>CM029621.1:6778155-7137279 GCA_017311315.1 Dendrocalamus latiflorus | reverse complement strand
GCAAGAAGACTGTTCTTAGAACTAACCTTCAACATACATGCTGATAGCATCTAACTGTTAAGAAACCAGTTTTTCACAAGTTTAGATTGATAAGCAATCTCACTTCATCAATCGAGAGAGAGATGGCAACATTGATGGTGGATATATCTGAAAGCAATACAATGCCATCATGTCAACACGAAAGTAGAGTAAATCAAAGAAAAACCGCAACTTTTGTTTCTTGAGTCATATTAATATGGAAAACTAATAGCAAGTGTGCTAAATAAGAGTAATAACAAATTATATGAGGTCTGTTATGACGCTATCATCTTTGCTAACTACGAAGTAAAAGAACATGCAAAGCACCTGTCTGTTATGGAGTTGTCTGTCATGTATATCTGTCCTTCAGTAGTCCTGTGAGATCAGGAGTTGGATGTGTGATATCTGTTTAGGAGGGGGAAAGCACACATTAGATATTCATTTTCATGTTAATAGCCAATAAATGAATGCATCGCAACAATTCATCTAATGCAATCAGATCTGTGCCTAAGATTGGTCCACCCGTAGGACAAAGCATGACCCACCCAAGTAGCTTACGCTAGCTCTCGGTATACAAACAAGAGTGCTGAGACATTCATGCTGGCCTTGTGCAGTACTCAGATTGCATCACACTTTGACAGATCAAGCTCATTGGCAGCAAACTGGGTGGTTGTGATAATAATATGCCAGTTATTTCTGAGTACTTGTGGAAAAGTCTTACGTACAACAACTTAATAGAATGTTCAGAAGATATGGTAATATCAAACCGTAACAAATAGATCAACAGAGCAAACAATTTCATTTCTTACCATCATTAGGCATTGTTAAAATGGGTATTTGGGTAATGGAGCCTGTTCTTCCTTCAATACGCCCAGCACGCTCATATATGGTTGCGAGATCAGTATACATATATCCAGGATAACCACGCCTACCTGGCACCTCTTCTCGGGCTGCTGATACCTACATACACATAAGCACAATTCCCATGAAGTGTTATTGTATATCATAAAAATACACGACAGCCATTTACCAATTTATTACAGCTGAACAATAAGTACATAAAATGGGATATGCGAGACTAACATGTTACAAATCTTCCGAATTGCTATTTCATAGATAGAGAAAAGCACATAACATTGTCAGTAGATATGTCAAGGTATAAATCCAACATTGATTTGCCCATTTTGGGCAGTGGCGACATGATCAAATGAAATCTCATGAACTTTTCCAAGCAGACCATGACCAAACTCATGCCATTTCTAATAAGTCGTCATATGACATACTTGAAGTTTGTACAAGCATCATGCATGCTAACTGAAAATGTGGCTTTTCAGGTTTTAGTTTGTTCAAACAGGAACTTTGTATCACTGTTAATATGAAGCTTGAATGTATTACAATGGCCCATGGGGCTTATATAGTACAAGGACACAAACTCTAGAATAATAGGAAAAGACCTAAATACCCCTAACAATCACATGGATGGCATTTTAGTGTACAGTAAGGGCATAAAATTTGTTAATCCTTTCCTTCAAAAAAATCATTTATCCTTCAAGTCATCAACAAAATATCTCAGAAGTTTTTCCAAGAAAGAATTATGATTGGATAATGTGCTTCTATGGAATTAAGTTCTAGGAGTAATTGGTAAAACAAACATCAACCAAGAATATGAGAAATGATACAAGATATCAAACGCAGTACCTCACGAAGCGCATCTGCGTACGAGCTCATATCTGTCAAGATGACAAGTACATGCTTCCCACATTCATATGCCAAATATTCTGCGGTTGTTAGCGCAATTCGAGGGGTAATAATGCGTTCGATAGTGGGATCATTTGCCTATAAGACAAAGGAGCAGAGTGTAAAACATATGCTTTGCTTGGTATTGATGGTCAAATTATATTTGGAATACACCTAAAACCACACAGAATCAACTATGGCAATATTAGCAGAAACAATTGCCTTTGAATAATAAATGAATCTGGATCACAAGTCTACTGTAAATACCAGATTCAGAAAAAGGGTGACCCGCTCCATTGAACCGTTCTCTTCAAAATCACGTTTGAAGAATTGGGCCGTTTCCATGTTCACTCCCATAGCAGCAAACACAATAGCAAAGTTGTCTTCTTCACCACCCTGAAGGTTAAAGTAATCAGAACAATGGTGAACAAAAATTCGGATATGACAAAAAAAAAGTCTACATGGGCAGATTGAACAGGTAAAGCATCCCACTCTATACCATATGGATGTTTCCCTCACAAAAATCAACAGTATTACGAGCTTTTAAGATAAAATACACACACAAGGTGTGTGAGATGCAACCTCAGTTGAAAGAACAGAATGTTCAGATCAGGAATTTATGTAGAATTTCATGTACAGCTAAATCTATTAGGCATTTAGGCTGTATGCACCGTATCTAAGTTAAGCCAATTTGTGAGCCCAAATCCCATTGGATCATCAAATGTTAAGTCTCATCCACTTTATGTGAGCGATAAGGAGGGATTGTTATGTTAGGCTACCTCTGCATGCTTGCCTTTCTCCAAGCTCTTGACAAGACCAGCCTGACGACAAATCTGAGCAGCAATTTCATTATGAGGTAGACCAGCGGCAGAAAAGAGAGGAATCTTTTGCCCTCGAGCAATGGAGTTCATGACATCAATGGTAGATATCCCTGTTTGAATCATCTCTTCTGGATAGGTTCTCTCACTGGGGTTAATAGAACTTCCTGGAGTAAACATCAGAGTACATGATTATCAGAAGTGAAAGATGAGGAGGATTTAGCACCATTTGTACTTCTAATTTTTATGTGTCCCCTCCATGAACATGCGCTTATCCATGAGGTTCTTACACAACAGTGTGTTTGCATTGAAAATTGAGAAAGAACTTACCAGAGATATCCAAGTAGGCCTCAGGCAAAATCGGGGGACCATTATCAATAGGCTTTCCAGAACCATTAAAAATGCGCCCAAGCATATCAAGTGAGACAGGAGTTTTCAAGACCTGCAAGGGAAAAGCAGCGTACCATACATAAAAATAAACAAGGGAGCAAATATACAAACAAGGCAATTTCATTTCAAATTTCAGTCTGAAAGTTTAAGATGAGCCTGTCCACTTTATTCAGTTCCAGTGGTACACAATTGTCATGATATAGTCAACACTCAACAACCAACATATATCAAGAAACTTAAGATTGAGACTACATGTATTTATCAAGATTCTAGTAAATTTTGTTTATCAGCTACATCCCGAAAGTGAAACCATTCTTCATGCTAACACTTTCCAGTTCAAAGCATTTAGCTTATTAGAGATTACTTAACCAGTATGTAACCAGGAAATAAAGTGACAAGAACAGACATGTGAACAAGAGGCAAGGTACCTCGCCTGTGAACTGCACAGTAGTATATTTGTTGTCTATTCCTGAAGTGCCTTCAAAGACCTGAAGAATCAAGAAGTTCAGATTTCAGTGATAAACATAGATAATACAATTTAAAGTTTTCTGGAAAACGGACCAAACTAACCGTATTGCAAAAGCTAAATCAGATCTAAAATTAGAGTATTACTTAAAAAAAAAGATTGTTTGGTCATAACAATACAGAATAGAAAATGAAGTAACCTGCACCACAGCCTTTTCACCGTCAACTTCCAAAACTTGACCACGTCGAGTGGTGCCATCTCCCAATCGGATGTTTACAATTTCCTGGTACTTTGGGCCCTAAAGATAGTTACATGAAAAAAGGGATAGTGAGTATAAGTTGCTACCAGACTAGGCTGTTCAACACTTGTCTGATTATGCTAACTGCAAATTGAAGAAAAGCATACACACCTTTACTTTATCCAAGATAACCAGAGGTCCTGCCACACCAGAAACAGTCCTGTACTCTGCATAAGTAAATCATTTTTTAGTAAACATCATCTTTGTTAGATAGCCTGAAAAGAATGCTCTTAACAAAGCAGTACAGCTATGAGCCTAGCCATGTCTGCGACACAATTAATGGTATTTTGTGACACTTGCAACGTTGGATGTGTTATGAATCAAAATCTGCCAAAATCAATATAAGCATACAAAATGAACATGGTAAACTAAAAGCATGACCTAGCCAAAGTGCCAGACCTGAAGACATAGTATAATGTTGCATAGTTAAAACTGCAAAGCTACAAAAGCAAACTTCATCTACAATGAATTAGACCCATCCTTATCGGCACGCTATGGTGGTGTGCTTCAAGAAAAGCTCATTGACTGTGAGTTCTGTACTATTAGGATAACCTACAATTAAATATCAATGCAGCACAGTTACAAATTCAGCAGACTGATGATGCATACCATGCTATCATAATACCCAATGATCCATTATCCTGTAGCTCAAGCATTTGTGTGCATATAAGGTGTTCAGCTCTAAGATTTAACCTATTTCCCCTTTCTTTTCCAGTACAATAAGCAAGCCCTCCCAATTTACATAAGCTGGCATGCCAATGTGAGCACTGGTGAGCAGCAATAGTACCGCACATGCCCGATGCAAATAGGCGACACACAAAACGATGAACGCACAAAACTGCAGTATAAGGGCACAAACACTGCAGAGCTTGATCTCATTGCTCGTGTTGCACGACTCACCCATGCCGATCTCCAGGGTTCCCTCCTCCATGTCGGCGCCATCCTTCACCAGACCCATGCTGAACCCGGCAAGAACAACCTGCAGAGGGCAACACCAACCGCGCCTTCAGAATCAAGAGACAAACTGATCCGTGCTGCGGAGACCACGCAGATCATTCCCACACTCTGATCCACGGACCAAAAAACAGGAACCCGTCGAGACTCGCCGCCAATCGCTCCCCTCATCTCCCAATTCAGGCGAATCCATCGAAAAGCGGGACCTCCAAGCGACCCCTACCCCCCAGATCTGGCCATTGGAACAGATCTTGATCTCGAATTCCAGACCCGCAACAGCGTGGCGGCACCAACCTAATCTCCCCGTGCGGAGAGGAGAGCAATTGGCTGGGCGCGAGGTCGACGGTACTAGGGGTAGGGATTCGAGCGCGAGAGGAGACGAAGCCTACCTCAGGGTGGAATCCGTGGGAGACGGCGAGGAGGAGGTGGTGGTGGTGGATCGTATGGGCGACGGCGCAGCTGGGAGGTGAGGAGGGGAGACGAGACGAGGGATTAATGCAGGAAATATAATCGGATATCAATCGTGGGAGAGGAAGCCGTTTTACGTGTTCGCCCTGGACTTATACGCGATTTCCAAATCCACCCCCCTCGTCAGAGGATCGAAGTATCACGGACGGAATCGGACACCACCCAAACTGATATTCCTTTTTTGTTTTGTTTTTATTACTACGAAATCGAATCGGTTTAGGGCAAAAAAAATATATTAGGGCCTGTTTGGTTGTTACAGTATTCGAAAACCACAGTTTTCAATATACCATGCACGAAATACCACAGTTTGTAAATGCTACAGTTTTTTTAAAAAAAACAAATTTGATGAAAACCATGATGTGCTTGGATGTTGCAGTATTTAATATAGTATTATGTTTAAAAAACTAGTTATGCTATGTCAATACAAAAAAATAGCCAAGCTATATACATGCAAAATAGATACTCTCGGCGCATGCCTACTTGGACGGCGAGATCTTATAATAGCTTCCTGTTCTCTATGGCCATATATATCAACACATTCAATAATGCCATGAAAAATATATGTAAAGGAAGTGCCAACTTCGAACGTATACCATGCACCCGAGCACAAGAAAAGAGTAGATGCATGCGACATGATACAGAAGGTGGCTCTGAACAAGTGAGTTCGGTTTTGAGAAAAAAGAGATTATCATTGGATTTTTCAAAAACCCAAGAATACCATGGTATTAGCCATACTACGGTTTCTAAAACTAGAGTTTGTTACATCCAAAAACATCAAAGTTTTCAATACCATGGCATTTTTGAGAAAACATGGTATTTTCTAAAAACTCAAAAAATATATTGTATCTAAACATGCTCTTAGATCGTATTGTATCAATGAAACTTCGCAATTCGAAATATAGAAATGTGCACGTGCTTCACAAAATGTGCACGTGCAAAATATATATTTGAGTTGTATGGTTATTTTCTGGCTGCCATATTTTTATGATGGATTGTCTTTCAAAAAGAATGATTAATTTGTGTGCTGTAGAAGAGACAAAATCAACATCATCCCTATATTACACCTCAAGGGATTGCCACGTAGGCAAGCTTGTGAAAAATTTCTCAGAAGTTTGTAAAATTATGTTTGAGTCCTCGGTTTCATAAGGAAAGCCTTTGCCACGTTAGTTTTTTTTGCCAAAAACCCTTTACTTCTCTGAAATTACGTAAAGATCCTCGATTTTCCATAAATACCCTCTATTTGCTGGATAACGTCCTGCAGTTTTTTGAAATTATGCATGGGTCTTTGATTTTATACGGAAAAAACCTTCACTTTCTCTAGAAAAATGTATGGATTCTTGATTTTTTTCAGAGAGCCCTTCTCACGAATTGTCGGCTCTTTTACTTCGGTCCACATGATAGCTAGCACGGCATAGTGTCGCGCTTCCACTACTAGTTGAACAATAGCCTGATGCTAAGATGCAAAAGTAAGATCCAATGAAGGACGATGAGATGATCGTGTGGTTCTGTAGTTTTCTCTGCTCAACTAGAGTACTTCTTTTAACATTGTTCTTTTGAAATTTACTTTTTTTATATACGTAGTACATGAAATGCCAAACTTCCAACAAATTGTGTACCTATCCTATTTTACAGCGGCTCTCCTTGGATTAGAGACTTCCAAACAATTGCGAAAATTCTTGGATCTGGCATTATTAATCAGTTGATTGGGACATGGCATTATATGATCATATGTCCCCTGAGAGGTTATATGATCTGGCATTATATGATCATATGTCCCCTGAGAGGTTGGGAGTATTGCTCCTCACTTCTCCATTCTTCAAAGTTCATGACTTCAGGATCAACATGCAGCAATATAAGGGTGATTTGAATGAATTTGCTACTGTATTGTTTTGTTTAAGGTTCGTTTTGTAATTGTACCCCAAGCCAAGCAGAACGTAACTAGCATGTGGCCCAACCCAACCTACTTCCTCTCAATGGGAAGGCATTCAGAAACTGTGTTCTTTTGTTTAACAATCTTCATCACATAAAAGAATGCCATGGTTGTGTGATGTAACCTTGCATTGATGCTTTTTATCTTCACCACATAGAACTAATGGCACTCCAAAATGTTTTGTTAAGAGAAGTGTTGCCTGATTTGATCCATCAATCAGGCTGTAGTCAAAGCTAAAATCTGAAACTAAAAGGGATAAAGAGGATAAGCACTCAACCCTGCGACATGTAGATGTGCCCGTACAATATGATAGAACAAGGTATAATTGCAAAACTATAGATTTATTCTTGTTTGGCTTGCTTATATAAAGTCTTTTATTTGCCCAATTCAAAGAAAATAAAACATATGTATTCCTTCATCAATCCCAAAACTAATGGAGTACCTCGTAGACATGCTTTTTTTTTGAGATGGACATACAATGATATATCAGCCACTAGTTATACCTTAGATCGATTTATATATACAAAAAATCCATAAAAAACCCCATAAGTCATATGCTTTTTAAATTTGTCTCACATATCTTATTTTCATTTATTTTGTCCTTATAAAAAAACCCCACATGTTTGCGATATTTTCTCGTGGTTTTACTTATCTTTAGCACTTGTTTCAATTAATTTAGTACTATATTTAAGTGATATCGATACTTGTTTCAATTATTTGAGTGATTTCGATGTTTGCAATACAAGATTTTAGCATTGAAACATCAATAATAAAACGGTGTGGTACAAGTACCAAAATCACCTAAATAATTAAAATACGTATTAGCATCATTGAAACAAGTATTGACACCACTAAAACACGTGACAAAGATAATGAAAACTACAAGAAAGAGTGCTAACATGTGGCCTAGGGTTATTTACACACTAACTTAACTTATAAGCGGCAAAGTAAATGATAATTAGATATAGGGCAAATTAATAAAGTAGGTGACTTACGAGGGTGTTTATGGATTTCTCCCTTTAAACAAATTAAGTTTGTGAATTGTGAGTAGTGGCTGTCACAACCGCCAATGCCACGTGGATGGCTCAGACTAGTCGTGGTGTCTACTTTCGTGATCTAGATGTTTACTGGCTCAAGAGTGTATGGCATCATTCTTTTCGGCTTTTCAGCTTCGGCTTCTATCTTGTACTATTCATCAGACATGCCAGTCGCAGCCAAAAGCCATCACACTATAACACATTCTAGTTCCTAGGGCATCTATAAATGCCCCAGAAGCCCTGTAAACGCCCTCAAATTTTTTCCCATGTCATTTATAAACGTCAAGGAAAATGGCGTTGGGAAAAGTGATCCCTGACATTTAGGCATACCATGGCGTTTATAAGCACCCTTGTTTTTGGAATTTCCATGGTGCTTATAAACGCTCTCGTTTAAGGCTTCCATGACGTTTATAAGTGTCACAGTTTTCTGGATTCAATGGCGTTTGTAAGCACCCCCCAGGGACTTTGCTTACCATGGCATTTGTAAACACCCAGGTTTCCACCGACACAGACTATGTTCCAGTTGATTGGGTTGCCTAGCGGGCTCTTCCCTTGTTCTACCACAGGACCACGAGTCTTCGTGGGTCTTCAATGCGAACACCCTGCTTGTGGGGCAACATTTCCCACACAAGACTTTCGCCAAGCAAGCTATCACTAGTTTCATAGTAAAGATTAGTTCGACTTACCGAATTTACAGGTGAGTTTTGATATTATTTACTATAACTTCGACTATCTACAATAAGTCAAACTGAGTATTATCTATCTTCCATTATTTATAGGTATAACCCTGACACGTACATAATTAAGCATGTGGTTAGCTCTTACCCAAACAAAGTTCGTGCCCAAAGATTCCCTAGGGTGGGAACAGACTTCGGCATCACAGTCATGATGGATCACACATGTGAGCTTGCAGAGCCGTTGCAAATACATAGGAATGTGACCTCGGGCTACATCATGATTGTCATAAGCCATATAGTTGTCGCTAATGTAACTATTTCGCCGAATGTTCTAATGGTTGATGCAGTGAATGCATAGGGTATGCTTTTAGCTACAGTAGGGTCTAACAAATCCATTGAAGTATATTTTTGTAGGAATTTTTAAATATAGCAAATGAGCTCAAAAGGTTATATTTTTGTGAAGCCTTCTGACATAGTGTACTTACTTGTGTAATTTTTTATAATTTTATTTATTTTGAATTTTTCTGAAAAATTCATTTGAGTATACTGTTTGTAGGAATTTTATGGGAAAAAATCATAATTGATAAAATTATGGAAAATGATACAAGTAAATACGCTATGTCAAGAGTCTCCACAAAAAAATCATAATTTTTGGAACTCATTTGCTATATTTAGAAATTCCTACAAAAAGTATACTTACATAGATTTCCCTGAAAAGTTGCTACGGTGTTCCTGCCCCCGATGTAGGATCAAGGATAACCGATTAGAGGGGGTGAATAGGAGGTTCTAAAAAATCTTGTCTTCTAAAACTAATTATCATAAATTATAGCTAGGCAAGATTTCAATGCAGCTTTAAACCTACACAATGCTAATATAGCTAAGGCACCACAAGCACTAGCCTATACAAATATATCTCTAGCACAAATAAATAAGACAATCACAATGATCAAAGTATGCTAGAAATACAAGTGCAGAAAGAAGAGATAAAGAAGTAACCAATTTATACACGATATTTTACCGTGGTGTTCGGAAACTTGCCGATTTTTCGTAATCAAAATTAAGGAAAGCCCATGCGACTTGGACCAGCTCCACGAATTAAGCTTAAACTCCTAATCCACTGTGGTTGTCCTTCCTCTGCTCCAAAGATGGTGAACACCAAACCACTCACAAGTCGGAGCTGGACTTCTTCACAACCTTTTTGAAGAAGTCATCTCGCAAGCTCCCACCAAGCCGTTTAGGTGCCGGCAAACACAAAGAGTAATAGACCAAAGCTTTAGGGCCTGTTTGGCAGAGCTCCACCAACTCCAGATCCACCAAAAATAGCTCCACTCCACGAATTTTTACCCAAACGCTCCAGCTCCACGAAATCTGGATCCACCAAAATACTGAATCTAGCTCCAGATTCATGAAATCCATGGAGCACCTCAAGAGGTGCTCCACGAAACCTTGTTTCGTACCTACTCGTGGAGTTGGGTGGTAATTACCCACCTTTTGCCACTGGTTACACACCCCATTCTATACCACCATAAAACCCATGGGCAAAACAGGTCATTCCCACCAAAAAGTCAGTTTCGTGGATCTGGAGCTGCTGTGCAAGCCAAACAGTTTTGTCTAGCTCCATGGTGGGATCCCAGATTCACGGTGGAGCTGTTTTTGGTGGATCTGCTGCTCCAGATTCATTTTTTCAGTGGTGGAGCTCTGCCAAACAGGCCCTTACTTGACGGTGATCAAGTGCCAAGGATCAATCTAAAATGAATACACTTGATTTTGGTTCAACTATATCAAATGAATGGAATTAAAGCAAATGAGGTGTGTAGTGAATGCTTTATGCTCAACGATGTTGCAATGAAGTGTCTCACTATGTCCTTGAGCTGGTGAGAGAATATTCATACTTCCACCAACCAAATATAGTCGTTGCATAAAACAATCCTGAAAAATCAGGGCAAGTGGTAGTACCGCTGTAGAAATTGCGAAACCACCCCACCTGTACTATAGCAACAGTAACGGTTATATCAGAGCATCAGAACTAGCCGTTGAAATTTGGTGCGGTACTACCGCCGTTATAATCGTGATAGTTTCGATCTTTGGTAATTCCGATTTCTGGCGCAGTACTTCCATTTGTCTTGGGGCCAAAACTTAACGCTATCTGGAAAAAATGTACCGCCCAAATTTTGGTACTGCTCATGGGTTGCGGTCCTACTGCTCTACGGTAGTTCCACCATTGAAATTCTGGTATTTCCATTTTTCAAAGAAACTAAGTGTTTCAGAGGATACTCTCTAAAAAAACGTACTGCTAGTTTTAAGCAGAACTTTCAAGATGCGGAAGTACCGCCGTTTATACTCTGGTACTTCTGATTTTCTTGACAGTGCATAGTTTGGCTATCAATTTTAGTTTTAAGTGTATGCATAATTCTAAATTGATCCAAATGGCATAAGAATATACTATCTAGTTACTAGCCATGATTTCTCTTAATAGTACGGTATTTATCCCATAATCCGGTCTTCCACCCTTTCTCCTGAGACCGGTAAAACAAAAGAGATCCTAGACTACATACACGTTTGTCTTAAGCCATATTAATCTTTATGTTGACCCTTAGTATGAATCTCACATTCATCATCGAGACTAAATCTTTCAAACACTCAGTAAATATGTTAGTCCCATATTCACATAATGTCATTAAATACCAAAACTATTTTTAGGGATCTAGATGCTTTCACTCGGGCAGGTCAGTGCCGCGCCGGATTGGAGCACTGTATAAGGGCTAGATTTGCAAATATGGCCGAAAGGGGGCTAGTTTGGCAAAATATAATTTTCATGGGGCTAAAAATACAAAAAAAATCATAACTTGATGTCTCCTCGGCTTGCTAACATTCTAAAAATTATCTTTACTGCATGCTAGGACCTAGCCAAATGCCAGTGTATTTAATCCAGCAAAATGGAACGATATATGTAATACTCCCTCAATTTTGCTATATTTGTCCATATCTATGGTAGTATCCTTTTTAATATATTTATCCGTTGAGAGGATCTAGAGTATAGTTGTTGTAATTTTTTATTCTCTATTTTTACTTAAATACTTTGTAAGAAGTTAAAGTGGTTATGGTATACTATTTAAGGGAGTGTCTAGGTATCACCCCGATGCTTTCTTTCTAATTATCATCCAAGTTTGTGACCTTTAGATTAAAGATCAAAGAGCTTATTGTTTTTGAAGGGGGGAGATTTTTTTCAATGGGGAGGGGGAGAATTCATGAACATTGGATCTCTAATCCAATGGTATTAAATTTGGATGATAGTTAGGAAGAAAACATCCGGATGATGTTAAACAAAACCCACTATTTAATATGGGTATGTGTGATCATTTCTCAATAAGTATTTCTTAGATTTACTTTTTTTTTGTACGTGCACATAGTGGGTTACAGACAAATATTGCAAAACAGAGGAGTATCGTGCCTGTAAATTGGTATGATATCCCGGATATCATGTGGCCACCGGCTACGGTTCAAGTCCACTCCCACAAACTATATATTATCTGGGTTTATTTATGGATGTTTCAATATTTGATCTTGTGATCTCGCTTTAAGGATAAGTATGGAAACCAACTGCACCATTCGGTAAAAAATATATGCACGTACATTTTGCCATTGCATCTTGTTTCCCCTTTGTATATACACATGGGGAAATCATCTATGCAAAATAGAACAATCTTCATAGGTCAGTTGGTTGTAATGTACTAACAAAAACTAATATTGAAAATTTGAAATGCGACAAATAAAAATTCCTAATTGCCTTAGCCTACTTTAAGGTTTAGTTATGAAATAACCAGTTTAGCTAATCTTAACCCAGGTAGGTTAATTCAATCCAATTTTTGTGTTTAGCAACTAATATAGTTAGTATAAAATACTGTTTGGCTAGGTTAGGTAGGTTAGAAGTCAGAAAAAACAAAATTCAGGAGGATTAGTCGTGGTGGGTTTGCTTATTCCACGTTCTTGATGGGTTAACGTAATCATAGGTTAGAGCAACTCCAGCAGTAGCCCTCAAAACAGGGCCCCTACTTTTTATTTGAGGGCTCTTCCTACTTTTGAGGGCTTTGTTTTTTGGGCTACACTCCAGCATGAGCCCTCAAAACAGGACCCTCAAATTCATTCTTAGAGGGGATGACACATAGGACCCACCCTCATCCTCATCCTACTTTTGAGGGCCGAGGGGCAAAAAAACTCACTCCAGCAGGGCCCCTACTTAGCCCTCAAAAGTAGGGGCTCCCTCCAGACCCCCAGGAATGAGGGCTCGAGGGGGAGATTTGAGGGCCCCTTACTTTTGAGGGCTCAAGTAGGGGCCCTGCTGGAGTGAGTTTTTTGCCCCTCGGCCCTCAAAAGTAGGATGATGGCTCAAGTAAGGGCCCTGCTGGAGTTGCTCTTAGTAGGGTTAAAAGGATTTGACTGAGTTAACATTCTCGGACTCTAACCTACGTGTGTTTTGCTGGTTAAACCCGTAATCCACCTCTTAACTCTGAACCAAATACAGCATAAAAGACGCGTGGTGCTTGCAGTGGTTGCAGTGCTAAGACCAACTCAGCAACCAAGATTGCTGCCAGCCAAACCGGTGCGGCACCATGTTGTGTGGCTAAAGTCATGATCCCCGCTCTAATTAAGCGTACGTAAGTGTGTCTCTGGATTTTCGAGGATTCAATCTCATGAGTCATGGACCCCATGACCCCTTGGTCGCTGCGTTTAAAGATAGCTAGGATAATTGACCAAATGTACACCTTTTCTCAACAAAAAAAAAAGCCAAGATTGATCGAATGTGGACTTTCTGCATGCAGCTGCGTCTGACTTTATTTATAAGTAATCTCATACTAGTATATTTGATGCATTCCGATTAGTGTGACCCACTACAGCAGCTTCGGTATATATTGCCCGCCAATGAGAGCCAAATAAGACATGTCACTGCATGTGGTGTTCGGCCAAATCATCCTGACTTTGGTAACCTCCTTGCAGCTATCGTTAACTATGCACAGCTTTTCCAAGATGCAGTGCCAAGAACAATAAAAGCACAAATGGCAATAACAATGTCATCTTGGCATCTTGCACCATCCACCAACACACATTCCTAGGCCGGGTAGATATGTAAGTCAATTTACTAAGCTCACCATCCACTTACCCATCCATCTATAAAAGCATTTGGCTGCTTGGCGTGAGCTCGCCATGGCCATGGTGAGCTGGTGCTGCTCCAAGAATGCGGCGCGGTGCCAGTTCGTTAAGCTGGTGTTCCCCGGGGGCCACGTCGAGCTGCTGGACCGGCCGGTGCTGGCGGCGGAGGTGATGATGCAGCACCCGCAGTTCTGCGTGGCGCGTCCGGACGTGTTCCGGGAGCCCGCCGGCGCGGTCGCCGCGCCGGACACCGTGCTTCAGCTCGGGCACAAGTACTACGTCGTGCCGAAGAGCACCGTGCGGAGGTTGCAGAAGTACTCCTCCCACGGCGCCGGCCGGCTCGGCGGCGGCGTGTCGCTGAAGAGGCACCTCGCCAGCTCCGGCGGCCATGAGAGGGGCTACAAGGTCGGGCGCAAGAAGTGGCTCACCTGCTTGGTGGGCGAAGAAGCCAAGGCGCAGAGGCCACAGGAAGGCGTCAGCCATGGCAGTAAAGCTGAGACGATAAGGGAGGTTGATGTGAAGGAGACCAAGGAGAACGAGAAGGCTCCGATGAACGGTGGATCGCCGGGACGGCATCGGCGGCGCCTCGCCTCGCCGGCGAACTCGGCGTCCTATTCTTGGCAGCCTAGCCTTCGCAGCATAACTGAAGAGTAGCCTAGACTATGCATGTGATGCCGTGATTCTTGTGTCTGAACAAGTATCCATGCAGAACCCTTCTCTACTTTGTTCGATTACAACAAGTATAATAAACTAGCCTTATAGGCGCGGCGCCACGCCGCGCCAGCCACCGTGTGTACTGAAATGAAAGAGGCGAAAATTCGTGAGGAGTTTTTTTAAAAAAATTTTAAAAAAATCGAGGGTACGTGTGTATTTTCAAAAAAGTCGAAGGTCTTTTTCGTAAAAAATCGAGGACCTGTACGTAATTTAGAAACCGCGGGGCGCTATCCTGCAAAGTGGAGGGGCCTGAAAAAACTGGTAAGGACCTTTTCGCGAGGACCAAGGACCTTTACGTAATTTCGGGAAAACGCAGGGACTTTTTCGTAAAACAACTCACCAGACCGTATCGAAATTCCGCTGGCCACGCGGCGGGCGGAGCGTGCGCAGGGGCGACGTGGCTGCTCTCGCCGGTCGCGAAACCTTCCGGCTTTGTATAGGGTGTGATATAGGTAACTACTATCTATAATATTATTTATGTTGTCTATACATGGTACTAAAGACAGCTCACACAATAGGTTATCTTTTTATATGTCTCTATAAACAGTTTTTTTATGAAATAATATGTTTTGTTTGTTATATTACAGTTGACTAATGAGAGACGGTTAAGTCTACCGCTAGCCCAGTAAAAATAGTAATTAGGGTGAAATTGAACAAGTAAAAGAGCATTTCGATAATTAGTTGCTCTAGGTGTTTTTTTTTATCCAAAATAACAGCGAGGGGACTTAAGACAAATTTTACGTCCTGCACTGTACTAGATGATCATGAGAAGGACCAAAATGCAAGGGGAACAAAAGAAACGGCGTGTAACTGCAAAAATGCCCAGTTAGCCCACGCCGTCAAGGAGAGAGTGGCTCCTCTACACCGCTCCCCCGCTGCCATGGCGATCTCGAGGCCCCGAAGCCGCGGCGTCCCCCTCCTCCTCTTCCTCCTCGCCCCGCTCATCTACTCCGGTACGACTCCGCCACTCCTCCTACTCTCGATTCCTGCAAAGTTACATCTGACACTTCCCGATCCAATCTGCGGCCGCTCTTGCCAGTATCCAGGCTTCAGTTGAGCTGGGCGCCAGAGGGGGCCCTGAACCTGCCACCGTCCGCCGCGCCGAAGCGGCCCGATCGCCTCGTGCTCGGTCCCGCCTCCGGCCAGGGCCGCCCCGACCGCCTCCAGTGCCAAGGTCTAGACCCTTTCGTTTCCATGTAGTTTCCATCCGTTTCTTGCATTGTGATTTGTGGGTGTTGTGCTGCTGTGTTTAGGGGTTTTATAGGGTAGTGCGTGGAGTTCGGAAATAGAGCTGTCTGCTTGAAATGTGGTGACCTTTTTTTGTTCAAAGGATCAAGAATGGATGTGTGATCCCTGGGCTCATCCTTGATTAGATGACTCTGTTCTTGGTCTCTGCTCTCTTTGTCATACTATCTTGCCTATTGCATAGCGCAGATATGCGATCTGTTACTATTACAGTCTTCTAATCGCTTGCAGTGTGCTTTAATAAAAGGGTGATTTGTGTTCTCCGGTATTGTTTATGTTAGCAACTAGCACTAGCACATTTGCATCTAGCGCAAGAAAAGAAAGAAAGAAGCCAAAGGTAAGGATCGCCTTGTGTCCTTGTCTCTGTCCTTTCCTGCCATTGGGCTGTTTATCTGCAAGTCCATGGCAATCAACCTATGACCCTAGTAGTGTTGTCTTTTAGTAAAGATAGAATTCAGTAAATCCATTGCATAGAGGACATTTTTTGTGGTATTTTAATGACCAGTTGACTGCATCATATGCCTTCTCAAAAATGAGAAATTTCGATATTTGACACTGAATACGTGCGCCTCTCTACTTTTAACCCCCAATTCGCACGCCTTTGGAAATTTAACCCTGTTAGTACGAATTCTTTTGATTCAAGGGATTCTCCTCATTTTCTCTCCTTTTATATTTTGACACTTGTCACTGCGAAAATGAAGAGAATCCCTTGAATCAAAAGAATTCGCAGTGACAGGGTTAAATTTCCAAAGGCGTGCGAATTGGGGGTTAAAAGTTGAGAGGCGCACGTATTCAGTGTCAAATATCGAAATTTCTCCTCAAAAACCATGTTTCAGATAAATCTGGGATGGTGTGGATGCTACGCACAGTGGGACATGGGGGTACAGTTGTACCCCCAAATTTTTTTGCAAAAAATCAAATATATATAATATATATTTCATATATATAGAAAAAAGCTAGAAGTGCAGCAAATTCAGCTCACTAGCCAAAAGGCCCAATTAACATTTCCTAACCTAACCCTAACCTCTCCTGGCTCCTGCCTCTGCCTGGCTGCCTCCCACGCCCGCACGCCGCCTCCTAATCCTTTCCTGGCTTTGGCTTCCTGCGGTCCTACCCCTTGCGCAGCGCCCGGGCCCGGCTGCCTCCCACGCCGCGTCGCCGCTCAGCACTTCAGCAATTTCCTGTCTTGCGCAGTTGCGCGACTGCGCGTTGCGCCCTTGCAGCGGCAGCCTTGCAGCTTGCTCCGTGCGTGCCTGCCGGCGGCCCGGCGCCCGGCTGCCTCGGTGCCTCCCACGCCGCCCCTTTCCTGCCTTGCTGCCGGCTGCCGGCGCCCCACCTCGTCTCCGGTGACGCGGCGAACGGCTGCCGGCGGCGGCGCGGCGCCGGGCGCCCACACCCAATGGTCGACACGGTGTCGACGGTGAAGAAGTCCCCACGGCCAGGCGGCCCATGCGGCGGCGGCAGCTCCTCCCCTATTCCAGCTTCAACGGCGGCGGCACTCCCGACGGCCATGCCGCCCCTGCACACAATGTTGGTATTCTACAATGTCGATTTATACTTAATACTCTTGGACTCTCCTGTTCTTCAATGGTGAATTGTTCAATATTTTAGGTTGTAGAGAATTCAAAGAAGAAGAAGAAATTTGTTGATTTGAAATCTATGTGGGGGAGGGCTGAAAAGAAACAAAAATCTGTAGTTCAGAGCAACTCTCCACAACCTGTACAAGAGGTTAGATGCAGCAAGGAACAAGAACTTGCAATTGTAGAAACAGAACCTCAATTTGGAAATGGAAGCAGAGAATCCTGGGTATCAAAATTCTCTATCTTATATATATATACTTCGTAGATTCTTAACTTCGTACCCCCATCCCAAAAATCCTGGGTCCGCTACTGCTTAGATATGCCGAAAGTTGTACATAATATGCACCCTTTTGGTGAGGATAGTTTGAATTTGAGTGTAAACGGAGGGGCAAGGATAGTTTGAATTGTGGTGTAAATGGTGGGGCAAGGATGTTAAGAACTTAGGATTTTTGAAGTGATTTGCTGCGCTTTCAGGAAGTGAGTTAAGCAAATAAGTGTTGTGAGAGGTGGGAGGACATGTGTTACTGAGTAACGAATACACTGTTCATATGAAAGCTAGCGATTCCAAAGTTCTCTGGTTGCATATGCTAAATCTGATTGTTTAGACTTTTTGAAACGCAGCAAGTAGTTGTGGATGGTGGGTGGTCTTTGCCCCAGCCTCAACGGCTAGGTGCCGTGGTCGTGGTGGAACGGTGGAGATGGGAAGGAGAATGCGCAGGAGGGGGAGGAGTGCACGGGGGTAAGAGAAGAAGAGATTGAGGGAGGAGATAGATGATAACTTCTCACCATGGTTGTCACGGCGTACTTGGTGACTAAGGCGAGTGCTGGGCGTCAAGACGCCATGGCATCCAGGTGGGCGCCATGGCATCGTCCAGGCGTGGTACGACGACCAAAATGAATGCAATTGCAGATTTTAGATTCAGGCAAGCAGCCGGCAGCATTGGTTGGTGCAGAGGACTGCTAGAGGACTAAGTAGCATGGGAGGAGGGAGACCACGAGAGCATGACCACTGAGCAGATCTGGCACTCCATAGCAAGAGGTCGTCCCAAACTCTCAAAGCAGAGGAAGAGGAACAATGCAACCTCGGCTGGTGGAAATGAGGCAAAGGAAGAAGATGAACAAAGAAACGAGCTAGAGGTGCAAGAGGAAAACACAAAGAAATGAGGTAGAGGTGCAAGAGGAAAACAAATCACAGAGGTTTATAGAACTACCTTACCTTGGGTCCTTGGCCGCGAAAGTGTTGACAGATCGACTCCTTCGATGGTGGTGGAGGGAGTGGCCCGGGGGGGGGGGGGCTGCTCGCCGGAGTGATCTTCGATGACGGCGGGTCAGCGGCACCTGTGGGGGGAGTGGTGTGACGACTAGGGTTCCACCACCCAGGTCGGCTTCTCTATTCGCTCGGTTGCTTCGCTTTCACCGGTGAGTCGCTCCTCTAGTCCTCATACCGCTCGGCTTCGCTCCCTCTCTCCTCACTCACCTAGCATGGCATCACCGTAGAATTCACCGTAGACGCCAAGGCGACGCTGTGGACGACCAGCGCTCCTAGGCGCTCGCCTAGCAGGCCTAGGCGCGGCGAACCTCCACGGCGTCCTCCCTGCACCGCCGCGACACCATAACAACCATGCTTCTCACTTAATTCATAAAGCCAATGATGTATACCTTATATAAGAGATAGGACTCCTAACAATAAATCTAACTCTTAACCATTTTATCTCTAACTCAACTAAACAACCTGATGCTTAAGCAAACTCAATTAAAATATCCTAAGGGCTTATCTTCCATCTGCTGCCTCACGGCCTGGGGCTGGTGTGGGCTCTGGCTAGTGCCGGCCCCACATGACAATGGTATTGTGGTTGGAGTTGGTGTGCTTAGGTTTTGTAGGTTATGTGTTGGTACAAGATACAATCATGGTTACATATGATATAGACATACAGTGATTTGTATGGGCAGGGGAGAAATTCCAGCGTATTTGGAAATTTTCTAGAGTAATATTTGTTGATAACTCTGTGAATACTATCTGGTAGTTAGTTTATCTGTTTCATCTATGTCTTTGAAATGCCTACAATAATGTGAACACAGAAGCTTTCAAGTTTCAACATGTGTGCAATTAGCTTCTTGTCATACAAGGTCTATGTCAATTCAGGTTTTCAGTGCAAGAAGCTCACATCCTGCAAAATGTTACTAATAATCATTGTCTTCATGCATAATATCTTGACACAAAACAAACATTGTATGACAACTGATCCACAAGAATGTCACTCTCCTATTTAATTCCCAACTGTAGTGTCCAATTTGAAACAGTTACCAGGAATCCAGAATACTGTTATCAGAGCCTAAAGGTTGCATATATCTTGGAGAATGAAAACTTAGTCCTAAATCCTAATCATTGCATATATTTTGGAGAATGAAAACTTAGTCCTAATCATAGCCTACAATGTTCTGTAATATGTATTTAATAGTGGCAGGTAGGATTATGGGTGTCTCATAGGTCATAAGATTGTTCATACTTCTATAGTGTGAATGAAATCAGCATCTAGTGGTTGGCTTCATATGACTGACTACATTGTCCCATTTTCCTCAGGACTTAAATCTGTGAATAAGATCAGTTTATCAAGTGAAAGAAATTATTCTGGAGAACATGTTTCTTTTGTTACAGTATTCACTACCTACAACTCTGACCCAGCTGGAGCTGGTAAAATGCCGTCTGATGTTGTAACTGTTGGAAAGCATTCTTATAGCAAGGTGGAAAGGTCCATGGCAATTCTCAATATTTTCATCAGTTTCATACAGGTACCTCCTCCCTTTCTTCTTTTTGTGTGATGATCGCTAGTAAACTAACAAGATTATTAATTATAGTTATGTTTTTGCATATTGTGCATGATTGATAACCAAACACTCCCAGCTAAGAGAATTGCAACTGATTTATACCTCCTTTCTCTTGGTGGGTGTTATTTCTATGGTGGTAGAGGGAAAAAGAAATGTAGCCAACACAATATGAACATAAATATTGACATTACTATCATATCTTTTTCTAGATTAGAAACTAGGTATGAGTTTATGGTCTAATTAGGTACCTATGCACTACTATGGCTATTCTTCTAGCATCTACATTGAAACTTGAAAAATGTGACCTCCCTTCATCGGTGATAGTAATGCTGGTTGTTTTTAACATCTGATCTTATTTGTAGAACCCTGCAGGTGTCAATGCCAAAAAGCAATGTGATCATATTGACTGATCCTAATTCAAAATTTTCAATAAATCGAGGAAGTGCTGCAATATTGCCTATCAAAGGAAATTATTCTCGAGGAAATTTGATGCTTCAGAGAATCAGGTCCTACATTGTAAGCCTATTTGCTTCACTCATACGATATCTCAAGTTTTCTGCATATGCTTTCTCAAAAGTACCGCTTATGTGATTTAACATATTATCACTGCTATCCAACCATCTTTATGCATTATTTTCTACTAAATGAGTTATATGTTTATTTTCCTGGTCCATATTCAGGCATTTCTAGAGCAAAAACTTGTGGCGCTTGAGAAGGTGGAGGGGTTTAATAATTTTGTTTTCACTGATTCTGATATAGCGGTGGTCGATGATATTGGACATATATTCAAGAGATATCCTCATTGTGACATTGCTCTTACTTTTCGTAATAACAAGGGCCAGCCTTTGAACTCTGGATTTGTAGCTGTCAGAGGGACCAGGGATGGCATCTCTAAGTAAGTTAATAGCATCTGTGGAACATATCTTAATATGGAAAGTTGACAATCCTTAGGTAACTCCTTTTTATTTATTTTTCTCTTTTTGGCTTTTAGGGCTGTGGAATTCTTCAAAGAAGTCCTTGAAGCATACAACTTAAAATATATGAAGGCTTCCCACATGCTTGGTGATCAATTAGCACTGGCATGGGTGGTGAAGTCTCATTTACCATCTACTTTTGGAAAATTTTCTAGGCATGAGGCATTTACAGGTGAAGTCAACGGAGCATCTATTCTCTTTTTGCCTTGTGCTGTTTATAATTGGACTCCACCTGAGGGTGCTGGTCAGTTTCATGGTATGCCCTTGGATGTTAAGGTATAACAATTTTCCTACTTGTAAAGAACTTGTTTGATCCAAGTCACTCTTTTTCTTCAAAGTAATTCTTTTTTATCAGTAATAGAAAATAGTTTATCTTACACATTCTTTTGCACACATGATTATAATAGAAACGAATGATGAAAATATGAAGGCTTGTTTCTGTTTTATTTTATTTTCATGGCACTATTGTATTGCAGTGTTACTTTCTTGGTCCATTGTTGACCACTTGACCAGTGTTACACATGCTGATTTTGGGCAGTTCCCAGCTTCCCAGGAGCATGTTGAATAATAAATTATAAATATGTTCATTGTATAGCATCCTTCTTGTTGTTTTCCATTAACTAATGCACAAAATTAATCTGCTACAATATTCTTAGGTTGTCCATTTCAAAGGTTCAAGGAAGCGTTTGATGTTTGAGGCATGGAATTTCTACAACTCAACCTCTGAGTTATCTGATATGCTGTGCCTGATCTTGAGGAGTGGTAGGACAAAATATGACTTCTGAACCTTTGCTCCACGATGAGGTTACATTTGGTTCTTCCCCCCCCCCCCCCCCCCTCTCTCTCTCTCCCCATCCGTGTGTGCGCACGCATGCGCCATACAGGGATACCTTCATTGTTTTATTTTTACACATCTGCATGTGTGCATCTGAATGATGCTGCAAAAGGTATTTATGGCGTAGCAACAAGAACTCATATGATTTGACTGATTTTTGCTTATTGCATTAGTTATTAATATTGGCACGACATTTTGGGTTTCTGTTCCTGTGCCTTTCACAGGTCACATAACACAATTTGTGTTTCTCTTTATTGTCTTCTTTGCAATGTTTTGTGTGTGGTTTTTCGAGTTTTGACTTGATTATTTTTTTGGCCTTAGTGAACTGCTAGAATTTGTGCTTTACTATTAAGTTTGTTTTAACAAGCTTGTCTTCTCTTCGCAGTCAAAGGGGTTGCATGTTTCTCAGGAAACACAGGCAATCCTCGCTGAGCTCCACGGTGCCACACTGATCCATTTGACATGGGGCTTCAACCCTGCATCTCCGAGTCATTGCAAGAATTCAGGCGGCGTGATGTCTCAAGAATTCAGAACGCAATGAAAATTTGCTCATCAATGCACAGCAGACATGATATTACAGTGAATAGCTCCCGTGCAAGCAACAACATATACTGTAGTAGGGTAGTTATTAGGAAGTCACCATTTGTTATGTTTTTTACCCTTTACATCCCCATAAATGTAACAATTTCTTGGTGGTGGCTGATAAGATTGTTGGAATTTGCCCCTTCACACTAGATGTCATTATTGGTACAATTGATGCTACCTGGGTTGTTTCTTTCAGATGCTTATGTTTGCCCGTCTCTCGCATAGTTTAGTAGGGTTTAAGTATGTTTTAGCCGCAGTTAGCCATTGGAGAAGTGGGCAATCCTTGGTTTGTTTCTCGCCCCGTACATCAACACGGCTCCGTAGAGCCCTGTACACTGGTTGCCACACCAAATGTAGGGTGCAAACACAGCGGATAATTTTTTATGGTTCATCCAACTAAAAGCAGTTGGATCTAATTTCGGATAATTTTTTATCGTTCATCCAACCAAAAGCAGTTGAATCTAATTTTGGATAATTTTTGATCGTTCGTTTATCTGATATGATTGAAAGTATTCGAATCTAATTCAGAGAAAAATATCCGTCTATTTTTTTCGGATTTTGGATTCAGAACTAAATAGTTTTTCTTGATATAAAATAGAAGTATCAATCATACTTATGGAGTTAGATAGGAATTTAATAAGATAGTATCATGTAAATTTATTCTAGATATTCAGTAACCTTTAGGCCCATAAGTAATGCTTTACTCGACCAGTCCAATAGGCAAACCCATAAGGCCATGGCCTATGTGTGCATAACTAGCTTTTCACCCAGTGGATTGTTAAGGTTGTGTTTGGTTTAGAGACAAGGTGGGATGGAATGGTCCTGTCCCTGGTTTTGGGATGGGATGATCCCATTTTTTGTTTGGTTAGGGGGATAGAGTCATCCCTGTTTTTTGTTTGGTTGGAAGGATAAAGTGGGATGGAATGGTCACATCCTTTGTTTGGATGGAAGGATGAAGGTGGGACATGTGTGACCTTTGAGTTTTTTTTTAAAAAAAATTGAAGGCTATTGTTGATATGTTTGTACACATAAGCCTTTGAGTTTTTTTTTAAAAAAAATTAAACAAAATAGTACTTAAAAAACAAAGAGGTGGGATGACTCTGTCCCATGAAAAAAAGAGGATTGCCTGGTCCCGGATCTACAAGGAATATTCCTAGTGGGATGTCCTTGACTCTGCTTGTCCCAGAAGCAAACACCACCCCAAGGTGGGATATCCTACCTGGGATGTCCCTGTCCCTCGAACCAAACACTGCCTAAGAGAATACAGCCCACGAGGCTTATCTAATAGGAATTAGTTTTTATTTTGAGAAAATACAGGAAATCCAGATAAGCCAAAAAAAGCAAGTGAGCTTAGAAAAATTCCAAACAATTTAGGCAAATATTTTTGAATATAAGGAAATTAAAAAACTTTTGAATTTAATTGATGCAATCAAATTTGCTTGTTAAACTCCTAATGAGTTGCATTTTAGTGTTCAATACGGTTGGTTGATTGATCTTTTTACATACGGTTGGTTGATTGATCTTTTTACATGCGATACATGAGTTCTATTTTTACGCAATATCCGATTAAATATTCATGATCAAGACTAACAGTATTCAAAGGGACGTATATTCACGGACATATATGGCGTGATTGGTTGCTTGTGCAAACCCCGAGCCAGGCTCGCCTGATGCAACTCGCTCTTGTTTGGCTGGTTGTTCTTCTCTCGAGCCAAGCCCTCCCGACGAAAGATTCCCTTCCTAGCCTGGCCGCGCGGAAACGAGAATTACTTTCGTTCCTCCCTAGCCTGGCTGGCAGGATCCATTCTGGCTACACCCTACAGGGAACCAAACGCGCCCTATTCACCCTGCATTCATGGTGAGTAGACGTGTTCGTATTAGGTGCTATCTATATCTAACTCGGATTTTTTTTAAAAAAAAGAATAGAATATAGGATCGTATCGCTTGCACCACTACCACCATGAACTTCAATACCAACACAAACAATGGATACAGGTAAAAAGCACTGATGCCCCCATAGCTCACACATATCTAGTCCAAATTTAGAAATGTGCAACCCCAAGCTGACACCGCGTGCCTCTATCCCAAGGGGCAACGGATGTTACACCTTTCAATTTTACGTAAGGGTGTGAAAAGCATGACTACGACTGTGATCATTTAAGATGAAGATAGACTCCTAAGAAAGTATTATAACCTCAATAACATAACGAGACGAAGAGCAGACACCCAAAAACTCTCGACATAGCACAAAAATTAACCAGTTCACCGGGTATACCTGGTCGAATGGACATAAGTAACAAGCAAACTCTATCAAAAACATCAACTGTTTTGACTCTGAATTCAAGGGGCCTAAATAGTTTTGTCCCCGGCTCACTGCTGTTTTGCTTCGAAACATTGCACCACTCACTTAAAGCATTTAGCGTCCAGCAAGGCCTCTCCCTCGAACGGCTCCTGGTCCTCAATCATGGCGTTGACACGCTCCTTCTGGGCCTCATCCGAGATGTCAACCTTGATCCACTCGTAGAGCTCCATGTCGTAGACCTCATCCATGACGAACTTGGGGATGTCCTGACCACGGAAGAGCCATAGTCCCTTGACCTTGAAGGGTGGCGTGGAGCCAATCACAAGCATCTTGCCAAAAGCATACTTGCGGCAAAGGTCCATCCGCTGCAGGAACCCACCAACCTTATTCAAGGTCACGAATGATACAGTGTTCTCATCGTTGTACTTGTAGTCACAGAACCACAGAGAGTAACCCTCTGAGTCATACATGTCCCAGAAACCTGAAACATAGGCATCATGACTTTCAGTATATTTAAAAATCTTGAAATGGAAATGAATTTAAGTTCATTTTTTATATATCTATTTCACTCAGATTATCACAAGTTGTTGTAACAAAAGAGAATAATACCGTTCCACTAATTTAAGCTGACATGATGTGTAATGCCTGCTAGAAAAAGATTAGTCATTTCTAGTCTCCATTTGCATCAAGCACAACATGCCACAGGTATGCATACATTTGGGAAATAATTGTTGCCTCTGCTGTACTAAGCATTGTTAATTTGTTATCCAGGACAGAGAGGAAGGCAGTCACCATAGCCAAGCATTCAAGTCAGCATTTAAAAAAACTATAACTCGAGACTTCTAAACAGTTCCAGACAGTGATAACAAACATCCCAGTTAACAGTTGCGAAGTAATCACTAAACTATGTAGAATAGCACAATTCTGAAAGAAAATGGAAATGATACCTTTAATGGCAACCTCATGGAAGTTAGTCTTTGTGTTTGAGTATAACCTCTTCCACTCATCAAGTATCATCTTGCTTGGTGGCAGCAGATCAAGAGGATTCTTTGGCTTCGGCTTTGGTGCCTCCTCTTCCTCTGATACCTCAACCACCTTCGGCTTTGGGGCCTCCTTTGGAGCCTCTTTCTTGACCTCCTTTGCCTTTGGCTCCTTAGGAGGAGCAGCCTTTTTCTGAACAGGAGGTACAGACTCTGCCTGCTTGACATCACCAATGACCTTCTTGAAGTTAGGCTGGTTAACCATGGTCCAAAAGTACCTCTCAACATGAGGGAACACAGAGGTGAAACTCTTGGTCAGGATCCGCGCAAAACCATGGTAGAGGTTGCATGTTATTATGATATCAGCTAGAGTGACACAATGTCCAACGAGGAATGTGTTTGAGGCAAGGTGTGTGTTCAGAGCATCAAACGACCTCTTCAATGCAGCAATACTGACTTCTTCAGTCTGCACAGATAAAAATTGGACTATAGTAGCTTTAAAATGCTCAATATGGAGAGATCTAATACACCAATCTTACAACTTACCGCAGGAACATAAGGAACATAACCAAGCCTTGGATACAACCACCTTGCAATATTAGCATCAACCTCTGTGGCAGCGAAGTCCATCCATTGCTCAATATGGGCCTGCAAGAACCATTAATGGATAAGCACAAAAACTTGCTGAGCTATGATAATAGAAGTATTTGATAGATCACTCACATATTCAATAAGAGAAGATCCATAAAGATAGTGGTCACCCTTCAAACGAGCCACTTAAGGACGAAAGGAGACACGGTGATTAATTTAATCAGTATAAAGTCAGGTAAGATTTAGAATGAAAAGGTGTAAGGCTGTATATACCATAGCGTGCGATAGCATTGCTCTCAAAAATAGCACCATCAGAAGTCTCAAGAACAGGAACCTGCAAAGAATTGTTAGTTCCTGAACCACTGTATTGAACTTAATTTGTATATTTAATTGGTGTACCTTCCCAAGGGGATTCATCTTAAGAAATTCAGGGGTTTTGTTTGAGACACCCATCTCGAAATTCTTGGGCAGGTCAACCTTGACCCCACTGTATTCTGCAGCAATAAGTGCCTTAAAGGCATTCTTGTTGCCACTTCCAGAATGCAACACCTATGCGAACAAAAATATTAGACATACTGCCGTAACAATGGAAAATCCTCTGCATCTGCATATAAAGTAACTAGTCTACATGCAAGCAGATCAACTTCATGTGCACCAACAGATCTTAGGTAAGCAAAGTGAAAGAACAAGAAATTCACTTATCGCTCTCATGTGCAAACAAAGCTCCTAAAATCCATTGCAATACTGTCATATACAAGAGAACAGCAACTCACAAGATCGAGCATTGGAAATCAAAATAGACTATTATTCACAAGAGAGCCACTACGCCACGCTATAGCGTTCGGATCGATCCGAACGGTATAGCATCCAACTAGTGCCGCTCTACTCTTCCTTCTCCGCCGCTTCCCTTCCCTTCCTCTCTCTTCTCAACGCCACCCTCCTCGCCTTCTTCTCCAGCGCTGGCCCAGCTACGCGCGCCTCCTTCTCCACCCCCTCCACCACCACACGCGGCCGGCGGCGCCGTCGCCGCCTCGCCGCACAACCCCTTGACCCTCCCTGCCGCGCCGCGCCGCCCAACCTAACTACCACAGCCGCCGCTGCCACCGCCCTCTGGCTCCACCCATCGCCCCTGCCGCAGCCCACCACTGGGCCACCGCCTCACTCCGACCTCCTTCTATACCTGGGGGAAGGATGAACCTGTAGCAGGGGGAGCCGGATTTCCCTCCGGCAGTGGAGGGTGAGGGGATGACGGGGGCGAGGAGGAAGGGAGCGGTGGACGGGGAGCAAGAGGGAGGGAGTGGCAGCCAGGAGTGAGAAGGGGCATGACAGGGAGAGGGAATGGTATACCGTCAGAACGGTAATACCGTTCGCTAGATTTTCTCTATTCACAATTAACTGACATATCCTGGAGATCCAACGAGCTTACGCATGATCCAAAACAAATCGTCTAGACAGAAAATCTAAATGACCTATGACTCACCCCTATCGCATCAAAATTTCAGTCACCCCCCCCCCCCCCCCCCCCTAAATCCTACATCCATGACTTGCGAATTGCATCCGGCAGAGACGCGACACAGGCAGAAACCTACAAACTAGCATTACGCATCAGATCAAGCTAACCACGCAGCACGCGTCCTCTAAATCCAATAGACTTGACAATATCCGAGCACATCAACATCGGCTTACAGGCAACCTGAACTACGCAACCACTACTGAAGCAAGAACGAAGTCAATGAAGCAGAATGAACTCACAAGCGCCATGTCGGGCAGGAACTGCTGGCTTCGCCCGATCCAAATCTCAGATCTGCACAAAACAAAACGGGAAAATAACCAAAATTAGTGAGATTGAGCACGGTTGGCACGAACAGATGGGAGAAGCTAAAGATTAAATCTCTTGCGAGAGTTCTAGGGGGCGGGGTGGATTCGGGGCTCTTACAGTGGCGTGGATCGTGATGATATGTGGATGCAGCGGCAGCGAAAACCCCAGCGGCCGAGGGAGGGAGAGGAGTTTACAGGGCTCGGGAGTTGTGGATTTATGGCGGCGCAGGAGAGTGGAGAGGGAAGAGAAGCTCGCTGCTATCTAGGGTTGCAGGAGGGAGCGTCCAGATGGCGCGGTGAGGCGGTTGGACGGACGAGATTATTCGGGGAATGAGGTGGCTGAGCGGGTGTAGACGTTGCCAATGGGCCGTGTCGGACCGTCACGGCACAAGCCCGATGGAGGCCCGATCTGTTTAGGTACGTCAAATAAATAGGTCGTGCCGTGACAGCCCATGGGCTGCGGTTCGAGCCCAGACATGGCCCACGATTGTGCCGTGCCGGCATGGGCACAATTAGGGCTTAATGTGCCGTGCCGACACGGTTGGCCCGTTAAGCTGGAAAAAAGAAAAAATTAGCAACTTATAGAAAATTAAGAAAAGAATTATAGAAAAATACCTACAAATTATAGATATTGTTAATCATCAAGATAATTATTTTCAATGACATAATGAGCTTTATTAACTTGTTAAATTACATGGAATGGCTGCCTCGTTAAAAACTTTACCAAGTAAAAACTCAACTTGAGAAAAACCTTGGTAAAAAAGAGTATAGACTATAAAACTCACTAGTGACTACATCTGAAGAAAAATATTGAAAATACTATTTATTGCTATCCAGATATAAATTCTCAAAAAATTCTTCTAAGTCTTTATTTACTGCAATATGACTCACTAGACTACATCTGAAGAAAAATATTGAAAATACTATTTATTGCTATCTAGATATAAATTCTCAAAAGATTCTTCTAAGTCTTTATTTACTGCAATATGTTGGATGATTCAACTTGTTCCCAATCTTTGACAGTCGGAAGGATTTTGACCATCTCGTTTGAGAGATTTGTTATTTGTTCGTTGCTCCTTGATTATACTTCCAGATAGACTGAAGGCTGACTCAGATGAGACTGTAAAGACAAGAGCAGTCAACACATCCCGCGCTAATATGGATAGCACTGGATATGTTACTTTCTTAGTTTACCACCATGAGAGGATGTTCAACTCTTACTCGAAACTGACGCTATCACTGTTGAGATAGCTTGATAGGTCTCCAGTGCTCTGTCACCTTCCTCCTCCTGACTGATGTGTACCTGCACTGCATGAGAAACTTTAGAATAAGAACTAAAAATATTGCCCCATTGCATAGTCCCCTAGAGATGCCAGGGGCTACCAGGGGATCTTTCCAAACACACGGACCCAAACTTATTTTCGTATTTCTCATATACCTCATATAATTTATCCTTAACTACTCTATAGTATGTATAATAATCTAAACCAGTAGAATCATTTAAAAGTTATAATACATTTATAATTTCTTGGAGTTTGCCCCTAAGATCCAAAATAAAGACGAATGCATATAAAATAGGAATTAACCTCCAATATTTTAAAAACTTAGTTTTCATGGCAACTACAACATTCTGTAGTACAGGATCATTTTCAAAAGCCTTTAGGTGAGTGGCAATTTCAAGAATGTTATGAACAATTAGAGTATAAGTTAGATAGTATATTCTAGAAAGATAAAGTGCAACTTTATGGAAAAGTTATAAAAAAGAAAATATTTTTACCAATAACCCAATTGTCCTCAGTAAGTTCAAGATCTCTAACTTGGGTTCTATTGGAGGAGCTACGAGATTGATAACTTTAGGTGTGAAGAAAAACAGATAAGGTGCTCTTATATGGCAATATATGTTTAAGCATGAGGTAAATAGAATTCCATCTAACAGATATGTCTAAGCTAAATTTTCTAGGACGGACATTCGTTACTATGTAATAGCTCTTATATGTGGCTATTCATTGGTTAAAACAATTAATATATGAAATTGTATCCATAAAAAGAATCAATACAACACTAATATAATATTCCCTAGGCCTACCACTCCATATTTTTAGCAATATGTGAAATATTAATTAATTTAAATCTTATAATTCTTTTTTTCATTACCCAATCATCACTAACAGAATGAGCAACAACACTAATATAATCCTCCATGTCGCTTGTCCCATCCTCACCACTCCCCTCCTTACCTTCACCTTCGCTGCTCTGCCTCTCCCTATCTCTTCCTTACGTCGATGACAGCTCTAGGTCCTCCTCCGTCATCCCTGCCCCCACCTCCCTTCCCCCGCAATTGATGGTGAGCTTGCCACCTCGCCGTGCCATCGGCTCTCCCTTCTTCGCTAGCCACCTCATCTAACCTAACATTCTGCTGATCCACACCTTGTTGTCTCGTCCTCCGTTATTGCCTACCACCCTCTACTATTGCCCATTGCCCGCCGCGGCCTCCCTCTACTTCCTAGGAGTTCTTGTTGTCCCATCGGTACAGCATACCGTTTTGTAATTTTTCGCAGGTCCGTATCACATGGGAGCATCTATCTCCTCTCCTCCCAAAGAACCTTTTGGGCTTGACGTACCGAGAAATTTCGATATTTGACACTGAATACATGCGCCTCTCAACTTTTAACCCCCAATTCGCACGCCTTTGGAAATTTAACCCTGTCACTGCGAATTCTTTTGATTCAAGGGATTCTCTTCATTTTTGCAGTGACAAATGTCAAAATAGAAAAGGAGAGAAAATGAGGAGAATCCCTTGAATTAAAAGAATTCGCAGTGACAGGGTTAAATTTTTAAAGGTGTGCGAATTGGGGGTTAAAAGTTGAGATGCGCACGTATTCAATGTCAAATATCGAAATTTCTCTGACGTACCGCAGGCCTTGAGCATTTTCTTTTCACACAAAAGCCCTTCCGAGAAGCAGTTATATCCCTCGATTGTTGGGCTGAAACCTTATGGGTTTTCACCTGTTCAGCCCAATACGGGCCTAGTTGCCATATAATACACTTGAACTATTCGCCTCTTCGACTTCACTCGCAGCGCCGTTCGCGCTCTCCGCAGAGTCCCCGACCGTGGCGAGCGGCGAACGCCGAGGGCAAGGAGCGCGAGCCGCGGCCGTGGCAGCTCCCCTCCACTTCGGCCTCCCCTCCGCCTTCTCTCGCCCCCGCCGCCGCAGCCGGAGGTGACTCTCTCCCCCCTCCTCCCCCTCTCCTACCACGAGCGCATAGCGTGATCGAAGCGGGCGCGGGTTCCGTGTCGTTCGCGGTGTGTTCGACGAAATGCGCTTGAAGGTTTCTTTGCCTCCTCAAATGCCGCTAGGGCTTGCGCTGAGTTTACCGGATGTTGCTTCCTCTTAGTATAGCGTGCGGCCGTGCGGCATTGGTGGTTCAAGGGTTCCGAGATTGAAATGCTGTAGCGCATGCACAGCACCAAAAAGAAATTCAGCATCGCAGTTGTTTGCGCTGGTTCGGTATGTGCAGGCTAAGACTAAGGCCCTGTTTGGCACAGCTCCACCACCAGCTCCTTGGAGCTGTTTGGAGCTGTTTTGTGCCAAACGGGGTAAAACAAAATAGCTCCACCCAAGGAGTTCCTTAAAACGTGCTGAGACAAAAGTAGCTCCACCCAAGGAGCTGAAAAAAGTAGCTTCACCCGGCTCCACTTGTGAAGTCAAAAAAAACAGCTCCACTTGTGAAGTGGAGCCGTGCCAAACGGGGCCTAAGAGAGTTGCATAAAGTCATGGGGGGAGAGCTTGTTATTGAGGAGATGTGTGCTTGTTCAGTTATCAATCGTTTAAATGTTTGGCAACTATTACGAAGAAGTTAGGTGCCTTTTTGTTACAAAGAACTAGGCATGGTTTTTTGTTTACCAAGTGAAAGCTATGGGGCTCATTTGTTGCAAAAGTTCAAGAATTCTTGAGATCTATTTTTCATGAGATGTGTAGAAGCAACAGAGAGGCTTGTCAAGTATACTAGGTATTTCAGTGCCTAGGGATCAAGAGTGCCTAGGAATTCTGACTGTTAGTTCATTACAGTAGAGATCGATAGGAGGGGAAACGTAGGACCACAGCCCTGATAGATAAATCTTTAATTTACAGCTATTGAATCTCAGTGATTGAGTGGCTACATATGGCATTTTTTGAAGAAAATGTGTCACTAAATGCACTTATCCCTTTTCCAGTGTGAAAACAGTGATTCATTTGTCACATGCCATTTGGCAAATGAATGATACTGCCGGCACCTCTTGTTCCTTAATGGAATTCAGTAAATATCGGTAAATTGTATCAAACAGAGAAAGACCTTATAGTGCTGTGTTAGAACTGAGTCAATCACTTTTACTTGCAGTTCATATGTTCACGAGGCTAAAAAGGGAGGAATACCAAGGAACTTCTGCTATGCTAATTGAAAGTCCAAGGGTGGTATTACCCGGTAGCCAACCGACCTACTTTAGCAACTGGAGGCCATGAGAGCAAAGCTTAAGCTGATGCCCAGATTTATTGACTGAGCAGTATGTCTCATATCAACTCACCCAAATTATTCGAATCACAATAGAAATTTCGTTTTCTCCCCATGGTACATAGTTTGCAACTTGCTGGCGAGTGCTTCTTTTATTTGAATCAGGATTGGTGTGCCACTCTGCAAATTCTTCAAAGAGGTGTCTGCTTCTTTGGTTTGAAACTTTGAATGATACCAAATATGATTAACCTCTTTATGTATATGTTAAGTAACTGGTATCAAATTATTCACATGTTTTATGATCACTAACCACAAGGGTAGCCTTCCAGCATTTTCTTCTAACTGCATTCTTGTTTTACGCTTTATACGTGTTTTCCTGAGTTTGAGAATGATACAAAAAAAATCTTACCTTTTCAGTATAAACAATATTGGTATGTGGTTACCTTTTGGGGAAATTATTTGGTAACGGAAGATAAGGTTACCTTTTCAGTTACAATAAAATTAGGGGATGTAGAGGGGTGGCTTCGGAGAGGAAGGTGATCTGGGTGGGACATGGGAGTTGAGGAAGGAGGTAGAAATATATTTTTCTTAGGTGCATTTTGCTGTTAGCCATCTCCATAAGTTATTAGTCAGAATTTGTGCATTAACAAGTATGGAATATGAATCAACCTAAGTATCTTTTTTCACCTAAACAAAAGTAGCTTGTGTACATTTGCACGTACTTATTGGTTGAATGAAGGAAAGGATAAAGTGATGATACACTAGCATGGCAAAAAGGTCTGAGGGTCTGAACTTTTTGACATCCTGTGGGATCCACCTCTGCTTTCAACAATAAACCAAAGAAGAATGGAAAGACAAGGAAGCAACGAAACAAAAGGCAATTGTGACCATAATTTTTCTTCTTTTGGGAAAGGGGGATTTCATGATAGCTCATTCTCCAAACAAAGTTACTCAGTGCCAATTGGTATATCAGAAATCATATAATTCTGATTTCTGAATGATATGTTTCCATCCAATCTATTAGTTTGGTCGTTTATCTTTGTTTGAAAATGACATTTATTTTCAGCAATTTAGTGGACGTGCAGCAGAAGTAAGGACTAGGTCAGTCTTTAAAAGCATGCGGCCGTTTAATACTTTGCTCGCCACCTTCTTATTTCCTATGTTGCTTGTTCTTAGACAGATATAAAGCTCTTGAAGTCATTCACAATTCTACAAAAAAATTATAGTTGATAGATGTATTGATGAAATCTGTATTTGATACATCTCAAGTGAAGAAAAATGGATTTCCAACAGAAGTATGAAATTAACCCGTCATCTAGGCCGAGGCATCAGGCATTACAAATGTAGTTTGCAGATTTACAGTAGTGATACTTATACATGCATAAACTTTTTTCATGAACTCCCTTTATGAATGTTAAATTTAAGGTTCACTTTTATGGTTTGGTTAAATTTAATGCTGGTGCAGGTCAGGTCAGCAGGCCAACATTTGTACATGATGTATATTAATTTATAACAAAAATAGTGTAGAAATATCTCAGACATACTATATAGAGTTGCTTCACACTTTCACTTACAAAATAGAACAGAAAGAGGAATTGACCATTACCTTATGTCTACACAGAAAAATAAAAGCGAACTGGCTTTCATGCTTGATTCGCAAATCTGGCACAACAGGTCTCTTTTATCTTTATTGCATTTAGCGCTTATCATACTATGATCCATCTTCCTTATCAAGCATGATCCCAGAATGCCAGTGCATTTAGTCCCAAAATAAGTGGCTATGGTTCATCCCTTCATCCCACCTGTAGTGTAACCTTATCCTTAATTGTTCTCTCTTTGCTTCTCCCATTTTTGTTGTTTCTCTGATGGCTACCTGTTGTTGCGGGCGTGTGCCCCCCCCACAACCACTTACTGGCTTGCTGTGTGAACACATCCCCATCATCTTACTAGTTACTTTTTTTAATTTCAGTGTTAAAACTTATTTGATGAATTGCTACGATTTACATTCATGTGCTTTTACTTTTGCCACTAATTGCAATACTTGACTGCTTTTTTTTTGTGTGAAATTATTCCCGTCGATATTGGGCAGGACTTCTCTACGTTGACGATGAACTAGGTATGATCTAATCTGTCAGTGCTGTTTGATTTTATTTTCTGATGACTGAGAGCTCAGTAGTACCTTTTCAACGATCTTGGCTCATCTTTTTTCTTGGTTAACTGTAAGGGGGAAAGAGTGTAGAAAAGGACTAGATATTTTATGTTAGAACCTGCTGATTCTTATTAATAATACATGATGATTGCTAGTTTGCTGGTCTATTCCTGTATATGTCTAATAAATTTCTTTGTCTCATTTGATACCAACAACAGACTCTACTCATTATGCACCACTTTTTTTTAAAAAAAAAATCTGCTGTTGTTAGTGCTGATTACTAAACATAATCCTATGCTTCAAGGTACATCCGTCATCCTTAATTGAATACAGCCGTCATCCTTAATTGAACTACCTGTATATGAACTGTAATTGTTTTCTTTTTCAATCACCAACCATGCATTTGCTGTTACCCCCACAGAGGGTCCCTGTAGACATGGTGCACAGTGTCCTTTTGCTCAAAGCCATGACCCCTTTGGATTTGCAGAACCTTCTGAAAGCTACGTATTTGTTGTGCACAAGTCTGTCATTGAGCCTTGCCTTACCACCTTACAACTCGTGACAGCGAATGAATTACTCTCTTTCCAGGAGTGATTCAAAAACGGTATACGTATGCATCCTAACCATCATACAAATTAGCAGCTGCCCCTCTGTTAAAAACATTATCCAGCCCTAGGAATGATCCGATAAGAAGTTTGACAGTGCTGTTTGAATCTCTTGTGCACATATCTGTGAACCAGCCCTATGGCTATCAGCAAAAACTACCATAGCTTACGCACTAGATCTAGGCAATAACAACCTTTGTAGCTTAATTAGGATTTGATGGATACTCTGTCTTTTCTTATATTAATCATTAAGCTTTGTGGTTGGGTTCTCTTCTTGTGGATCCGTGCTGTCGTAGACAAATACGTGCTCTACTCATGCTAATATTTCCATCATTTACTATGATGATGCACTAGATTCCCAACTGATTTTGAGTGACACTGTGCCATGCATGCTGTTGTCGTAATGTACAGGCCCCTCTTCAATGAACAACGAAGAGATCTAGACAGAATACAGTTATGCTCATCTGATGACTGTGCTGTTCCCTGGAATCGAGGGTCGTTGGTCACCATTTGGCCCGAATACTATGCTGAAAAACCTAGGTCCGATCTGGTGTATTCTGAGTTGGAACAGTATCTCTTCAGATTTTGCATTGTTCCATAGTTGCAGTCTTTTCGCAGTTTGATAATTGTCATTGCTTAGGGGTCAGGGATTAGGACTTCTCGTGCTAAATTGAAACCTTGAACAGTTTCTCTTCAGAGTTGTTTCTTAAGAAACTGTAGTTGCTTTTCATATTATTCCTGAAATGGGCTGTTCAGGCCAGAAACCTTATTAGATATATCTGAATTTGGTGCCGACCACCAAACCATCAAGCATCTACACCGAAGCTTAACCTGCAGGTTTCAGCTCGGATTTGGCAGTACTCCATTTCTACTGGCCTGCATGCCTGCAAAATGTTCAGAGATATAGCTCCGATCTCGATGCAATGGCGAAACATCCATTATTGAAGATCTCTACACGTAAGTGGGTCAACCCATGATCTTGCCAATTGCTTTTCTTTGTCAATTTCCATCCTCTCTACACACACACACAAATGCATACATTGCCATGATCCACAGAACTCATCCGGCTGTAAAAAGACAGCATGGTTTGCAGAGCTGTGCAGTGGGCGCGGCCTGCCCCTTTTGCATAGATTTGGGCCAATTAGTTGATTGTTTGGGCGTGTGCCTCGCTGCCTCTGTCCCCATTAAGGGCCGGATCACGAGAGGGCGAGGAACAAGTCGCCCAGATTTTGGCCTCACGTAGCTGGGACTGTATGGGCTCGCTCATGTGGGAAGAGGTGTCGCTTTCAGGTTTCGACCGTGTCTGGTTCCCTTGTAACAGAGTATAGATCAGGTCGAGAGAATAGAGGAGTAAGCTAGCTAGCGGCGGAGCCAGGATCCGGATATAGGGGATCAAACAGATGATAATGTTTTTGCCAAGAAAATGATAATAACATAAAAATGTAACATAGTAATACAAAAGAAAGTTACATCTCTATTATTTTAAAATTAGCTCTATGTCTACTAAGAAAATCATAAATGTCAATAATTTAATCAAAAGCGAATTTTGTTCACTCATGAGGAGGACTAAATGAATACTTTACAAGATAATTACTAAAATACTTAATAGCTAATCAAGAAAAACAGAAATATTGGGGAAGGGCCCCTGTCTCCGCCCCCTGGAGCTAGCGTTGAAGAGATACGGATGAGCTTGCTAGCTTCCTTCCTTGCCTTGCCTCTTGGGGTAATTGGCAGGGCGGAGAACTACTGTTTCTAGCTACATATCTGTGCTGGTAAGTGGTACATGCACATCATGATGATCATTTGGAATTACACGTCATTCGATGTAGAGGTGGAAATATCAGGGATACGGGAAGTTAGATCTGCGTAATTTCGCGTTCTACAACTGAAATGTTTCTAATGAAGTCATGAAATCATTTTAGATTTTAGACACAAAGTTTATACAGAAAGGTTTCATGTAATTGAAAAAAAGGTTTTTTTTAAAAACATTATAAATTTTTTAACGGAATGGTTTACGTACAATTGTTTGTTTTGATGAGATATACAAAATAAAATTTCAACCATCTACTCCCTCCAAGTGGAAGAAGGTGAAACCGTGAAAGTGAAGGAATGTGGACAATTTTTTTTTATCTAAAAGGTGTTTTCACTGCAGCTATATCCATTTATCAAGTAAAGCATAATGCTCCCTCTAAAAGAACTTGTTAAATAAAAGAATTGTTTTTTAACATAATGACAGGGCCATTATAGTTTACAACTGGGGCTAAATGAGATAAGTGGCATTGATTTTATTGATATGATAATGATATCATATCAGTGCTTGGATTTATCTAGTACAGTAAAAAGGAGCAAAAATCAAAGTTCTTCTTTACACGATGGCAACGTAGTGATGAGTTGTTCCATATAGATTGGTGCTTTGGGAGTAAACATAAACTATGAAACATGCTTGCTTACAGTGGGCCAAGGGGCAGGTAGTGTCTCCTTGCCTGCTCAAGCCATTTAAAGTTCTTTGTCTACAGTCTACACCCAAAAAATGGAGAGCGAAGGAAGAGCGGCAGAGATGCCGACTTCATGCAAATCTATCTATGAAGGAGCGCGCATAACCGCTCTTGAGCCTCGACAGTCCACAGGCCTGTCAAAGATCTCTCAGCTTTTTATTGAACTGGCTAGTCATCTGCACCAGTAGTCTTGCTAGAATAGTAGCATTGAACGTGTATGTACTTTTGTACTGGGTGCAAGAACAAGAGATCACATGTGAACGTTAGTAATAGTTCCAGATTGCAATTGTACGGACATTGGTGGTGCCTAGCTACCAGAGATCTACTGGTTAGCAAAAGGTTTATTTAAAGAGCTATTAATGCTGATAACTAGGTAGCACTGATTAGATAGTGGTTAGCAAAGCAGTGGTACTGTTTGATGTACAAGAGCTAGCTAGTCCCCTAGGGATTCTGGCTGCCATGCATGTGTTTCAGGTTTGCATTACTTGATGTTGAATTTATAGTTTACCTTTCAAAGATACAGTACTAAAGCATAATTGAGCCTTATTTGGGTTTAAGAAAACGTAGAGAAGGCCAAGTTCTTGGTGTTTTCAACTTGCACGCGCGGTAAAAAGTGGAAGACATCTTGTATGTGGCGCTTGTCGCAGCGTTGTTATCTTCTGAATTTTGGCAGATCACAGTGGACTAAATTCAACAAACATAAGTAGATTACTGTATGCTTTTGTGTTATATATCAACTAATTTTATGCTTCAAAACCGCCCTCTTTCATATTCAGCTTAAGGCTCGCCCTCTCTGCATTTTGCATGAAGCTAGCTTCACAACTGCACGTTGCTGTATATTTCGAGCAATTCCTATGTGATCTAGGTTAAACGTACTACAGCTAATTAAGTAGTTAATAAGCTTCTGTCAGAACTTCTAAGTTTCAGCCACCTTAATTTTAAATAGTAAATAAAAGCAAAGTTGTCAGAATTGTGATCCTAAATCAGATCGGAAACACTTTGGTAGAATTACATTCTAGGATTGAATTATAGAATTTAAGATCCTACCCGATTATGCCAAAAACATATATTTTTTCAATTCACCGTGTATTCCAAGAGTGATATGAGTGTTTATTTAATCATTTGACATCTAATTTTATTAATAAATATATCTTATTCACAACTAGAGTCGTGGTTTAATTTCTATGTCATTGAGAGCTACGACTATAAGAGTGATGTTACTAATATTGCCATAATCTTATTATTTTACATAAAAAAGTAAAATAATTAATTTTTATTATTCCAAATCTCTGAATATTAATGTCTAAACTATTAACTACTTAGTACTTAACATACAACTTGAATTGAGATAAATGACACAACTAAACACCAAAATCTTTCATAATACTGGATGTTGTATGATTCTACCATTATTCTACTGCGATTCTACGACTAGGATCGTGATTCTACCACGATTCTACCTGGTACGACTCAAGATACGATTTGAGCCGAGTTGATTTCGTGGGATCGTAGAATCGTACGATTCTATGGCTAGAATCACAATTTTAACAACTTTGAATACAAGGCTAGCTGTAGGTATATGCATCACTTGTATATGATACCAGTGGGGATGTATAACCTACCTGGTTTCTGGCAAAACCTAGAATGCTAATTAGAGTTACATTGTAAAGAGTATTTTGCCTGGAGGTTCTCATATTTGTCCATTTTTGTTGTTTAGGTTGTTAAGCTTGTAATTTTAGCTTAGCAAATACATAAACTAGTTTAATTGTGTGGTTATGTGCCAAACAGTAAATTGTGGGACTACGGGAAGACCACAAAGGGGCTACCCAGAGCCTGAGACACAATAGAGAGCATATAGGAGGTATGTACCACTCTGTTGTTATTACGTGGACCCTTATAGAAAAATGAGCTCTCCTCCCTCCATGGGTCCATATTTATAGCCATGAGGAGCTTGTTTACACAAATACTCTCTTAGGGTCTGTAAGAATAAGGGCAAACATGTCTTTTTCTCGACAAGCCATTTTGGGCTTGCAATGTAATTACACATACAATGGGCCTTTGGCGTAGCAGGCCAATTGGGCCAAGGTAGGGGTCACTCTCCTAATAATAGTCTCTCATGATTAAGAACTTCGTAACAGGTAGATTGAAACCATACTGCTTGTTTTTGGCCCTCTCTGTCCCTTTGACCCCCCCAGTTGGTTGCCTAGTTTTCGATTATTGTTGTTGGCGCTTGCCCAGAACACCTTATGCCATACACGTGCATGCAATCTGGAAGTGGGATGTGTGTGCAACGTGGGTTGCCGTGCTGGTTATCGGGCGCGCATGCCTCCTTAAACGTGCTCGCCTTGCCGCCATTAATACCGGTGTCCCATCAGTAATTAAACACTATAGCACTTCAGTCGAACCATTTCCTTCTTCATTCTCGCCCTTGCTCGTTACCATTGGCAGTTCCTTTGCTTAGCGCCACGCTTTCCCCATTTTTGTGCATCATCACTCTCGGCCGGTTGATGGTGACTGACGAGCTCCTTAACGTGTTCGTGCATGACGAGGAGCTGATGGTCGGTGGTTGATGAAGTTGTCCCGCGACCACGGAAGGGTGAGACGCTCGTCTTTGCTGCTTACTTTGACGCTGGGCTTCGCATCCCTACCGTGCACTTTGTGGGTGAAATACTCCATACATATGACTTAGAGCTCCCGCAGCTGCTTATGGAGAATGCCATCGCACATCTTATGGTATTCTCTTGGGCGGCCCGTTCAGAGGTCACCATTCCCAGCGGTGCCGCTCTTCATTTCTGTACACAACGCGCAGTGGTGTGTGTGCGTGTGTTCTAAAAATGTATTAGGCAAGTTTAGGGAAATTAATTTAAGTTACCACGGCTTGTCGCATCAATTTCTTACATCATTTAACTAACCCAATAGACCTAGTTAGTGGCACCTTTAAGCTACTTTAGGTCTTTGGCGGCATGTTATTTCTGCAATTCACTCGAGTACAAATGTAATAAGCTAAGGTTATAGGATTTGGGCAGACAGGCCATTTGTGCTACAAAAACTTTCGTTTGCCCTAATTTGAGGGCACGCTACAGTTGCACGAGATGATTGCCATATAGGTTAGCAAGCATTCTCGGATCATGCATAAGCATAACGACATCCTTTGGAGCGACCTGACCCTGGTCGGCTCTAGGAATTAATGTGTGTTTGCACAGCGCCCGACGTGTTTTACTGTTCCCCTCCGATCTAGCTCATCCCTTTCCTGTGCTCTCTCTCTCTCTCTCTGAAAGGGATCACACACGAATGATCTACACGGCCTATACGCCTCTCTCTCTCTCTCTTGGTTCCCTATTAAGGGGCCTGGCCCCCCCTACTGTCCATGGTCATTCTTGGTCTCTGCAAATTGCCCTCCCAACTGCACATCACACCACTACAGTACCAGCTTCCCTTCTCGTCCTCTCCATCTCAACCTGATCTCCACTTATCTCGGTGTCACCTGCACTTGCAACCTAGCAAAGCTAGATCTCTAGCTTCCTTTAGATCTCATGTCTGCCATCTACATGAGCCAGCTCTCTACTACTCTCCCTCTAATGGAGGGAGATCATCACCAAGATCATCATCATCAGGGTCACTTCCAAGCCTTCACCCGACCGAAGGATTCCCCAATCTTGTTCCCCTTTGTGATCAACAACAGCAGCCCTAGTGACATCAGTCCAATCTATGGATCAGACCATCACTTGAGGCAGCATCAAGCTATACCAGAGCCCCAACATGTAAGTACTAGCTAGCTAGCTAGGGGATCAATTAATTTCTCAATCCCAGATATATCTACTTGTATTGATTTGTTTGCTCACTTTGAAATTGTTTAACTAACATGCTCTTTTATTTTTGTTATTATCAGATAATTGGTGGATCATCAAGCGTCTTTGCGACACCGTTCCCGACCTTCCAGAGCATCCGTGACGACATGATCGAGCGATCCTCGTACGATCCATACGATATGGAGCTGCAGGCCACCAGGGGAACAGTCAAGACCGGCAAGTGGACGGCGCCCGCTGCGCCCAAGATGAGGATCACGAGGAAGACGAGCGATCCCGGTGTTGGTGGGGCGGCGAAGAAGCCGAGGAGGAGGGCACAAGCATACGAGGATCACAGCCACAGCAGCAGCAGCGGCATGAACCAACCTTTGGGTGTTATTAGGGTGTGCTCCGATTGCAACACCACCAAGACCCCATTGTGGAGGAGTGGTCCTTGTGGCCCCAAGGTAGGATTTTGTTGCCTCCTGAACTCATGGTCCATGCATGCTCACACTTCGTGCAAATGGTGTACAACTTGAATTCTATAATTGCAACTGTAAGTCACTCGTTTTGATGGCATGTTGCATACTTGCATGCTGCAGTCGCTTTGCAACGCGTGCGGCATCAGGCAGCGGAAGGCGCGGCGGGCGATGATGGCCCCCGGGGCGTCCACCGACGGCGCCAAGGTGGGCACGACGAGTGACGCCGCGACAGCGCACCCGAAGGTGAAGAAGGAGAAGAGAGCGGACGTCGACCGGTCGCTACCGTTCAAGAAACGGTGCAAGCTTGTGGTCCAGGATTACACTGCCGCCACCGCTGCCGCTGCCGCTGCCGACGACAAGGCCACTGTCAAGTCTGCCGAGGTTGTCAGCGCCGTGCCGACGAGGGATCTCGTCGACAGCATCGGAGTCAACTGGGGCAAGAGCTCCGCAGCGGCTGCCGCCTGCTTCCGGTCATCACCGGCCTTCACGGTGCAGGACGAGATCACGGACGCCGCCATGCTGCTCATGACGCTGTCCTGCGGGCTTGTCCGGAGCTGATCTCGATGGATCGATCGAGAGTACCACTACCACTACAGGCTTTTTGCATCTAGTGCGTTAGACTGTTCGTACTGTCCGAGCTGCTGTGTTTTGGCTTCTTGTTCTTGTTGCTAGTGTAACCTGCGCTACTGTTAGTCTTGTGATTTGTTTGTGTGTATGAGAGAGAAAGAGAGACTGAGGTAGAAACAAGGAGGAGGAAGCAATAAGGGAAAAAATGTCATCTAGCACCGGGAGTTCAATTTGGATCAGTAGTTTTTTTGCTGCGGCGGCTAATTAAGCCACTGGCTACTATATATGTATGTTTGTTCTGTTTTGGTTGAATTCTTGTACTGGAGCTCATAATGATATGGAGAGATCGAACCACGAAGTGTTACTGTTCATCGGAGCTCGTTTTCACGACTTTTGCTTCTGATGATTATGTCAGTTATGATCTGCTTTAATTTGTGCCAGCAGGGTGTCCTTTTTTCACTGACTTTGAGGCAAATATTCTCTTTATCATATGGCATCGGAGGAGCTTAATTAATTTGATCGTCAATGTTGAATAGTGGATCGTGCTGTTATCACTTGAATGAAGGAAAACACTATATATAGTGGAAAGCATAACTTGGATGAGTATATCTTAATTTGGTCTTTACATTATTCAACTTCTGCATTTGGAATTTCCCTCCACTTTCGTAGGATTACCACATGAATCATGTGCTCCTAAAATTAATTATTTCAAGCCTTCATTGGCGCCGGGGCTGTCTTGAAAACAAGCAAATAAATAGTGTGCTTTGTTTGTAGCTACACCTTGCCAAACCAACTTTATCACTACCAGTTGTCAAAAAAAATCTGAAGGACCTTGTGAGAAAGTTTAGATTTTCGTTGTGATAAACCATTACAAAATTGGAGGAAATGGGATTTGCATTTCGCAAATTTGTAGTTTTTCATATCAGTTTACATACCTGGCAGTCTGACTGGCCAGAGGAGGCAGTCAGGCCGGTTACCAGTTAGATCGGCCGACGCCAGTGGTCTAACCGAGAGCCTCTAGCAGTCTGACCGGCTAGGCAGTTCAGTTCGGCTGAAAGTTGAAATTTTGGGATTTTTGCCGTGAGTGATTTGATTTAACCTAGATCAGTGCATATATATTGTATGATGCATGTTTTGGGCAACGTGGGTCAAGTTGTGAAGAACTTGTGTTCAGAAATAGTTTCTTTGTCTTTGGAAATGCAGGAAGGCTTAGAGTCAATCATGGTCAACAGTAAGAATCGAGACTACGCTCATGAAGGAGCTGAGACCCAACACGATCAAAGATGCTAGATGAGATGGCTGAGCTGAAGCATGACACAAGGAAGATGGAAAATGTTGAATGAAAGTTTGAGCGACAGGTTGCACCATGTGGCTTGGTCGGTCTAAGTGAGGCATGGTCCGGTGAATCAAAACGGGAAAGACTTGCCGATATATGGTAAACCAGTGGTGCATATACACATGATATGTACGGTGATTGTTTGTAAGGGAAGATGAAGACCGAGTCAAGAAAGGGTATTTTGGTAAGTTGACTAAAATATCAGAAAGTATCTTAGATCAAAACTGCGGCACTTGAGCGGCATTTTGGAAAGCAGTTTAGGTCAAAAAGAAGCTGAGAAGATCAAGTTGGATAAAAGGCTAAAGACTTGTGGATTCGGGTTCATGTACTTTGAATAGCGTATATGAGTGTAGTGTGTGAGTAAAAAAATCATGTTATGTGGAGTTAAGGGGTTTCTCCCATATATGTTATTAGGTAATATCTATTAGTGTTAGATGTGGACTAGTTGTCTCATCTATTTAACGGGTTGAGATGTAGACTTACTATCCAACCTTTCCTTATAGAAGTCAAGTGTTCTAGAGTTAGGGTTGGAGAAATATGAGTATTGTGGTGTGCTATCTTATTCTCTAGGTGGAGTAATTGTAAATTCTTCATCCTCAAGTAGTAATACATCAACTTTATTTATCTCTCATCGATCCCTCTTGTTTTGGTTGATTTGCTTTTGATTTTGTTGGTTTTGATCTTCCCTCTCCCCTACTTGATCTTGCTGGATACTAAGGAGGAATAAGTAATGGATATATCTTATGTAAATCAATTTCATCCATCTAGGCATCAGATTTGGTAAGTTCATGAAGTTGTTCGTTTTTACTTGGATTTGACTTTCTCAGGAGATTTCGTGATCCAAGTATTTCTATCTCAAATCTTCAAAAGTTGTTGCTTGCTGTGATATGTGAGAATACATCCAGAGCCATCTTGGCCATCCTCCACCAACAAGCAAGTCGTATTCCTCGTTTTCGGTTTTTGCACGGTTTTGATGCAACCTTGTTTGTTCTTGTGAAAAGTCTAAATTTTATCATGGATTCTTACGATCCTTGGATGGAATAGATTTCTATAACCTTAAGAAAGGTGTATGTAAAATTTTATATCATTTGGACTTATATTTCTGGAGTTGCACCAAAAGTTATTTTGGCTCGTGTTAATTTTCAATTCTGAAACAGGAGAGTGGTCTAACCCCCCTTCCAGTCAAACTACCAGAGGCTGGTTAGACCGGCATCTAACCGGTGATCAAACCGCCAGGCACCGGTCAGATTGCCCTAGTAGCTGTTAGACCAACCCTGGTAGCCGATCTGACCGCCAATGCCTTGAGGTTCTGTGGCTTTCGGTTTGTTGAGTTGTTTGCTTGATTTTGGCTTCTAATCCTGACCTTCAGAACCCAGTAGTTATTAGAGTGAAAGATTGACGAATATTTGAGAAAAAATGTCAAAGATACCATTCATCCCCCATTGCCATACCGGTCCTACATTATCATTATCAACAAAATTTACCTATTTTAATTTCAAAATGATATCCCACGAACATCTACAGTGAAATCAGCGTCGGATCCACATGAGGCCCCTGTTCTTTTTGTCCTTTTGTGGCTTTAGGTTTCGGTTTCTCTGAAGTTGAAATAAATAGGATAGTTTCTCCAAGCAACTTCTCGAAACCGTTTCTGCAAATAGTTTTTTGAGCTGAAAACCGTGTGCTCCGTCCCTGTCAATGTCTCTGCCATCCGTTGCCATCTCGAAAAGCGTATATAAAAGACATCACATGTAGCCAAAAACCATTAGTTGTAGCCTAAAAGAAGAGAGCTAAGATCTGGCCATCAACATGTATCATCTCGTTCCCTGAGCGGCTCTGGATCGGGGCGCCTGACCCTACGTGAGCCCGTGCCTCAGCTTCCTCCAACAATTCAACCCCTTGACACAAGCGACATGCATGATCCCAATTTGGCCACCCCCTATCACCTCCCTCACCCATCTTGTTTCGCGGCCATGCACTATCATCGAAACACGCACACCAAACCCTAGTCACCAGACATATACTGTTAGCTGAAAGTTATGCTCGACTGAATGTTCTGACGGTTGTGCCAGATACAAGTTCCATGTTTATTTCGCAGACAAAATTGTCGGCATGTCGAATATCATCTCTATGTTTAGTTCACAGACAAAATTAAATTTCATCAGGCAACGATATTTGGCCACTTTTGAGTTTTGACTACACCACCAGCTTTTACCACCCACTTCACATTTGGCGGCCCGTTTAATCCATGCCCAAATCAGTGGTCGTGCTCATGCCATACATTTGACCATGGCCAAATCTTTATGGCAACTTAGCATGCCAAATACGAAGCATTGTTTGTACCTGACAGAGGCATGCATGGGCCGGCAGCCAGGCAGACTTGAAGCACGGTAACTGCGGTAGTCGGCCGGACATACGGGAGGAAACCACTTCAATAGTTTTCTTGTCACTTACACAGGCAACGTTTGTAAAGCAGTTTGCACTTGCAGGCTTTCTCCTTAATTAGCCAGCTTAGGTACGGAAAAGAAACCTAACAAGTCAAACATGCAATGCACTGCCAGTGGCTCAGTGTGACGTACAATATCCATGCATGGCAATGCCACAGCTAGCTGGTGATCGAGATTCATGCTGCACTACTATCGGTCAAAATTGATGTTGAGCATGCTGCATGCGCGCATTTTGAAACGCCCGGAATCCTTTGCAAAGGATGCTATGTTGCAAGTATTCCACACTGCTGTTTATCTGGAGCTTGAACATCTTTTGCAAGCCTGAACTTATTGCATCTCTTGATAGTTTAGCCATTGCGTCATTTCTGCCAATTTGGCCTCAATCATTTACAACCAGAAGAGACATAAACAGATCAACCATGCCAATTGCCGACAAAAGTACGGCGAGTAGAATCTGAGAAACATCTGACGAAACGCCTGAACACAATCGCCTGACAAGACAAGGGCCAGCAAGCAACAGCCCATGCATATCTCTGCTGAAACCTAGAAGCCTCTCAAGAGGCCTCCTAGCTAGCTGGCGGAGACTTTTAGTGATCCCGAAAAGGCGAACGGCGTATTTTTGCACCGGATTTTGGTCGCCAATCGTTCATCCTGATCTGATGTATCCAGAGAAGATCGATGGAGCACACAAGTGGCGCACACTGCATGCGCGCGGCGACCTTGATCTCTCTTGGCCAGTTGGCCCTAGCATCCCGTGAACGAACGGGCTGTGCCTGTGTGCTGTTGCTTTCTTAATTTCTCCTCTCCGGCGCGAGCGCGGTCGGATAGCTCCAATTTTCGGCGGTTTTTTTTTATGTGGATTCGGTTGCGTTTGATTTCTCGGCCGTGCCGGCGACCTGGAGGCTGCGACGCCGCTCGTTTGGGCGGAGATGGATGGATGGCCTGGTCGTCGTCACCTCTATCCGTCGCCGTCATTGGAGGATTGTTGACTGGGATGGTTCATATATTGTACTCTAACATGGTGTTGATTAATTAGCTTCTATCTGGGATTGTTGTGTGACTTGTGACCAATGGGGCTTCGTTGCTTGGATGGCTTGAGTCATGGATTGATGGTTCTGCTAAGCTAAGCAAAGGTAAGGTGAGCTTATCGTCATCTTGATTAGCTGCTACCTTGGCCGCTCATTTGGATTCGTTTCTGTATGTGTTTGCATCATGCATGCACCTAGCTTGTCCTGAATAACGAATGACTTGATGGCTGACACTTGATAGGCACTTACTCGTGGCTTTTTTTTAGGCAAGGCTACATTCACATTTGCTGTCCAATGGCGTTTAGTTGATTACGAGAGTGTTCGCATTGTTTTTTGTTTAAAGAATTCAGAAATTAATATAAATATCTAGTTTTTAAACGATTTTCTCACTCCTCTCACTTTAAAGATAAGGAAGGGGATTATGGGCACATCACATACCCTATTCCTCTCACTCCCGTCTCGCGCACGTATCTTTCACTGATAACTTTTTGCACCACTTGTCCTTTCCTTCTAAAAGTCAATTTTTTCAGCCGCTATATGGTACTATGTGAAGGCCACCCCATGGTTGTAATGAGTAATTAACATTTGGATTAGAGTTTTTGTGGAGTTTGAGTTTGGTTTTTGAGGGTTTTGCAAAAGACTGCATTCTAGTTGGGCTGTCTACTAGAATCTTCAGGTTAAACAGTCTTACCGGTTTGTTTTGGCGGTCTGACTAACAGACTTCGACTGCTGACAGTAGTCGGAGTCGTGGTCCTTCAACTTTGTAGTCGGGCGGTCCGAAAGGCCATGCGTTGGGCGGTCCAATCGGCAGATCGACCACGGGTGGTCGATGATCGAAAGCTACAGTGCCTGAACGACCATAGATAGTCGATGGTCGGTAGTCGTAGACTTCGCATGTTGTCGTAGTCGTAGACTTCGTGATCGATAGTCATGGGCATTGCAATCGTTTGTCGTAGACCTCGAGTACTCGTGTCAGACCAGCCAGTTGTCTGACCGGCCTGTGCTTGACGGTCAAACTAGCTTTTCTGAGTGGTTTGAGATTGTTCTATGGAATTCTTGGAATTTATGTCATGGTTTGACCTGGGTGTTGTTGCTTGTGTGCACATGTGTTTATTGTTTGGTCCTAGGATTACGATCAGTAATTTGAGTGCATACTTTTTGTATTGTGCATTGTATGGATGAACTATGCCAATAGATGTCTTTGTGTATCTTGCAGTGCCACGTGACAGTTTCCTTGTTGGTGTTGGTTGTAGGACTTTGCAGCTAAGTCATGGTGAGACGTAAGAGGATCGGGACTAGGCACAGGGTGGTGCTGAGATCCAAAATGGTTAGAGAGACACCGAAGATGACTGATGCTTGCAGGGTGGTTGCAAGCTGAGACGACGAGGAACCGAAGCGGGAACTACCAGTGATGGACATGATTGGTAATGGCAAGGTGGACTAGGACTAGGCTTAAGAAGGAGCCGAGGTCTAGACGGTCAAGAAAGTCGGGTGCTGTCATGTGCGAGAAGAGGCATGTGGTGCGCCAAGTGACTTGGACCGTTTTCAAGCGAGGACGGATCGGTGGGATCCAGACGCGCGAGAGTCTTGGCGGCAAGTCATTAGGGCCACGTGGAAGATGGTGAAGCATGGGCGATACTTCGTGGAAAAGGAAGTGGGTAGCTTCATGGAAAGTGGTAGAGGGCCATTTTGGTAAAATTGCTCAATACCGTAGAAGCGTACGTGAGTAAAACCCGATGCTCAGTGGGGTTAACGAGTCATCCTCGCTTTGGCCTAATGAGTGAATCCATTAGATTTTGGTTCAAGTTGTGTGCCTATATAAGGGGAGGGGAGGCAAGAGTTAGAGTTTGAGAAGGTTAGCTAAGCCTTTTGGTGGCTAGCTCCTTCTTCCTCTCATGGGAGATAAGTTAGAAAGTGTGTGTATGCGCGCTCTAGACTTATAGCTCTGTCCTCCTAAGTGAAGTGGCCGTAAAACGAATCATCTCAAGTGAGCAGTACATCAATTTTTGATCTACCTTTTGTGTATCTTTTTGTCTGATTAAGTTTGCGCTGGTTTGAGTTGGTTTTTCCTCTTTCTTAATTCTTTCTTAATCCCTTCCTGTTGATTGAGTTGCTTACATTTCGGTTGGTGTGATCTCTCTTTTACCCCTCTCTTGATTTTGTTGTGCCAAGGATATGGATGAGATGGAGATAACTTCTTGAAATCGACCTCCGATCATCTAGCCACTTCAGTAGCAAGTTTATCAAGAAATCCTGTTTTTTACTTGATTTTGGTCCGGTCGAGCGATTTCTTGATCCGAGGTCTTCTGATTTGATTTCTTCGATGATCATGTTTGCTGTGACATGTGGGAACGTGCTCAAAACTATCTTGACTATCTTCTACCCACGAGCAAGATCTGATCATCGATTTGGTTTTTAGTTCTTGGTTGGTGTGCGCTGCTTTAAATTGCAAAATGGTCTCAAATTTGTTATGGATTTTTCGATCCACGGATGGAATAGCTTCCTGAGACCTTAAAAAACATGTGTACAAAGTTTCACACTTTTGGTTTAGTTGATCGAAAGTTCTGTCGATTTTGGTTCTCGCGGTCGGCTAAAAACCCTGTTCGTATGAGAGATACAGTAGTACCGCATACTGTGTAGTGGTAGTATTGCAACTCTTGTTCTCCAACCACTTTGGTTTTCGACCATTCATTGGTCGAGGTTCGGTTTGGTTCGGTCATTTTGATTTTGATTACTCATTGGTCGTAAACTACTTAGGTCATATTCCGAACTGTTACGACTCTGGTCATCATCTAGGGTGTGTTTGGTTGCTTTTGGGTCGTGGGATCGTATATCCTGGATGAGGGGAAGCTGGATGAGGAGGGCCGTATTTTGAAAAAGAAGAGTGTTTGGTTCGATGTATCTGTGGATACAGGCTAAATGAGTATGTGATTGGTAGGCTGTATGAAGGTCTTGCTCGACTCCCTCGGTCCTGGACGGGCAGATTCGGTCGAAATGGCTTTCACTCCCGGTCCCGGATGAGACCGTATGCGAGGACGAGCGGATCCAGGCTTCCACAGTAAATTCGTCCAACCAAACACCCGAATTTTTCGCAATATACGGTGGAGCTGGGATCCGGCTGTCCATATTCAGCAAACCAAACACACCCCTACACAATTGGTTTTCTGACCGTGGCTCCTGGTCATCAACTATGAAGGATACGATTACATCGGTTTTGACCACATTGGTTTTCGACCACTCATTGGTTCTCGACCATACTGGTTTTTCGATCGCAAACTAGACATCAACCACGTTGGTTTTCGACCACGCTGGTTTTCGATCATGTTGGTTTTTGACCACTCTCTGGTCGTTGACCACTCAAGTTGAATTTCGACCATGTTGGTTCTGGACCACTATCTGGTCGTCGACCACCATAGTCGAAATCCGACCACGTTGATTTCAGATCAAGTTGCGCTCAGTTTTGTCGAACTTTCGACCACTTAGTCGATGTTCGACCATGTTGTTTTCTAATTGGTTTTGCTCAGCTCTGAAAGTCTCTGGTTTTTCAGGGGGATTGCTATCATGATCTTCATAGCTTTATAGCTATCAGAGTAAAGGATAAGTGAATATGTGAGAAAAATTTTAAGGCATCATTCACCCCTCTCTGTTGCCATCTTCGGTCCTACATGCTACTATTTATTTTAATTCAAAAAATATCAGCAAAAACCAATATAAACACACCTACTTCAAGCTTCATGTTTTCCATTTCTTCTCTCTCTTTAGTCAGTTTAGTGAGCCATAGTCAACACACCCTTGCACAGACATTCCCCTCTCCCATCCCAACACTAACCTTACAGGCTTACACCACCCATCCCAGCCAACCGCCTATGTTCCCCTCTACCGCCTCTAGCTGTGCCACCACCGTGTTGTCACCATTGCCTAACTTCGATGAACCTCTACACTGTTGTGTAGCTCGTTAAAGAGGATTCCACCACCGCTCTGCTGGTGCACGAATTTTGAGTTGAATCTAAAGGTCGGAAATCTAACTGATTTTGTGGAAGAAATCAGCTAACTAATGCTTGTTAAAAACTGTTAATAATGTGCATTTGCATCATTAGGCACGAATTTCGCATTCTTAAAGAATCACTTGTTGTAGGGAAATGCCAGTACCACAATAAAAATTGCGTGCATAGAAATACCAAAAGGTCCTTATCAAACTGAAATATAAACAAACTACAAACTCAACACAACCACAATGCTTCTTTGAAGCACCTTGTTTGACTTGTGCAATTCATTGCTTACATGAATGCACATTCGTACTCCCTAAAACAAAACAAAGGAAAGAACCAAATAATGAACTACTACAAACCAAGCTTTGATGCTGCTTCGGATCAGCATCCAACCGCCCAACAAGAAAATCCCAAAAGAACATATGATCTTTGAGGTTGCTTTTGTCTTAGCTTCTCCGAAAATTGAAACAAACAGGATGATATCTCGAAGCCCTTTTTCTCAACGGCTTCATAATTCTGATGATGCGTGCATCGTCCATGTTCTGCCGTCTACTATCATCTTGAAAAATATAATCAAAAGTCATCAACCATAATTCAAAAAAACATGACCTATACGTACGAAGTACTGAACTCAACCCTCTCAATTTCCACATGCAGAGGCCATGCAAGCCAAGTAACCCGCTTCTACAAAGGATCGGAACGCTATGCAATTGCAGTGGCTCTGGTGGCGACGGCGTCCGGAAAAATCAAATCCTCTGCCCGGGAGACAGCATCGCCCGGGTCGTACCTGCCCTTCAGCTCAGCGATCATGCCCCCATTTCTCCCCAAAATGCCGCCTCCAGCCGTCCAGGGATGTGTGATGCGGCAGGCAGAGCTTGCTCCCGGTGCCTGTGCTGTCGCAGAACTCGAGCACCGCCTCGTTCTCCCTCTCCAGTTGCTCGAGATCACCGGCGGCAACCGCCGACCGCAGCAGCCCGATGGTACGTCCTCGTCGGGCGTGACCGTCATCATTAGGTCGTCCCGCTCGCATTGATGATCACACATACGCAATGTCAGTTGTCGTATCAAACCAAAAGGTCCTGAGTTTAGGGGAGCGCAGGGGCGGATTTACACCCCGAGTAGAGTAGGCTTCAGTCCGGGTGTGAAAAAATATCTAGTGTACAGCTCGGGTAAATTTAGTCCAGTCTGAGTAACATTTTCATAGTCCAGTCTAGATAGCTTAGATCATTCCACCATTGAGCTCGGGGCGCAACTAAATCCTAGCTCCGCCACTGGGGATGCGGAGAAATTAATGCCACACATTTGTCCTTGTTCATGGGGTTCATGAGGATGAGCCCCACGGGCTTGGCATCTTTGAGGATGCCCTTGAACATGCCGGTGTCGCAGTCAAGATTCAAGAGGATAACGAGGTTTAGCCACGGGTACGGCACGTCCCATACGCTGGCCGATCGGAGCTTCTGCTCGCTTGCACACTCGACAAACTGATCGTGGTTATATACCTGATCCATGATGGCGGCGGTGCCGTCATCCCAGTACATTGCACCTTCGATGTAGCAGATCGCACCAGCCACCAGACCAGGTGAGCCCGGTAAGTTGAGAATGCTCTGAAGCCGAGAAGAGGGACGACGACCTGTGGCCCTCTGTCAAGGCCTGATTGAGCTGGATCTGCCCTAGTGGCGAAGGCAGAATGAAAAATTATGGGTGGATTCAAAGCCTCAAAGAACTAAGCTAATTTAACATAAATATACTATTTTACTTTTGTGTAGCCTAAATTCATATATGAATAGAAGAGAAGCAAAGCAAAAGAGAGAGAAATACAACAAAAGTATCTTAGTAATAGAAAGCGCATTCTGAAAATATATAAATATGTTTCCAGTGAGCAGAGATATGTCATTTGCGTATCAAAAATAATAAAGTTAGTGATACAATAACAAATTATAAATAATCATAAACTTTCAAAATAAATGAAACATATCACTAAAATGATAGCTTAAATCAGAAGGCAAATTCATTCTACGAGACAATCACAATGCAAACAAGACAACTTGCTAAGGTAAACCATCAGGGAAAATAATTAAAGCATGGTACAGACATTTCCTCAAGGTCAACGAAACAAAGAAACAAAGGGAACACACCTAACCCAGCTGAAAGTCTGAAACAACCAATCAGAGTCTTAGATTTGCATATCATTGTTGTACAATAAATTACCAAGATAAAATCCCAGATGAATTATGTTCATAGAAAATGGATATTCGATCACACATAAATCTACAAAGCATACAGACAAATGCCTACTAAGGGCCTGTTTGGCAACGGCTGCGGCTTATGGCTTTTGGCTGAAATTTTTGAATTTTGGCTGTTTACGGTACAGATTACGAAGAAATAGATATTCATTTGCGATTTTGGCTGGTACAGATGTTGGGCTTTTGACATGTAGATCGTTTAACTTGTAGACCCTGTCTTGAGAAAATACTCCGTTTGAAAGTTAGAAACTGTAGCAAAAGCCAAAAGCCACTAGCTTCGGAGGAAAAGAACAGGCCCTAAGAACTTCATTCAACATTCAGAAATTTAGGTCATGATAGACAACACCTTGTGGGCATTTGGAAAGCGAATGCTTTCCTAGCAATATTACTAAAAAGGAAAACAATCTTGATTTAAGTCCTCTTCCAGTGACTGTCAATCACATAGAGAAACTATAAGCTCCAGTTAAAAAAAAACCATATTTCTATTGTATACTGAAAAATACAGATGTTTGAAAGGAGATGGACAGCACCCTCAAACAGTCCCAACCAAGGCACTAATCTTTGTGGTATTGTGGATGACACTACACTTTTGAGCTCATAATCCTTTTCTTTCAGTTAAAATTACTAGTTCAAGACTTGTCCTCATTTCTGACACAAAAACTCTGTTTTGAATCCTGTTCTTAACTTTTTGGAAGGAAAATCCCATTCTCGATTAACTAATCTATTCAAGTGAAATTGATTCACTGAACTTCTACTACCTAATTCAAGCTCTCTAAAAGCATAGGCACATATTTATAGCAACCCAACTGCCTCTTTCTGAGAACAAATACACACGTCCATATTTACACCACTTAGTTGTCAGTCTAAAAGCTAAGCTGCTTGAACAAAAACTGAGCATAGCTAAACTTCCATACTAGATTACAATTTACATCTCTTACTAAGCCGCAACCTAAGTTAGGGATCAATTTTTACTCCGAATTTAAGTTACTGTGATACTGAGTAAGAATAGGAAGACTTGTGCATTGTCATGAAGTCATTAAGAAGAGCTACATTCTCAGGGATCAACAGAACAAACATGTGTTCCTCCTTGATGTTTTCCTACTGCTTCTCCTTGGCTTCACCTGCAGAAACACAAATCATTTTGCTGCTGCAGAAAAGAAGTAAAAGTAGTGAAAACAAGAGGAAAGAATTCACCTTATGCCCTATTATTTTGATGCTTGAGTTCCTCGCTTGCGTCCTGTTGCTCCTTGCTCCTCCTTCCCTAACCAGCAGCTGTTGCTCGCCTCCCCGGTTTCCCCCGCGGACCCAATCCCTGCCGGAATTTCATAGGGATTTTGTAGAAAACGGGAGTTCCTAACAGGTTGTAAGACATGCTCAAGCATGGAACAGAGTCTAGACTGTTCCCTCTTTGATCTCTTGTTGCATGCTTCGCAATTCAATTAGCTGCCTATCCAGATCTTGCCCACAATATTCAACCTCTTTGAGCAACTATCTAGGACTGGGAGCCGGCAAATGTACAAGGTTGTAGTACTACTAAAAAGGGACGGCACTTGATACCTCCAAAAGTGCACAAATGTCAGGGTGCCCTCAAATCAATGCCGCTGTTCTAATGTGTGTTAGATTTTGCTGACCCCAATCAACGCCTTCCAACCATGCTTTACTGGAACGACTACAGCCGGAAAGTGAGTACAACTGCTTCAGCAACCACCAGATGTTCATCAACAGCTGGAACTTTGTTCCATTATCTAAAAAATGTAGGCATGTAATTGGGATGAGGGAAACCAAGTTGGGCTGGTATGCCATGTACTTTAGTTGATGGGGAAAAAAGTCTACCTAAGAGGGGCTCGATTTTTGTCCAATGATCATGCACTTTCTGGATAAATAATCTGCTGTGTGCCTCCGGCCTCCCTCTTCCACTGACCTTTCTTCCTCCCCCATGCATCACCGGTGCTGATAACACTATTCGCACCTCTGCAATCCCCACTCAAGGCTTGTTCAAAATGCACGAATTTAACAGAAACTTGGTAAGTTGCCAACGTAATTGTGCGGCTAGTCCTATTATACTTTAAATTATATTTCTATGCCCGTTCTGATGAATTGGAATTAGGGTATTTGTACTTAAATTGAGATTTTCTTTTTCATGACAATGGATAATGTATAGGAACATTGTTTGAGGAATATTATTACTCTTTTCGGACAAAAATTCTTCTCAATGTGGAAACAGTGCATTCAATCTTTTTTTTACTTTTGACAAATAGTAACTTTTTTAATATTTATTTAGTCCTGTGAAAATAATATGCATATATTAGCTATAACTAATACCTCCATAATTTTTTTTAATAAATATATTGTGGAAAAACTAACAGGTTAAACTTGTATCTTACATTTTGACTATGGAGACAAACATTATGTTACTCCAAAAGTGCTTTATATTGTTCCATACTAATCTTCTATAAACATATTACCTTTTTAATACTTAAATTTTAATGCAACTGCTAACCTGTAACATGAACATGAGATCAGTTCTCAACTCATCTGCAAAGAGTAGTTGAAACGACCCAGATTTTTGTTAAACTTTAATAAACAATTAACTTATTAACCATCCATAAACACGTGATCAGAGACACTGACACTGTCTTGTAAAAACAAATCACAGTAAAACCCCACATTGAGTTGTGTCCTTTGATTATTGCGTGACCTCCTTTTTAATCATGCATGATAAACAGTAGTTGATGATGCTGATAATGATGTTTTGCTAGGTCAGGATTCTTAGGTCCGAGCATCGATTTGGAGCCGCTAAACAAATTGGTCTGTCGAGAATACAATAGATTAGTAGATGGCGGCGTTTGTGCCGTACACAGATCACAAATTCACAATCAGCAATCGAAAAGGTAGGCCGAATTAATAGCCTCCAATGCTACACGTAAAACTGAATAGCATTTTTTTTGAACAAAAGAAAAGAAAAGAAAAGGTAGGAATTGGATAGTTTTTCACAATCAGATCATATTTGTATTATTTTTTGGGAATAAGTCCACAAGACCCACACACTCTATTTATAGTGCCAATTATAACTAGACTCTATTCCAACTTGACTCTAATTTGGCACACACCAACACTCCATTTCAAGATGGGCTAAAAATATCAATCATGTCCATCTTGTTACATATTATAGCACCTTCGCTACGACTTAACCCTTTAGTGAAGCAGCCAGCCAACTATTCACAAGACTTGATATACTCCAGCTTCAGCATCCTACCATCCAACTTCTCCTTGATAAAGAACCTATCAAATTCAACATGCTTGGTACGATCATACTGTATCAGATTGTTAGCAATATTGACCACAGATTTATTGTCACAAATGCAGTAGTAAGGGCCCACTCCTCAACATCTGAAGTTCAGACAATAGACCATTCATCCAGATCATCTCACTCAAGCTCAACGCCATCGCTCCATACTCTGCCTCTACAGTAGATCGAGCTACAACTTTCTGCTTCTTACTCCTCCATGACACAAGATTACCATCCACAAAGACGTAGTGTCAAGATGTAGACCTATTATCTACACTATTCATCCAATCAGCATCACAATATCCTTCCACGTTCAAGTATTGATTCTTCGTGAACCAAAGGCATTTCCCAGGGCTACTCTTCGGTTGTGTTTGGTTTAGAGACAAGGTGAGATGGGATGGTCCTGTCCCTGGTTTTGGGATGGGATGATCCCATTTTTTGTTTGGTTAGGGGGATAGAGTCATCCCTGTTTTTTGTTTGGTTGGAAGGATAAAGTGGGATGGAATGGTCCCATTCTTTGTTTGGATGGAAGGATGAAGGTGGGACATGTGTGGCCTTTGAGTTTTTTTTAAAAAAAATTGAAGGCTATTGTTGATATGTTTGTACACATAAGCCTTTGAGTTTTTTTTTAAAAAAAAATTAAACAAAATAGTACTTAAAAAACACAAAGAGGTAGGATGACTCTGTCCCATGAAAAAAAGAGGATTGACTGGTCCCGGATCTACAAGGAATATTCCTAGTGGGATGTTCTTGACTCTGCTTGTCCCAGAAGCAAACACCACCCCAAGGTGGGATATCCTACCTGGGACGTCCCTGTCCCTCGAACCAAACACTGCCTTCATATACCTTAGGGTCCGATAGACATGTTCTATGTGGCCTATTATGAGATCATGCATATATCGACTTATTGCACCCGCTACATATGAAATATCATGTCTTTGTGACACCAATAGATGAGACTTTCAACCAATCTTTTATAAGCCTCCTTATCAACTGGATCACCAGACTTGGAAAAAGTTTGTGATTCTTTTAGGAGTGAAAATGGGGCGGATAATTTTTTACGTCCGTCCAACCAAAAACATTCAGATGCAATTCAGAGTGAAAAAAAAATAGATATCTAGCTTTTTTTTGGATTTTAGAGTTAGAGAAGGGTAGTTTTTCTCGGATATGAGATCAAATTCAGAAAAGAAGTATCGTTGAGGGCTATCTAGGAATTTTAATGGGAGCTATGCGGTAAATTGTAACCCGAATATCCGGTATACTCACGCAGGCCCAACCCCCAGCCTCATATGGGCCATGGCCGACGACCCAACAGAAACAGTAGGTAATATCATCCAGCCACTTATCTAGTTACTTGCCCAATTCCCAAATCAATCTCAGCTCCTGCGAGTCAGGGCCGGGGGGAAGCCACCGTCGCCCGTCCAGCGGCCACCGCGCCGTCGACCTCACTCGCCGCCGCTTGTGCTGTGTTCTCTTGTTTTACCGAAGTTACTTGACCTGCGAAGACCAGTTTCATGGTTTCTCCTTTCTGCCGCATTGGATGTCTGCAAACACCACCCAGCTTCTGCACCGGAGGCTGTCCTCGTTCCACTAGTTCTTAGAAAGGAGGGGCTAAATGTTCCTCGGTGTGATGTGCTCACGCGGATTGTCAAGGATTGCATGCATCCTTTGCATGCCACTGCATTCTGCCATAGGATGCTTTCAGGGGAGGAGAGAGAGATGAGACCACTTTGTATGCCTCAGCACCGGGAGAATATTGGTAGTGATTTGGTCTGGACGGAATCGCTTTTCGCACTGTTGTACATCATTCTCAATCAAGACATTTGCTTGACACCAAGCACCACTGGAAAGCTAGTGACCGTGATTGATGATATGCCATCAAAGTTCCCAAGGTCGCTAAAATTTGGGAACTTTCTGCTGTGTTTCGTCACGAAGTGTTGGCATGAATCTAAGATTCACAGGGTTTTGCTTGAGAGAGCTGCTGTCAGAACCAGCACTTTTCTGGCTAAAGCTATATTGGCAAAACTGCGGCCTGCGAGTTGAAGCGTTGTCTTGAAGTGTTTAAAGCTGAGCATCCGGTGAGCCTACATGTCCATTCAGATTAGTAATTTCGTGAAAGGCCTGTTTTGCTTGACTTTTAAAATGGACAGCTTTTGTAGCTCTGGAAAAAATAGCAATGAATGTACTGTGAAAATGCTATTTACTGGACCCACACTCAAGGAACGGAATTTTGTTATATATGACTCAAATGCGACAGGATTGTCATGGAATCTAGAGTACCCAGTTAAAGGAAATAAATAGGCCTGTTGAAACTTAACTGTAACAACTATACATAATCTAGTGGTCATTTTCACCAGTCGTTTCTATCCAAGAACTATGGTTTTCAATTTGAAGTGTGTGCATAAGATGTTTTAATTGTTAGATGATCAAACCCTTATGTTCATACACATGGCCTTTCTATCAGTGGAGGATTTGTGGTTAGATCTCTGTTCACCATGATTTTCTGTCATAAGCACACACCTGTTCCTAATGCCCAGATCATGCACTTCAGATTCAATCAACTCTAGTGGTGTGGTTGTCTTGGACATATACTATTGTTCCTAGAGAACCAATAAGAAAAGTACAAAGTAGTTTTTATTCTTGAACTATTCAGTCAAGGATGGAATATTCTAGTATATACATGCTGCATTGTCCTTTTTTGCCATATAACTGTTTTGAGTCATATTTCACATGGCATATCATAAGTCATAGGCAGCATGACTGCCAGCAGTAAAGTGAACACAGCTTTACTAAGCTTTGGGATAAATTAAGTCTTCAGTGGTTGTGGCATATTAATGTAGCATGAGTGCATCATTTTTACCACCTGCAGTTGTTCTTCGTCAGCTACCGTGTGCTATTTTTTTCATTTGCAGGAAAGCAAAATCCATACATTCAATATTAACTTATAACAGATACAGGTAAATCAGGCAGTTTATTCCTCTAATGAAAAATAAAGTGAGAACACAATACATAGTTTTGATGAGGACCAATTGACTTTTGCTTAGGGACAGTACATATAGTGGCTTTTGGTGGGAGTCATTTGAATACCTTCTTCGTAGTTTGGAACCTTGATACCTTGTCAGTGAACTTGGTATTGGCATAGAAATTAAGGTAGTCTTGGAAACGGTATTGGCTAGGATATGTAAGCTTTGGAGCTGGGCAGATTATAGCATCAGGACTAGGGTTGTAGAATGTCGCAATAGATAGACGGCTCCCTGTCTTATTGGGGAGTACCTGATGGCAAATGCTTTTGTATATTCCATTGCTGATCACTTCAATCTGATCTCCAAGGTTTACGAAAATTCTATTTCCTTGTGTTGGCGGTATTGGGATCCATCTACCATCTTTCATGAACTCCAAACCCGGGACCAAGTCATCTTGAAACAGAAGTATGATTCCACCGGCATCAGTGTGTCCCCGCAGTCCCTTCACAAGTTCTGGATGACTACACCTGGGGTACTTTGCCACCTTGATGCCTACAGAAGGCCTAGAGAATGCTCTCTTCAAGTAATCCTTGTCCAGCCCAAGATTTTCGCTCATGACTTCTGCTAGCTGCTCAGCCAACTTGATTGCTTCTTCAGCATATTCGGGAACTGTGGTACTGTATAGTTAATTCCTTTTATTAGTATGCCTTACAAACTTCTGATTTGTAAGTTTTGCCAATTGTATTGGACATGACTACTGCAATTCATGGTAATAAGTTTTACTGTAATTTACATTGCAAACTCACCAAAGCGGCTCAGGAATATCATGAATGTTTGATTCTGGCTGATGATGATACATGAAACTGCACTCCCAGTCAACATTTGAGGTGACTTTATCAGGACCTAGGGTTTTTGCCATCTCGGAATTGTAGAAGTTCTTCTCCATATTTTGCTTGTAGTATTTGTTCACCAGTCCCTTGATTTTGTGCATGAGGTCATCATTGATCCCATGGTTTTCAAGCTGACATAGTGACATACAGTTAGTTATTCATACAAGATAATAGTGAGAAACTAGAAATGGCTTTTTTTATGAAGATAATAATCTTACACATTCTTACTTACCCAAAAGAAACCCCATTGTGCACAGGCATCATGGAGAAGCGAAAGTGTCTCTGACCTCTTTTCGCCACACAGCTCATCCATCTTTATCACTGGAATTTCCATTTCCTGAAACACTGGAGTATAGCAGTTTAACAAAATGTGGTACTCTTCTGGAGTTGATCTGCTAAAGCTACAGCAAGGTAGGTATTTATAATGGCCTAGATAGGAATGTTGGGAAATATCTTTTTCCAGATTTCTAAACATGGTGTGGTTTGAATATGAAGGAAACCTTGCTTTCTTAGGAGGCATTTGCAAAATCCTGTCCATATACATTTCACTATTCCCATGTGATTTAGCTAAGATAACTTGGCTAGTATCCTTCAAAACTCATCATCATCATGATGGTTGACTTATGAGCTACACATGATTGCTATTTGTTTATCCTGTTTTACTTCCATATACAAATGAATCATAGTGGCAGTCATCTTATTGAGATAACTAGTTGTCTTTAGAGATTCACTTTCTTTGGATCAGTTTCGCCGCCATGAGTCATGGTGATGATGTTACCGTGGCACAGATTGGGAGGAGTAAAATCTCAGTTTTGAGATTCTTTCAGGTCAGACTAATCATGGCAGTTAGTTTGACTTTGCGGTTCAATGCATGAAGGCCTGTATGCAGAGTCAATCACAATTCACAAACAAACAAACAATTCGATGCATTTCTTGTGCATATACAAGCCTAGATTTTCTCAGGGATTTGCTAGATCATGTTTGCATTTTTTTAAAAACCACACTTGTTAATTTGCTGCATAACAATATTCCAGTAGATTGAGTTGTCTTTACACAATGTTAGTAAGTAGATAGTTCCTTCTTGATCACTTGTTAGTTGCATTATTGTTGTAGCATTAGTCTCATAAGTTGAGCTACTTCTGGAAAGACTAGTGGCTGTTTAGTCCTCACCTCATCAGGCCTCAGGGCATGCCTCAGGTTGCCTTAATTCTGCCTTAGCTTCGAAGTTGCCTCACTTTGATAATTTGTTTGTCTTCTTTAAAATTTAAATGATTAAATTTTAATATGTATAGCTATGGTATAACCAACTTATAGCTATAAAAAGTTTCTCACTTTTGCTCTCCTACATTTATACCCATTTCCTTCTCTCCTACTTGTAGGATACGGATGGTTGGAAAGTGTGTGTAAACTGTAAAGTGCATAGAATGCAAGCATATGTACTAGTCACTCCTAAATTTAATTATTCAATTTTGACATATTTCTTTACATGGCCTTAAGTGAGGTTTAAAATTTTTGGTACCCCGTGGGGTGGCAAGTTGAAAATGAATTTTGTGACAAGTCTAAAATCCAAGGTGTTATTCTTTGCCTCTCAATTTTCATCTGAAGTCTGAACACCGTCAATATTCTTGTTGATTCTTCTTGAGGTTCGTGTGCTTGACTCAGCTAGTAGATGCTGCTATGACTGTGTTTGACTGTGAGTGTTTGAAAAGATTTTCTGCTAACTGCGTGGTAGGAAGTAAATACTGATAAATTTACTTTCCTGGTTCTACCATTCATTTATCGAAGTGATATTTGATGACTGTTGCTTGGCTCGTGTTTCCGTACAATCTCACTGTACATGTATATGTTTTGACTGTGCATCTGCTTTTATAGATGGCACAGGAAGTCGACAAGGCCGGCCCCAGCAATGTCCAGCTCTGCTCTGTAGCTGCGGTCTGACGACGGCGGCAGCCAAGGACGCCTCTCCAAGGCACGAATACGTCAGAGAATCCTGGAGAGTGTGCTGTACAATTGTCCTATTCGTAAGGTTAGTGCTGTTAGATATGAGTATGGTTTAGAGGGTCTCTTTATATATTGTACATGGATATATATATTGACTTGTTGGATCCTTTGGCAATACAAGTCATTATTCTTACATGATATCAGATCCTAGGTTGGGCTAAGGCTTCGGCTACCGCCGCCACCCCGACCACCTTCCCTCCTCTTCTCCTTCCGCACGCGGGCTCCTCTCCCAATGCGTGTGCCCGCCCATCGCCGCCTCTCCGAGGCAGCCTCGAATTCAGCCACCGCCGCCTCAGATCCGGCCGGATCTGGCCACCGCCGCCGTGTCTGCCCCAGCCTACGCGTCCGCCCGGCGCATCCGCAGCCTGTGCGCGGCACGTCTCCATGCGCGCGCCCGTCCACGCGCCTCTCCCAAGCTGCCTCGGATTCAACCGTAACCGCCTCAGATCCCACTGGATCCGGCCGGATCAGGCCGCCGCCGGTGTCCGCCCCCGCTTGCGCGTCGACCGCCCGTGCGTGGCCCATCTCCACGCACGTGGGCCTGCCCGCGCGCCTGCCAACGCGCGCGTCCGCCCATGTGTGGCCCATCTCTGGCCGCAACCGCCGTTGGTTGGTCGACGTCGCCCGGCTACACATACCATTTCTGGGCATTCCGGCTCTGTTTTCTTGGCCCGATCTACTCCAGATGGCTAACAGCAGTGGCTCCTTCGCCATCCCGCTTCCCATTATCCGTTTCGACAGGACGAACTTCTGGGAGTGGGCGGTTCACTTGAGGATTCACCTTTTTACATTGTATGGGTTGCAAGCTTGGCAAGCAGCTGCAGCTCCTCTATCTCTCTAGTAACTCTATTTCCAGTCGTCCTTTTGATCTTGTACACTTTGATGTTTAGGGTCCGACTCTCTTCATTTTGAAAGGGGTCATCGTTATTATGTCATTTTTATTGATGATTATTCTCGTCATGCTTGGCTCTATTTTATGTCCTCTCGTAGTCAGGTTCTTTCTATTTATCAGAGTTTCACCACTATAGTTCGCACTCAGTTCAATTTGGCTATTCGTGAGCTTCATGCTGACTCTGCTGGCGACTATCTCTCTGCTGCCTTCCGCCGTTTTCTCGCTAAACATGGCACTCTTCTCTAGTACTCTTGTCCTGGTGCTCATGCTCAGAACGGTGTCTCTGAGCGTAAGCATCGTCACTTACTTGAGACCGCATGAGCTCTCATACTTCTTTTGTTCTCCCTCATTTTTGGGCTGAAACTGTTTCCACTGTTGCTTTCCTTATCAACTACCAAATGGATAGCTTATTGGCGGACATCTTCATCTCAGTCGCTGAACTTTTTGGATACAACAAAGGTGATGAATGGATGGTTGTGCATTACTTGTTCAGGAAGAAGTAGATGCTACTGCTTGCCATTCCTGGAGCAAAGTAGAATCGCTTGTATCTAGTAAGGGGCTCTGCAAGGTTTTTGTAATACCAGGAAGACACCTAGCAAGGCACCTCGCCCACTCTTCCCTCTGCCAGAGAGACGTGGCCAGTGCATGCTTGCTTTGGCGTGCATGATTGCCACGTATGGCTTGCACCCTGCAGAAAGCAACACCAGCACTCCTTAAGCCAACCCAAGCAGATAGCCATCGCCACAACCCTCTTCGTTGTCCAAGCCACTCGGGTAGGTCCCCTCACCACCGCCCCAGCTCGTTCTTGGCACGGCACACTTAGCAACAGGGAAGGAAGGGGTGAAGGGGGGAGTACCTTGCGTACCGAGGGCGGAGGCGCAGGCCGGACCCGAGGGCGGCGGCCAGGCCGCTGGCCGTGCCGCCCGGGCGGCGGCGCCCAGCGCCCCACCGCCGCGCGCAAGGGGAGGCGTGGATCCGGTCGGGGCCGGCCGGATCCGAGGCGAGGAAGAAGGGGGCGAGCCGGGGGGAGGCTGGCCGGCGATGAGCCGAGGCCGGCAAGCCGAGCTGCCCTGCGCCGTCGCGCCGTTGGAGGAGCGCCCGCGCGAGAGAGGGGGAGAGGAGAAGGTGGAGGCGGGGACGGCGGTGGAGCCGCCGGCGGTGGGCTACGGGACGGCGGTGGAGCCACCGGCGGCGGGCTACGGGACGGCGACGCCGCGCCTGGCCGCACGCCGCCGCGCCGCCGGTGGTGCGCCCGAGCGCGCGCGCACAAGAGAGAGGGGTAGGAGGGGAGAGGGAAGGAAGGGGGCGGCGGGAGGGCCGCCGGCGCCGCCACGCCTGGCCGCACCGCCCCAGGCGGAGTAGAGGAGGGGGGGGCCGGTCGGCCGAAAAGAAGTGGAGGGGGAGAGAGAGAGATAGAGACGGGTGAGGGAGGAGAAAAGGGGGCCGGCCGGTAGAGAAAAAAAGGGAAGAGGGGGCCGGCCGGGTAGAGAAAGAAAAAAAGAAGAGAGGAAAAAAAGGAAAGAAAAGGAAGAGAAAGGAGAAGAAGAGGAGAAAAGAAAAGAGGAGAAAAAGAAAGAGGAAAAAAGGGGGTTTCGGGACCTGCGCGGCAGATCCCTAAAACCCGTGCGTTCCTGCGCCAGAAACGGGATATGCGTAGTATCGTCGTCGCCCATTTAATCTCTGGTCTTGTATGATGCGTTAAAATTGGACTGTTTGTTTGCCCAGGTGGAGGTCGCGAGTCGACGCCTTCCGCACGTCGTTCCGCTCCGCTCGGCTAACAGGCAAGTACATGGTAGAGCGGTAGACCAAGGTTTATGAATATGCGATGTCTATCTAGTATGATGATATTTATGTAGAAATGCGTTGATTACATGATATCTATGTGGAAATGTGATATTTACCTGACATAAGATTGCATGGTAAATGATGGCAATGATGATGGAGTGAGGTAGGCAAAGATGCTTATCTACTAGTAATGCTAGTAATGAGCGTGATTATGATCATGGGCATGTGCATTTGCATGAGGAGCACTCAAGAGTGAGGGCGGTGAGAAAGTCCCTAGCTATGAGTAAAGCTAGCGGACTAATCCGGAGTGCTCTTGAGTAAGACCTACTTCGGTAGGCCTCCACGGGAGTGGAGGGGTCCCGTGCCTATGAGGGCGGGCCCACGATGGGTGAACATCGACGGGTGTTCACTCGGCAGTATCGGTACTTGCAAAGTGAAGAGCATATGAGCATGTAGAGTAATGAGGCATGGCATTGATGGCATTGCATTGCTTGGCTATGAGAATGATGTTATGAACATGATGATATATGTGCATTATGTTTATATGCTTACTTATGTTGGTAGTGTCTATTATTCTATTATGTACTTGTTGAGTCTTCGGACTCACCCTTGCTTCGTTGATATTTTTAGGTGATCGTTGAGGATGTCATGCGCGGGCGGGATAGCACATGAATAATCGGCACGACCCAGCAGCACTTTTGTATCACTTTTGACAGTTACCTTAGCTTTTACTAGGCTAGAGTAATTATTAAAGATGCTATGTTGTATCTGAACGTAGCAATTTAAGTATCATTTAGTGTTGATTTAATTTCTTCTAGTGTTGATAAAATGGTATGAGTTTGCAGTGGTGGTAGCATTCTGACCCAGAGGGCGGGCGAGGTGTTACAGTTTTTTTCCCAATAAAATCACGAATCATGGTTTTTTTTTCTTCTTTCTTTTTTGAGACGCGAATCATGGTTCTGGTAATTTATTTGGGACGTTGTCGATCTGTAGCGCATGTTCTGGCCATTTAGATGCTTTATGAAGATTTTACCCTTTCCAAGCTCAAGAAAGAACTCATTTATGGCCCTGTTCGTTTCGGCTGCGGTTTATGGCTTTTGGCTGAAATTTTTGAATTTTGGTTGTTTACGGTACAGATTACGGAGAGACAGATACTCACTTGCGATTTTTGCTAGTACAGATGTTGGGCTTTTAACGTGTAGATCGTTTAACCTGTAGACCCCGTCTTGAGAAAATACTCCGTTTGAAAGTTAGGTACTGTAGTAAAAATCAAAAACCGCCGGCTTCGGAGGAAAAGAACAGGCCTATATCTTGAAATAGGTATGGCTCGAGAACTTAAGACAGATCCTTATGGCTGTCAGCTCGTACCAACACCTGGGACACTGACATGTGATCTTGGGGAACAGATTTATCCTGACATAAATCTGGATGCATGGGCGAGAGCTCTGTTGGATCGTGTGATCCTGGAGAATGTCTGAACCTTGTTTTCCACACCTGACATTGAACTAGGATTAGCATATTATCGTTTGGTTTAAATATAGCATACATTGGGGCTATATCAAGAGGACACACTGCAGTACTAGCTCATCAAGGTATATGATTGCTGAAGAACACACAGAACATCATACATAGAACTAAAAAAATGTTCTGGTTGCCACCAAACCATACACTAGCGTTTAGGCGGAATTTGAATTCAAGTCTTTGAATAACAAGGAGCCTGAACCTACGAAACTACACTTCCTGCTACTACGATATACAGCTATCTCCTCTTTGTTCACAGTGGAACTTAAAAGCATAACTAATCAAATTATATACAACCACAAACATAGTAGTTATCTCATGCCTTCATTAAGATGACTGTGACTTCCATTGCTGTATCGCCACATGCAAGGAATGGTTGGGAATTACGAATAAATTTGGAAGCCTCTGTTTCGTAACTGGGGATATCTTGTGTTTCTTGAGCCAAGCTTCTATTGCCCCGTGCTCATAGGTATGCCCATCAGCAGCAACATAAGGATCGTCCATTACCTCCTGCACCAAAATTATTTGTTAAGCTAGAGCGATAGTTGGAACTGGTGTGATCAAGTACCTACCAAATTTTACCTGCGAGATAGGGCAGATGAAGTGGCTTGGCGCGACTACATTTGGACTTTTTAACTTGAGAGAAGTAGTAACCCTGCTCAGAATCTCTTCGAGCTCTGGCAGCACCTCTGACTCAAGATTAGGCCTGTCCCTGCATTTTAATGCTGTACATCGCAATCCCAGTTTTGCCAACATCTCTGCCTCAGCCATTGGCCAATCAGTTTGAGACTTGTCGAGAATATCGGAAAATATGCCTTTATTAATCGCCTCTTCTGCACTAAGTATTAGCCCATGTGGACGTTTGCCAGTTAGTAGTTGAAGAATGATAATCCCCAAAGCATAAAGATCTGATTTTGGTCGGACTGTCCCAGTTAATTGGTACTCGGGATCCATGTAGTACAGTGTACCAGCAATAACAGTGTCTCTGTACTCTGTGAGCCCTTCTGGCACAAGATCTGATATGAGCTTAGCAAAACCTACGTCGCCAATTTTGCTTACATGATTCTTGTCCAGCAAGATATTTCCAGGCTTCAGGTCACGATGGACAATAGGCTCCGGTTTTGTTCCATGCAAGAAAGCAAGCCCGCAAGCCACCTCAAAGATAATTTGGAATCGCAGAAACCAATGAAGTGGCTGGTGCCCTTTATTGTTAACAAGTTGATCTTCTAGACTTCCATTCTCCATGTATTCATATACGAGACATCCAATTTCAGGACAAAAACCTAGCAACAAAACCAAGTTGGGATGGTGAAGTTGGCTCAGAATCTCCACCTGCATGATGTCAAAAAGTTGAACCATCTAATGAATTCCTCATCAACAATAAAAAAATATTATGTTATTCATGTTCCCTCTATGTCTATGGACCACACAGTAAAACTGATATGAAATGTAATAAGTTGACCAAAAATGCAAAAAAAAAAAAAACTACCACTAGCAATTTCAGTAACTAGCCCAAAAAGTCGCTAGTTAGGTCTAGTGAGAAAAATAGGAAAACATAAATCAGGGTACCTCTCTCAAGAACTCGTCGATCTTGTCACTGGAATCCTGATGAATAACCTTGACAGCAACTTCAGTGTGATCAAGGGTGCACCTGTATACATTCCCATAGCCTCCCTCACCAATCTTTTTTGCATCGGAAAAGTTATCAGTGGCAAGCTTTATTTCATGTCTTGAGTACCGCCTGCAACTTTTGCCTGTCGACAAAAGAGCATCCGCAACCTTTGCCTTCTCAGTAGTCACCATGTTAGCTACTATTTCAGCCTTGTGCTTGGAATAAGCTTCGCGAGTGAATGACTCTTTTGCCATATCAACTTCTCTAATAGCTTCTAACCGTTTGGCCTTCTCATCTGCAACCGCCTGTTTCAGCAATTCCTCCCTCTGTACTGCATTCTGCACCTTCTTCGCCTCTTCGTTGCATTCATTAGAAAGTACCTGGATCTGAAACATCCAAATCAAATGGAGAACTAAGTAAAACCTTCCTTCAGAGGAGGGAGGGGGGGGGGGGAGATTGAATGAAAGCTTAATGTATGGGTAGTAGCATCCAACTCAGGAGACTAATATCAAGCTTCTAACCAGAAGATGATTCAAGTGTGAATAAGAATGTGCCTTGTAATGATTCGAAATAGCCAAATAATAATTCTTTCAATTTATCAAATAGTGACAGTAACTCAATATACAACAATCATTACAATAACTTATAACCTTAGCTTGGGTTAGATCTTCACAAACTTTATCATACATAACTAACCATTTTCTTAGCATGGACGAGATCTTCACAAGCTTTGTCGTACATCATTAATGTATCCTGCAATTCCTTCCTCAGTTTTGCTACTTCATCTATAGGTTGGGACTGCAAATAAAGCCAGCATAACAAAATCAGCATTCTAAAATTGCACAGCACACAATTACCAGAAATTATGTGAATGCATCTGGAATCCAACATTAGTCAGAATATTCTCAAGGCTGGAAAATGACTCTTACCTCTTCAATTGAGCTTAAGGCAACATAAGGAACTTCCTTCAATCGGCCAATAGCATCAAAATCTTTGTTCCCTTCTCTCCCTGGTGTCTTTCGACCTAAGCTTCCTAAAAGGCCTCTTCTGTGGCTTTCCGCACTTTTACCAGCATTGGTGGAAGTGCTAAGAGAACTGCAGGCTTGAGAGCACGAGTCAGAACTAGTATCTCCAGAAGATTTTGGTACCTCATCATCAGGGAGGTCATGCAATGATTGTTTGTCTTGCAACCAGTTCCTCTGTACTTGGGCAAATGCTTTATGACTAATTAACTGAATCCTTACACAAGTGTTTGACTCTGTAAAAACATTTGTTCAAGACAAAATAAGTGTCTCACCATTGCGTTACTAAAAGTAAACAAGACAAAAGTAACAAAGGAAGAGAAATTGGTCAAAACATACTGCCTGTTCGAGCCTGATTTGCGAACTTTATGGCTAATCTGCGCCGGGACACAACGAATACATTGCAAGAACATGGCATAGCTTTCAGGACAGTAGAGGGCACATCTCGGAGACGTAATATCCTGAAAAAGTAACAGAGGTACCATTTACCAACAGTAGATTTGGCACGACTGGCTATAAACCACTATGGCAAAAACTCAGTAATAAACACAGATGCTCACAAATTTTGTTGATGCATTTGAAGTTGGTAAATGATACATTTATGGAAACAAGAAATAAGAGTTGTTATTCAGCCCTCGAGTAATGTATATTTATGCAGTTGTGGTATTGCATGCAGGAATTCTACAGATTCAGGAAACACCTAGCACAACATTGCAGGTATGATCTTTAAATTGAGAAGAGAGTAGAGAGCTTTAAGCCCTTAATTTGTTAGGAGTTGGGACAACGTCAATAGCTAACAGCCAAAGAAAAAGGTTCGCTAAAAGGTACAGTATTGAGAAAAAGTATACCAGCCTACCACAAGCAATAAATTAAAGGAAACCACCAAATAGATGCACCAGTTGAGGCACATAATGACCGCATTAAGCACTACAGCATAAACAGAAACCAGCTGCTGCCCATGGAATTGGCATCTGACATCTGCTATTTTGTTTTAGAAATATTTTGTGAGATATGAGGTAGGAACATGTGTATCTTTTCGATAAGAACAAAGTTAAGTCTGAGACTTAGTCTTCCAAAAAAAAGTCTTGAGACTTAATTTGTGTGGAAAACTATCCGAAAATGGACCCTTTTCACCATACCCTTCGCCGTTAGAAACTCCCCCACCAACTGCTCCTAAGAGATGAAACCATTGGGACCAAATAGTGCATAAATTTGTATAATATAAACGAAAACCAGCTGCATATGCTGACAATCTTAGTACTACATAACAGGGACAGATCAGCGTCAACAGAAGTATTGCTGTTGCTGCTAATCTTACCAAGATACACTTTGCAGGCTAAGTTATTATCCCTACTATATTTTTGTTCGAAAGCATAAATGAGAGAAAAAAGAGGTTCAGCCTCAACAGAAAAAGAAGTTTAATCGCGATACATGTACGTGCATGCATCTTTCACCTTTTTTCATGACCAAATGCGTAGCAAGACAGAATCAGCCACATCTCACCACCGTATCCCCAAAAGGGACTCAATTCTCTGCTCCCTACCTATCTACCTTTCTGTTTTCATCCTGGGAAAAGGCTATAGAAGTAACAACAACAACAATTCTCTCCCTATAATCCCTATTACATGTCGTCGTTGGGTTCTCAAAAGCGAAATTCTATCCTTTTTTGTGCTTCGAAAAGGGGATGAAAAAATAAATAGAAATTCGTACCTCCGGAACCAGCTCAGGGAGGCGGATCCGAGCACCAGGTTGCGGACGCCGGACTCCGCCGTGTACCTCACCAGCGCCTCCGCGACGCTGTCCCCCTCCAGAACCACCGTCTCCACCTGCACGCTCGAATTGGAAGCACCAGTTGATCGAGCAAAACTATGAGCTAGTAGCGCAGCGAAATTGCGCGGAGAAGATGTGGAAGAGCGGACTGACGCTTTTGCGGCCGCAGAGGCGGCGGAAGGGGAGAAAGACCTCCTGCGCGCGCGCCCTCCGGTCCTGCGCGTACATCTCCACCACCTCCGCCTCCATCCTCTCCACCGGCACTCTCTCTCCCGCTACACCACACGGCCACACCACAAGCCAAAGGGGGAAAAAGCATCAGTTCGCTGTTGATTCGCACCACCACACCACCGCGCGAACCGAATCGATGAGGAGGAGACTGAGAGCAGCAGCGAGCTTACAGGGGGAGGGGACGAAGGATACGGGCGGCATGACGTGGACGAGCGCGACCCGGCCGGGCCCGGGGGCGAGGTTGGCGGCGGCCCACCTGGCCGCGCGGCGGCTGCCACGGCCGTCCCCGCGCACGGCCACCGCCACCGCCGCCTGGGGGCCGCCGGCGGCGGAGGAGGATGCCATCCCGCGCACGGCGGCGCTAACGAACCGTCGTATAGAGCGGCGGCGGCGGCGGCGGCGGCGGAGGAGGAGGAGGTTGAGGAGGACTCGAGGTGGTGGCTGAGGAGTCAACTAACCAACGAGTCGGCAGCAGCGCTGGAAGCGGCGGGGAGTAACTTAGTTTAATTTATTTATTTTTGCGTGGGTGCTAGCGCGAGGTAGTCTGTGAGTATGACGTTTGGACTGCGACGTGGACGTGGGGCCCACCTGTGGGGCATGGCTGGATCTTAGATAGAGATCTTTTTCCCTCGCACGGAGAGATGAATGCTCCGTTGGGATCATGGGCGTAGAGGTTGTCTTCTTACTGTAACTAATTTTTAAATAAATTATTTTTTAAAATAAAATTTATAATTTAATTATAGTAAATATTATTTTAATTCTATTTATATCAGTTAAAATCACACATAAATACAAAAATTATAAACCACCATCATAGAACTCGTCTATTTGTTGGGTTTGGCTTCTTGTTTTGACTGCGGCCGAGTCTTGCATGATGTCAGCACGTGTGGTTTCGTTCCGAGTCTTGCATAATGTTAGCACGTGAGGTTTGTTCATATCCTCCTTAGGGGACATCTCGTAAATACCCCATTCCATAACCAACATTCTATAACCAACCTCTAGAGAGTGCAAACGGGTCGAATTCAGACAAATATTGTTTATACCATATTATAACCCATATTTTTTCTTGAATTCAGAATCAGCTACGATAAGACCGGATACGAATACGGATTTGGAGTCTTCGAAGTTTCGGATACGTTTTCATCAAGACAGATATGTAACTGTTTTGGATTGAAAACAGATAATATAGACGGATAGCACAAATATACAAAAGGGAACAAACTTACACAACAATGTCGGAGACTAGGCACACAAGTATAACATACAAAAAAGGGAACAAACATACACAACAATGTCGGAGACTAAACAATTAACATCATACATGACTTAATAACTGTTGTATCACTGTTGTGCTCCTGTACAACGCCTTCACATTGCAAGACTCAATTTCTAGCACTTCAAATGAGGAAATGATTTAGCTTGCAACAAAATTCAACAAAAGAATAACATCAAACTCATGTTCTGCGTATCTTTGAATATAAGTTCATTGCTTGGCAAAAATCCTTCAGTATAAGACAGCATGCTGCATGGTTTAACCAGCAGGAGACTCAAGAGTTTTAACTAATGCGTTAATTGCGTCTTCACACTATACATCCTCGTTAACATAATTAAGTGCCTGAGAGTAAAGAAATCAGTGTTCCACTGTTTCTAAATCAGAGGTTCGAGATCAGAAAACCTTATAAACTACCTTACTGTACTTTTTTGCAGCCCGTTGAAACCTGAACAAATCATTGCCTGCAACTTTCCATATTTCTGCAGCCTCCAATTTTTCATTTTAACTCATCTCCCATGATTATTTTTCCTGTCACATTGGAACCAGGACTGTACAGTAAGTACAAGGAAACACCAGACAGATGGAGGAAACACCAGGACTGAACTATTGTATCATCTTGATGACAGGTTTAGAATAGTGTTTACATTTTACAGTCAGTAGGATGTTCTCAACAATTTATAATAACATGGCATTCACAATTATCATATGGTGAAAAAATAAATTTATATTTATATCCATGGAAAGGTACCAGCTTAAGATTCCTAAGATGCAGAATGTTAAATGTTTTGCTTTTACATATTTCCATATTTACCTCTTGAACCTCCACCAAGCAATCCACACATATGGTCCAAAGCTTCTTTCTCCCTGCGGCTCTTCTCTTCCTTAGGCACACCAGCTATTGCAAAGGATGCATCAAAATGGTTGGAATGAGTACAAATGTTTAATCCTGTTTGTACCAACGCCATCACAGGCTGACGCCTGATTGCTCTCACATTCATAATCCCAGTTTGATGCAATCAGCGTCAAAATCCAACAAAAACTAACAAAACAAAGGGCTGTTCTTTTCGGCGGAACCCTAGTGCTCGCCTTCGCCTCGACGCCAGCTCTCGCTCTACCGTGGTGGGTTAACGGGGCTGGGGCGCTGCACCGCGTGCCAGTGGACCGGCTCGCATCACATATCCCTCGGATAATACCCAAATTACCAATACCGAAACTATTCCGTCAAATAGTAGCCATCTCGAATTTGCTATGGAATTCGTCTATAAATATCTGGATATTGTATCAAATCCAATCGAATACCGAACTGGCTTTCGAAATTCGGTACCAACCGGATTCGGTACCGGATCGGTCGGAAAATACCCAACCTTTTACAGCCTTGCCAACCTCTTGGTCTAATTTAAATGGTGGAGATTTTATGTGTATTTTCCTTTTCCTCCAACTGTGCTTATCACACTTCATCGTCTTTCCCTTTCTCTTAAGACACCACTGTGGGGGTTCACCTATTGTGCCTATCACAGTTTATCGTCTCCACCTTTCTTAAGACACCACTATCGTGGTTCCCCTATTGTGCCTATCACATATCATACCGTCACCAGCGAGCTTATCGAGCTCTTGACCTTATGTGGCAACGGATTGCCTTCACCGACTGTGAGAGTGGCAAACTTGCAATAATATGTAGCTATTGCAAACTAGCTATGGGAGTGGTAAACTGGTGATTATAAGCCCCAAACTGAAGATGAACGATAAAAGTTCAAAATAAAACTGGTGATTATAATTATTTTTTCAGCTTCAGCTTCTGACTTTAATTTACTATTCTTTAATTTAGTTTTTTCTAGTTTTTGTTTTTTTGGGGTTTTTTTTCCTTTTTCGTATTTCTTTGTATTGTCTGTGACGGACTAACCTATTTTTTTATATTTTTATTTTTTTAAATTTAATTATACTAAATAAGCAATCATCAATTATCAAAAAAAAATAAACCATCATAAAAATGACATAAGCCGCCAAACTGTAAGTTGTCCCTATTGCGGCACATACACCGGAAGGAATCGACAGGGCATGTGGTTTTCATAAATACAGATGAATTTCCGAGGTATAAACAGACAAGGACAATGGTACCAATGTGAGCCCCTCTCTCTCTCTCTAACTGTCTCTGCACAGTTGGATAATCTAGCAATGTCGGCGTAAGTAACACGACATTTCCTCTCCAAATAATAATTCCAAATCGCATGCTACTACACGTATGTCGTCGTCTTTAACATCACAGCTTTCTGATCGGATAGCTGGCTCCATCTAGAGTTCTTTTCGGTTGTGTTTTTATACCTTTTGATTTATATCTTTTAAAATTTAGCTATTCATAAAAGAAAATATAAAGAGAAAGACAGTCATATATAATTTTAATCAGTATAACTGAAGTTGATATAGTATCTACTAAAATCAACTTATAGATCCTATATTAAAAACATACTATTTAAAAATTAATTATTATAACAAAAATTAAAAATTATAAACAGCAGTTCTAAAATAACCCAGTCTGTCAGCTAGTCAAATAGATGGCCAATCTAGAGGCTTGGCCATTAACTATGCGAAGGTTGGCCAATCTAGAGGCTTGGCCATTAGCCATGCAAAGGTTGACCTTGACGCGTGCCTAGAGTTGGAGTACGACGAATCGTCCATCCATCTCCCAATCCAATGGCAGCGAGACTCGTGGGAATGAACGCGCGCGAGGGCCGTCGACTTGACGTCAAAGTCTCGCTCAGTCATATCAGTGATTATTTCCATGTGTATCGCGTTCCCAGGAGCGATCGGGCGGGTGGGACCGGATGATGTTGAGTTCGCCATGATACATGCCCATTCTTTTTGGCATTTTTTATTTTTTGTTTCGGCTTGTCCATGCTGATCCTGCGAGTGACGTTTCAAGCTTCAAGCAATATATTCACGGTAAAGATAGAGCCATTTATCATCATCTTAAAAAGTGTATATAAAAAAAATCAATTATAGCCTTAAAAAAAGATTATATACGGTCAAAGAGCTTAAACCAAAACCGTAGGAAAAGGCTAGCTAGGTTAGCTAATCACGGTTAGACTTGGGACTTGGGCCGTGCCATGCCATGCTAGCACGGCACAGACCCGGCGTGCTTCAGACCACATCGTACCGTACCAGCTCAGCCCAGTCACTCCACCGTGCTGTGCTATTACGGCTTATCTTGCCTCCGGCGAGGTCCAAGTATGGCCCAAAGCACGACAGGCTGGCATCGTGCCGTGGTGACCCTGGCCCAGCCCTACGTTACTGTAGACGGCGGCGACGATGGTGGCGGCGATCGCTATCTTCATTTCTCTTGTGCTGGCTCATTAAAAATCTCGTTCAAATTGAATTAATTACGTAATTCCAGCGTTTTGTCTAGTTATTTTAGACTAACTACGGCGAGAGTACCAGTAGGCACCATGCATGGTGGGACAAGATGAATGTGACAAGACGGCACAGCTATTGCTACAAACACCATACATGCATGATTCTAATATAGCTAGCAAAAGAGATGCATGCATTAGCTGCCTGAATGACAACTGAATGTGGCAAGACAACACAACTAGCGCTACAAACACCATATATGCATGTATTCTGAGATAGCTAGCAAAAGGATGCATGCATTAGCTGTTTGATGACACAGTTACTACTGGCGCTACACTAACCTGCACCGTGCTTGCCTTGTTAAAAACCTCATTCAAGTTGAATTAATTATGTAAAAACATAGGCATATAAATATTCCAAGGGAATTTTTTGATATTTTACTAATACAATGTTATTGACTCGTTAAAAACCTTACACCCCATAGTAGGGTTTCTCTAGTAAGGAAAAGAGTACAATAACAACATGTGTATATACAAACTATTCCTCAATGTCCAGATCATTCGTACACTCGAGGTCAGCGTATGCCTGCATGATTTCAGGATCCTCCAGTTGATGTTGTTGCCGTTCTTTATCTAATTCCTAGTCCTTGGTGCATGTGATTACCTAGACATGAGGGATGATCTTCTTTGTGAAATGTGATAAAAATAGGAAGTATCCGCTTGTTGTTCTTTCACCACTCGAGCAAGTCTATCTTACCTCCTTCACCAAAATCAGGATTAGTGTTTGCAAAATTATACTCTAGATAGTGGTTCAGTTCTGAGACAGAATTTCACTTGGGGCTGCCTGAGCTTGAGATGACGAAGAATTAGACTTGCCCTTTAGATTTTTTTCACAAGTGGGCTGTCAAGCTTGTCTTTTCTTGTTGCATCTGCTGTGAGGCATCTGATCTCATGTTGCTGCCAAGCTTGTCATAATATAAGAAAAAAAACCATAAAAAAAGCTCATTTTTCACATGTTTGAAAGCTTATGAGAAATCAAGACATTCACCTATTTCCTCCTGCAAACCTACTAACTTTTTTGTATGATTGAATATGATAGAAAGTAACATAAGTGTGAAATAGAATAGAAATATTTAACACTTTTTCCATTATTGCAATAGCATAGCCTAAAAGAGGATCCCCATACTTTTCACAATCTTGTCTGCAATTAGCTAAATAAATTCTATAACTAAGTAACAGGTAGGGTAATAAACACTGGATAGAACCTTTCTTGCTTTATAAAAATGTCTTAAAAACTCTAAAAATGACTAGCAATCTGTCAATCTGAATTAGTAACTACCAATTCATTGTTTTGATAGTTAGCATTGACAAAGATAGGTATGACATGTTCGTACCCTTATACTTTCTTTAACATGATGTATGTCGAGTTTCACCCTACCTTCGTGTCAAGATTAAATTTTCTTAGCTCATTCACATTGGCTACGCAGTACTCCGCGAGCCTGGCTACCACTTATGAGGAATTTTTGAGGTAACAAATGGCATCCCGGATATTGTCCAATTATCTGCCAATCGCTTGCATACCATCTTGAACAACAAGGTTCATGATATATCTGATAGATAACATAACCACCAATATATGTCTGTAACCTTGGGGTGAGGATGTTCATAGCCATCATGTTAGCCGATACGTTATCAAGAGTTATAGAAACAATTTTATTATCTATATTAAAATCATCAGGTACATCTAATATACGCTCGGTAATGGCCTCTCCTGTGTGTGATTCGTTAATTATCTTAAATCATATGACTTTTATTTAGGTTGTAATTGTCATCTAAATAATGGACTACAACACTAAGGTAATTACTTCTCTTGTACGATGATATCAAAATATCTAAAGTTATAGCAAAAGAGAACTGAACTTGTAGGAATAGTTCTTTTAGTTCTGCTAGTTTCTTATGATAGATCTGTAAAATGTCAGATGTGGTAGTTCTTCTATTAACATGTTTGTACTATGGGTAAAAGTCATGTTGGATTATTCTTTCGAATGTGCGACTTTTATCCCTCCTAATCGGTTGAACTTCTGAAACAATATATTTAGCAATTTCCTCACGGGCAGAAAGCGGGTTGTATACCCAAATACTTACAGAGCCATCAGTCTCGAAGTTTAGTTGTGTTTGTACTCCTCCTCGACTGCGCGCCCTATCTTGCTCAAGCGTGTTTGTAGCGCCGGATCAAGTGCCACATTCTTCCACCTGTATGAGCAATTAATTGAGTTTTGCAATAATTACAAGTTGTGATCTCTACCATTTGGCGGTTTCGTATTTTTTTACTCTAGGTCATGTGCTTCCAGTAATCCGCCCTTCGTCTAGCAACACGGTTACCAGACGCATACCTGCCAATGTTGTCGTTTGTGGACAGGACAAAGAAGTCTGGTAACCCCATTGGCTTCAGGCCGCCTTGGTACTCCTCGTAGCCCTCTGTACCGTACATATGGTGGTTATTCATGTCATAGTCTTCTATGCTTTGTGAGAGCTAACGAGAATCAACAAGAGTCAGAGCTAGAGGAGGATTAGGGAGCGACGGTAAGAGCTTACACTAAGTCACCCTACTGCCCTTTTCGTGTGACTCCTCAATAGCATACCGCTGGAGAGCTCCTTGGTAGCATCGTGAACTTTCTATTTGTATAAACTACTGAGACTACTAAATAGAGCAAAGAGAGAAGAGAAGTTTGGACTTAGTGTTTCAGTAATGAAGAAATGAGGAGAGGGGGTGGATTGTATAGCCATCAAGAGAAAGTCTATTGCCTGAATCTCTCCCGACTGTTACTACTAGGGGTAGAAACAAACCGAGCCGAGCCGGCTCGAGCCAAGCTCGGTCTGGCTCGGGTGAACAGCAGGCTCGGCTCGGCTCATTTCCGAAACGAGCTACGCGAGGGGCTCGGCTCGGCTCGAAATGAGGCTCGAGACGGCTCGCGAGCCCGAACGAGCCAAAACAGCTCGCAGATAACAGAGTTCGAACAAGCCTGATCTGCGCCTCGGTGAACGTGTTGTTGTCCACAGCGAAGTCAGCGGCTCCCTTGAACAGCCTCGAGAGCTTATCGCCAGCACCAACATGCTCGACCGCCGCCGAGGAGGAGGACGTCGAAGTCGCGTAGCCCCTGGGCACCCACATCTGCGAGGCCGCCTCCTCCTGCGAGGCGAGGGTCATCTTCTCGACGCCCCCGGTGAATTCCGTGGCCCCGGAAGAGGACAAGGCCACCTTCGGCTTCCATTTATGCTGCGGCTGCTCGCCCTGCGAGAGAGAGAGAGGAGATCGTTAGGGTTTGGGGGGTTTGAGAGGAGGACGGTTGAGAGGCGTACGCGGTGCAGCGGGGAGACATTGGGAAGGGGGCGGCGGCGGAGGAGGGGGAGGAGGCGCCTGGGGTTGTGGGGGGAGAGGAGGGAGGAGGAGAGCGACATATATAAGGGCGGGTTGCACCGGGACGAGGGGAGCCAGGGAGGTGGCAAGGAGTGGGTGGGGGTGGCATGCTGACGCACGGCAGCTTCTAGAGGGCTCGGTTCGGCGATGTGGGGAGGGGTGGTTTCTTTCCGCGGTGTGGCCGTGTGGGTTTGGGGAGGAGTTGGACTCCACGCCGCGTGACTGGGTTGGCACTGCCGACTCGCTAGACTGGGTTGGGCCGACTGCGGCATCATTGATTCACTGGGCCGACTGGGACCGAGCTTGCACGAGCCAACGAGTGGCTCGCGAGCAGCTCGAGCTCGGCTCGTTTTTCTCACGAGCTGGACGCTGGGCTTGGCTTGGCTTGAATCAATTACGAGCCCGAGCCCGAGCCGAGCCGGCTCGAGCTCGTTACGAGCCGAGCCGGCTCGCAAGCCTCAAGCCAAATGTCCACCCCTAGTTACTAACCCTTCTCCCACTCATTGCTTAACTCTACTCTATCTTTAGTTTCACTCACTCGTCAGTCATCACTTCAATCCGTCAACACTCAAACTCTCTTTTCTTTCCTTTTTCCCTCTCTCTTCCCTTTCAATCCATCAGTCATGACTTGTTCACTCGCATCGCACAAGCACACTAACACACCACATGTCCACAGTCCACATCACCACCACACGACCCCAGATTCCCAAGTCCCAACTCCCCACGTAGCTACACATCAGCACGGCAACACATATACCCACTCTTTCTCATCTCCTCTCCTCTAGCTAGCTTCGCTTCTCCCAATCCCAAATGACGGCCGAGGTGGCCGCTACGTTGATGTCCAAGTCCTCTCCGTCTCCACCACAGGAGGCAGCTGCCAGCATCGAGGTCCAGGCTACCTACCTCGGCCTTAGCTTCACGCTCTTCCTTGCCTTCCTCCCTGCCGGCGGCCCGGACGTGCACCACCTCACCTCACTGCAGTCGCGAAGTTGCCGAGCATGATGAGCTCCTCACTGTGCTCCTAAAGACTACGTGCCCTGCTGATATCGACCTTCATGGCAGCGAGGACTAACCTGACGTGTGGGAGGTAGAGTAGCAGCAGGTGGCCGCGTTGTTGCATCCATTGGAGATGTGCAGCTCTCTACTCTCAGCAGCGTCAGCAGGCGAAGGAGGCGGCAAGATAAGGCAAGGCGAGGTGATAGCAGCAGTCGCCGTGCCAACCATACCGGGCTAGCCCGAGCATGGCACACTATTCCAGGCTGGTCCATACCACCCAATGGACATGTTTTCCAGGCCTGACACAGCCCCTCGTCTGTGTCGTGCCAGCCTAGCCCACCACATGGCATGCCCATGTTGTGCTTCAATTGTGCCAGGCCAACCGTGCCTTAGCTGACATGGAAAATCCCAGCCAACTCCCACTTGTAATCACGGTTGATTACTTGAATATATATGTAATGTTCTCGCGGCGATGGATAGATTTTGAACTCCTACGATGCTAGCTTGAGGTAGCATCTGCTACCGGCAGCAAAGCATGAACTCAACTGCATCGCTTAGCGATTTCGATGCAATGGGACTTCAGCTTTTCACCTTTTGCTACAATAGCTTGCTTTCAAATGATGCGTTTTTCAAAACGGTGTCTACAGTCAATTGTAGTAGATATTGTACCGAATTCAGTTATACCTGTCAAAATCACATGTGATTGTTTTTTTCTCTTCGTACCATCTCTTACAAACAAATAGAATTCAAATTCAAAAGATATAAGATATAAGACATAGACTAAAAGTAACCACCTAATTAAATCACGAGGTTGTGGCAACTCTACATGACGGCATGCAGAGATAGGGTACCAGCAAAATCGCTGCTATAAAGTAATACTTCCTGCTAGGACTTTCGGAGTCTTCGCCTGACGACATTGCGTAAGAAACCGTATGGTAATTAATAGTACGATGCCCACATGAACACGGGAGATTCTAGTCAAAACGAGTGTTGAATAATTGAATCGCAGAGGAGAATGGGGATGCTCGGTGCCCTGCCCTGCAGAAGGTCACAGCCTTGGTCAACACATCATGTACCCTTACAGAATAGAAGGGGGACCCACACGGAGCACAGGCCGGCCATCTCCAGGGGAACGGAAGTACAGTGTTGCGCATGAGGAATGCATCTCAACCGTCCGATCCAGAGCCAACGGTTCAGATAACAGCTACAGCACCGTCGTTCTGGCAACTTCCGAAGCAGTAAAATCAGAACTACGGCTACAATGTATCCGGTACTGTACTGTGCATCAAACACTGCAGCAGACTCGGTGTTGTGTTGCAGGCTTGCAGCAGTGCGCCTCTGCATTGCTGCAGGGGATCCGGATACCTCCAGGCCACCCCCTCGTATGCAGGGTTTTTTTTTTTGTGTGTGTGTGAATCAGAAAACAAGTGCTACTATACATGAACGCTGGTTACTGGAGATTCTAGTCGATTATCTTAAGGAGAATCGAACGAGTTGACGTCTTCGTCACTTGTCTCTCCTCCTCCTGCCTCCGTTTGCATCTGCAGTAGTCTCATTCTCGTTCAGCTACAGCCAGCGAAGGCAAGCGGAATTGTTTCTGGAACATCTAACACCTTGTTTGGCTGTCTAGGGTTGAATTTAATTCATTTAATTGGATTCCAAATTCTATTCTAGTGAAATTTAAATTTAATTTAAGCCAATTCTAAATTCAATTTTCTGTTTGGGTGTCATTTGGATTTCTATAAGACTATGGGGTCCACCTATGTACAAAATAACTTCTCTACACGCTGAATCATTTGCAATAAATTTTAGGCAGTTTCGTGAAAAATTTATAGTTTGAACATGATGTTGAAATGCTAAATATCGAACTTTTGAAACCATTCTCTACAATGTCGTGGTTTCCATATGTGCACCTAGGCCTGCCAATGTGCACAAAGTTGCTTTTCTACACGCTAAATCACCTATAACAAATTTCAGTCAGTTTCGTGGAAATTTTATGGCGCGAACGCGAGGTTGAAATTCTAAATATCAAACTTTTACTTAATTTTGTAGAGTGAATTCTAGATAAATAATAGGATGTAAGTTAAGAATTGCTTCTAGCTCTATCATGCCTCTTAGAATTAGTTTTGTAATCAACAATTCAATTCGAGATGGTAGTCAAAACAGCTACATCATTGAAATTGAATTCTAATTCTATAGTAACAGGGTAAATACCTGGGAATGTAAGACTTTTTCTCAAATATCCTAGGCCTGTCTTGTCTAGCTCGTAGGCTCGTCAGGCAAGGTCAGTTTTGTTAGGAATCAAACATGACAACTCTAGTAGTCTACAACAATAAGCCAAGCCATCTCAATTCTCAACCACTAAGATGCAATTTGATTGTCCACGGAGCATACCAAATTGGACTTTGTGAGGACACATCATGCATGCCACACGTAACAGTAGGTCTGTTGAGCCATGTTCTTGTGGACTCGGTAGTCACATCACGACGAAAAAATGTTATGTACGAGCCGAGACTTCGACTTAGGAGCAGGTGGTGTGGCGCAATCCATCATGAATGCTGCCAATCTGGGACATAAAGCTAAAATTGTTGGCTCACATTCATGTTTTAATGTAACTTATCTCCAACAACTCTTCCCTCTCCGAGAAGAACAAAATTACACAGAAATCAGCTGATGCGTGCAGCCACCGATATATGTTTACACACGCGTAGCTAGACTAAAAGATAACACCATGAGTACTTAAGAAAGAATTGGATACGGAACAGGATGCTAAACAGCTGGAGAGTAGATTGCAAATGATAATAGCAGTTTTTCTGTGAAGCCAGTAAATAATTTGATATTCCTAGTCCAGAAAGTGTGACCATGATTTTCTAGTCACTTGTCATTCACAAATTGTTATTTACAATCCCAAAACTGTGCTTTGGCTTGTGGGGCAGGCGAGGGGATTTTTTCCCCTAGGTCCTCACCTTCGCCCCTTTCGGGAATCGAACTCAGGACCTAGGGGGTGCTACTCAGGCTCTTAACCACTCGGCCAGACACCCTTTCGCCTCAACAGAGCAGGATAGCTGCACTAATCTTTGAAGGCAACTTATGGAAGACAATGATGTATCAACACTACCATGGGATCTCGTATAACAAAGCCGCTGCACCAAAGACACACCATGGAAAGACAGATGTTCCTCATGTCCAACAGCATGAGTACCCGCGAAGCTGAAAAACCCATTAGTAATTATGCCCAGGCCAATTTTGGGGACAAAATCAGGTATCCAAGGCAAGCAGTAACTTTTACCATCAGGAGTGTCATCTGATGATATTCTTTCTAATATCGAATTAAGCATGCCTAGTACAGAAGAAATCACCAAAACCAAGCAGCTGCCCTCTAGTATATGCTTTGAATCCTTACTCTGCCCATTGATTAGTGAACCCACATAGGGAATATCATTCAGATGTAACCAAGATAGCGCCAATTCTACCATTGGAACTACATGGCTCCAAGACCATGTCTCAACATAACTGCCAGAAACTCCCCAGTCTTGCTTGCCAAGCTGCTCCACTGAATGAAGAAGCGGCAGCCTTTCTGCCAGAGCTCCTAATACAAGATACGACTCTCTTGCAATGGAACTAAACTCGGAAAGAACATTGCTTTCACTTAGCTTCTGAAACGCTGGAGGGCTGAGCCACAGGCACAAAACAGGAAAGATGTCTGTGAAGTGTGCTATGCAAAACCCATAAGAAATACAGGCTCTCCAAAACCACAGCTGCTCAACCATCATTGCGGAACTAAGCTTGCATTGTTCCTTTCCAGAACTTATCCAATCCTCAAGGGTATAAGCTTTTCTGTACCAGTGCCACATTGCCTGCTGAAAAACTCCATGATTCACAAAATTCAAGCATGTTTGTCTGTTGTATTTGGACAAAACCTAAACAAAAGGAACAAATGACTTTAGATGCTAAGAAAAGACCTGCTTGACAGATAGAAGCAATAAAGGGAAAAAACATGATTGTCGCATATACATGTTTTAGAACAATTGCCGCATATATTTTTTAGCATGAGGCCATGAGCAATCTCAAGTTCTCGACAACCAATAGCTTTTAATACTTGCTCATGGTGTTTATCATCTCATCGTAATAATGGTACAACCAAATGGCATACGCAAAAAAGGAACTCAAGAATCAGCTATGACAAGTGACAACAGATACAAAGTATAAACTAACTTACATCCAAAAGGAAACCATTTGAGTTCAGCTAACAATCAACTATTCAGAAACAAAATCACAATAGATTACTGGGAGAAGCATAACTAGATCGAATGATCAACAAATGGTAAACAAGGATGACCAAGAAAGAAACACTACATTAGCAACAATCTGCACCTTCGGGAACTAATCAGCATCAACATAAATAGTAAATACACAATACATCAATCTAAGATGTCAATTATCTATCATTATCATGTTAACCCTATAGTATTGTCTTGGTATTTTCTATAGCACCAAAAAATTACCTTCAAGAGAGTAACCCCTTTAATCTGTGAGGAGTGAATTTCCACTGATCCTTGCTTGACCAACAGCTTAAGAACACTTTGAACAAGCCTTGAACAATTCAAGATAGCATCAGCAGATTGTGGAGAGTGTCTGGCTAATGCCACTAGAATTGATACAAGATAATCTTCTAGAATTGGAGCTGGGTCCATCTGAATCAACAAAGAAATATAACTTGAATTTAAGATCCTTAATCATTGACCATCACTGTTCCACAGTAGAAAATTAAAAGATTGACAAAAACAACGAGTCAGCTAGATGAAAGAAAGCTTACTGGCAAAGTAATAAAAGTGCAATACAAAGCTATCACTATAAAAAACAGTCAAGCTGGCATAAGTATCATGGGTGAACAGCACAAACAATCAAACACGGGGAAAGCCCAGAAACCAGGCAATACATTACAAAGGATAGAAGGATATAGATGACAGAAAACAATGATGGTCAAATGGTGAGTTAGAACTACTCGTTCTTGGCAATGGTCACAGCTCGTGCTACCCCTCTACTTCAGTCATTGAACTTGGATATAGGGTGACAGAAAACAATGGTGATCAAATGATGAGTTAGAACTATGGGACACACAGAAAAATGATGAGTTAGAACTATGGGACATATAGAACTACCATATGGCATATAACTCCAAGAAATCCAAAGGGTGTTCCTAAAAAATTCAAAAGTTAAACACAATTAGTCATCTTGTACTTGTTAGACTTAGATATCAAATTATCATGATTTCACCAGGGTAAAAAAATACTGTTGGAAACCAGCCGGTTCCTGTCAGGAACCAAACAGAATCCTTGTGAGGAACAGGAGGTGCTGTAAAAACCCGGTAAGGAGGTATTTCACTGCTATTTTAACAGAATATATATATATACATATACATGCATGTATATGCGCGTGTGTGTGTGTATATAGGAAGCCTTTTTCGTACTCCCAGGAGTACATACTCCCACTTCCAATATACCACTTAAACGACTATTTTATAGCTCTTCATCATTTTTAGTATACTTAAATAGTAATTCTAAGATACTCCAATGTGACTTGCTTGAAAAAAATTTATCGGACAACTTTATTTTTGTTGTATACACTTTTTCATGTATAAAAGGAGTACATACACAAATTCTACTATAAAAGTGGGTTTTCATGAAATTTTTTATGAACTCACTTTGAAATATCTTATGATCATTATTAGAGTATATTTAAATAGATAAATAGGCATAACAACAATATTAAAGTGGTATATTAGAAATGGGAGTACGTACTATATTAGAAGTTTAAGTAATTTTCCTATATATATATATATATATATATATATATATATATATATATATATATATATATATATATATATATATATATATATATATATATATATACGTACATACGTGTGTGTGTGTGTGTGTACAAGAAAACATGGAGAGCAAAAGTGAGTAAATTAAGCTAAATGGAAAACATCAGGGAACCGGCCAGCTCCCAGCCACCAGTTTTGAGTCTGGGGTTTTACAAATAAATAAATAAGAAAAAAGGAATGCTAACCACGGATGGGATGTGATAATTTAGCCAAGAACTTTCTAGTAGTTTTCAACATTATTCAAAAATCTTAAGTTGGTCATTGCTTGCTTGTCACTAGCATAATTAAAACAATGACTACAACTGTAATTAATGGACAAGACGGTGTTTGTTCAAATAATTTGGAGCCAATGGTTATGCTATTCTATCACTAAATAAAAGAAAGCACAAAGCTCTATGTAACTTGCCCAAGTCTATAGGATTGTGAAAGAAACATGCCAGACAAGAGTAAAAAGCAAAAGCTGACCTCCAAAAGGAAGCAAATACGTGGAAGTATTCCCATCCTAACAAGACCAGCAGCAACATCTTGACCCGACACAATGACATCATCCTGAATGGTATGTTTCTCATCACCTTCTTCCTCATCGTTTTCACCATAATGTGGGAGTATATTGGATGGTTTTGTGTTGTATTTCCAAAAACCCCCTTCAAGAAAACCTCCATCCAGGTCAGGTTTGCTACGAAAAGCAGGAGCTGTGCAGATATCTTTCCCCTGATCTGCTACTCTCTGCAAGGGGAGAGATCAACCAAATAAGACTCAAATCAGCAATGAAAGTAGACTAGACAATAAAAAGCAAAGTTACCTCTGAAAACTGAAAATATGTCTCATTCATGTCATAGGTCAGCATAACATTAATAACTTTAGCACAAGTCAAAACTACAGAATCATGGTTATCATCCATTGCCATCCTGCAAATGCTTCAGTTAGTGACAGAAAAGTAGAATAAATAAAACGAAAGAAAAACATATGTCATAACAAGGTCTCAAACTGGTGCCTTTGACATACAGAAATGCAGTGCAAAGCATTTAGATGCTACATATGCTAACTGTTATTTGTGAGGATTTTCCAATTATCCAATATGATTTTCCAGGATTTGAACTCGTGATGTGTGGGTTGTGAACCTTAAGATGACTGCACTGGCCAATAGTTCCCACCATCCAAAAAAATAATGTAAAACCCCAGACAGCAGCTAGGTAGGTCATAGCTCTTTTAGTATATAACTTTACCAATAAAACCCTTAAGAGGAAAAGGCAAGTACAAGAGAAGAAAAAATATAGTAAGGTTAGGGGATATATGTTAACATCTTCTTACAAGTGATAACTGATAACTAATGGATGAGATGACCTTGAACTATTAATGCTCACCCTCTTAACATGACGAACTAAGAAGCCCAATCATTGAAGCATGCATTTTCAATCATAGATGCAGCCATTTAAAATATCAAGCTAAGGGAACTAAGCATATCTACGAGGTTCATGATAAGTTTGCCTGGCTATACTTTACAGAATTGTCTAGTATATTTCAGTTCAGTGGCGGTCTTCGCTATGACAAACTAAGAAACTATTGTATGGCAATAAGCAAATCCAAATTAAACTTATTAGTTCAGAAAATAATATTTTACCTTAGAGAGAGAACCAACTCTGGTTCAGGCCCAAGGGCATATGCCCAAACTGCTTGCCAATCATCAACCTTGTCAGCACAATTCATTTCTTTAATATTATCAATTAGATCCATCGTATGCAGGTTGTGAACTGCCCTATTCAGAATGGAAGCAAGAAGCTGCAGTGCAAGTATGCGCTGCCCAGGAACCTATAATTTGAACATTAAAGCTGAATTACATTGCATTTCTAGAGCTTGCAAGATGTGTGTGTCACACTATAAAAACGATGTGAAAAATATGAAGGGGTTCTTCGTAATGTAAGGCTTGTGAATGTCACGCTTTATAAAAATGATGTGAAAAATATTATGAAGTTCTTTATAATGTAAGGCTTGTGAATTCAATGAAGCAGAGGACACTTACTATCCATCCCACACACCCACCCCAACCAACCAAAATACAACAGGCTAGTATCTCGAACTTGGTCTGCATCATATACCGATTATTACAATTACTAGTTTAGTAGCTAGTAATTCTGGAGGAACCAATTTACTGAATAGCATTACCTAGCACATTTAGTGTGCCATGCTGTGACAAATGCATGCAACATGCATAGTACAATTAACCAACTGGATGTGGAATAAATTTAGCATCATGCAGATCTTGAAATTGCAAATCTAGCAAGAAATACCCATACTTGGATAAAATTAGATAAAAAAATGCACCACACAATCAATAATGCATGATGTGGTGCCCTCAAAAAAGGAAATCCATATATACATACATATGTATGTACATACATGTATGTATGTATACGAGGGTTCGGGGGAGAAGGATGCGGCGGCGGGCAAATGGGGAAAGAAGGCGGCAGGCAAATGCATTGGGGAGGCGGCGACAGAGGGATGCGACGCTGTTAGGGGAAGTTAGGGACTGTGACTAGATGCTGCCACACGGGGAAGGAATTGGTGGTGACACTGAGGAGGAGGAGGCGTGGCACGAGGGTTCGGGGGAGAGATGGGGCGGCGGTTGCGGGAGGTGGAGTGGTTGTGGGAGACGGAGGTTGAGGGGGGAGAGAAGAGGAGCGTGGCCCACGCATCGGCCCAACCTTTTCTACGAGGAGCGGAAGAACTACTTACATGCAGATATAGACGATTGATCTTTGATCGGATGGCTACGAAGAAAGGAGGAAAAACGGACCGACGACCACCAACTCACATTTTTATAATAGTAAAGACATATATGCATGTGTGTGTGTGCGCGCGCGCGCGTGCTCATATTGCTAAAAATATGGAACTGAAGAAAGCCAAATTCCATATAACTTTTGTCCATCCACCATCTGGTTAAGTTATATAGAACAAACCATGCTCCTGGTAAGTGCCACTGCCTCATTGATTGTGTAGCCAACAGCTGCAGGATCTCCCTCTGTTCGAAGGAAGTCACGCTCAGCTACGCTTTCTGCATGCGTCTTCTTGCCTATAAGCAGGAAAGACAGGTTATCATACCATCTCAATAGAAGCTAAACTAACTCAACAGAGCAAAAAAGAAATAGCGTACCATCTTGTTGCCCCTGACAAGATTGAAACCCCAAAATATCTCCATCCAATGCGAACCTACACAACCTGATCTGCTCCACTCTCTCACTCCATGCCTTCCAAGAGTGTCCACTATGCTCACCAGCCGTCAAACAACCACCTGGCATAGCCCTTGCGGTCTTCCCTGGCCCTGAAATATGAAATATCCCCACCTTTGTCCTTTCTCCCACCTTTCCTGCCACCAGACTTCTCCTTCCCCCGCTGCCTCAGCATCTCCACCAATGCAGGGTCCATCCTATTCAAAATATCTGCCTGTGCCTCCGCGATCTCCCCTGCCGACATCCCTGCCAGCCTAGCCATATTCTCTGCATTAATCTCTGCTGCAAGCGATGGCTCCCCACCATCCAATTGCATACCCTCTCCCTGCAATTTCGCATCCCCAAACCCACTCGCCTTCATCGAATCATCCCTCGCATCAACCCGCTTCATCGGCTTCATTGACGCCACATCAGAAATCAAAGCAGCAGCGGTGGCGGGCGACGGGGAAGGGGAGGACGGTGGGGAGTGGCGCGGCGGCGGAGAAGCCCTTCTCGACGACGGCGCCGACGAGGTGGGAGGGAGGCGCCGCCGCCGCCATGGCGGAGGGAGGCGGGGCGGGGTCGAAGGGCTCCTCCACCACCGTGCGGCGCGCGGGGCGGGCGCCCGGCTGGTGCTTCCGCTTCGTCGCGTTGTCCATTGGGTGGGTTGGGGTTTGGTGTGTACTGGAGCGCAGCGTGGTGATCGGCGAGGAGGGTTTAAGGGAAGGAGCCAAGGAGGGAGAGGGCTTGGTTTTGGTTTGGTGGGCGCTGTGTCTACGACTCGGTCGCCCGACGCCCATATGCTGGGTAGCAAGCTGTGTAGACTTTTCATTTCACGGGAAGGCAAGCTGAAGCAAAGGCGAGACTTCTAAAAATTATTTTTTAATTATTTTTATAGTAATTAACTTTTAAATAAAATCTTTTTTAGACACAGTCTATAAATTAATTTTTATATATACTATAGTGATTTTATTTATATCGACTAAAACTATATATGAATTTCTATTATTCCGCACTCTCTCTCACGAACAGCTCAAAAACATAAGACGCAGCCAAAAACCGAAGCCAAAAAGAACATGCCGGTTCTTTTGAGCTACGGCTTTTGGCTGTTCATGAAAGAGCGTACAAAGATGAGGGACTCACGTATGATTTTAGCCAATATAAATAAAATCATTACAGTGTCTACTACAATCACCTTGTAGACCCTATTTTGGCCAATATAAATAAAATCGTTGCTATAATCGATCTATAGACCATCTTACAAAGATTCTCTATTGAAAGTTAGTTACTATATTTTTTGACTTTTAAAAGCCAAAAAGAAAAGACATAATCCTTCGTGTGATAAATTTTTCAGTACATTATTTAAAAAACAGTAAGTTATAAATGCACATTTTGTATGAGCTTGCTTGTTTATAATTAAATTGTAGGGTGGGCTGACAAGTCAATAAACTCGCGATATATAACACTAAACAACCTATGGGCCTGTTCTTTTTTGCTGCGGCTTTTGGCTTTTGGCTGTGGCTTGTGATTTTTGAGCTATTTGTACAAGAGATTATAGAATAACAAAAACTTACGTGCAATTTTTGCCGATATAAATGAAGTCAGTAAAGTATGTACTACAATTAACTAGTAGATCCTATCTTGAAAAATACTCTGTTTAAAAGTTAGTTACTGTAGAAAAGCCGAAAAGCAGCTTTTAGAAGCTGAAAAGAACCGGGCCCATAACATATGAATGAAAATGTGCATAATTTTGAAATTGGACATTTTTGGTCCTGTCCAACACAGTAATATCAGAAGTAGCCCCCGAGCGTATGCAATCACATTTTTGGCCCCCTCCCCAAGCACGGGACTCCAGCCAGCCAACACGTACGCAATCACGCGCCCCGGCACCGCAGCACTCGAGTCATGCGGTCCAAGAGCGTATGATACCCCCGCATCGACCGCAGCCGCTCCGACCACGATTGTTCAACCATAGTCACCTTCGACCACTACCGCTTTCGACCACCACCACTTTCGACCACACCCATGTTCGACCACCTCCGCTTTCAACCGCAACCGCTTTTAACCACCGCCACTTTCGACCGCAAACGCTTTCTACCGCAACCGCTTTTGACCACGCCCATGTTCGACCATTGTCGTATTTGACCACAGCAGCCTTTTTGACCTTAGACGTTTTGCCAGAATCATGCACTCCTGGACCACATGACTCGGGTGCTACGGTGCCAGGGCACGGGACTGCGTACGCGTCGGCCGGCCGAAGTCCCACACTCGGGGAGGGGACCAGAAATGACATTGTATGCATCCGGTGGTTACTTCTAATATTGGTATGCTGCATAGGGCCAAAAATGTCCAGGACCCATAATTTCAGAATATGTTTGTTAGTAACTAAATATTTTCTTTGTATTAACAAATGTTTCTAGAAAAAAGAAACACTAGGCTAAACCAAACTTACGTAACTGAAACTTTACAGCAATTTTAATGTAGATGCCGTGTACCGTATTTAGCAACTGGAGGTCGTTAGTGTAGCATGATACTTGCTACAATTTCGATATCTATAATACAGTTTTGGCCTCCAATTTCTATTGTAATATATATTTATAAACCTAATAAAAATGTACTATTATATTAAAAAAAAGTTTCCTCAGAGAAGACAAATGTACTCTTCATGCAACCAATTCACACTTTTGTTGGCCAACTTCCAAGTTCCAAGTATTTTGCTTGCAAACTTCCTACTGTGACATTTTTTTAATCGAGAGAATGGCTATGGGTTGTTGAGATTACTAAACCGCATTAACAAGCCATGTTAGTAAAAAGTATAAACAAACTTGACATTTTGATCTTCCGGTAATATGGTAATGCAAACCATGATTGACCGGAAGCCCAATCTGGCCCCGCGCTCGCCGTAATACCGGAATTAGCCCCAGCGCCGCGAAATGGTAAGTTTAGCCACCTGGTGCGCTCAGAGACCTCGCGACGGCGCGCCTTGCGACCGCGCAGAGAGCAGCTGGCGCGCCCCCCAGGCCCAGGGTGAAAACGGATCGGATACGGACGGATAATATCTCTACCATATTTGTTTTCATATTTTTTTCGGATACGGATACGGATAACTCGAATACAAATATAAATACGAATAATATCGAATACAGATACGGATCGAATACGAATCGAAACGAATACGGTTACGAATATTTATCGAAATATGAAAACCTCTTAAACTATATATCCCAAATTAACGAAAATACGTAAATAGTTCATCTTGTCAAAACATTCATGAAATCTAAACAAGCATAGTCTTTTCATCCACAATGAAAATATACCCAATAGTCGATCATAACATAACTACATAAATAACAACAACGTGCAATTTATGGAATACAGATGATGACATGATAGCAATTTGAACAAACATAAGAACATTTCATTCCTCCATTTCATCCATCAAGTTGTAACAGCCCAGATTTTCATTAAAATAAAAATAAATAAATAAATAAAAATTAATTAAAATTAAAATTAAAATAAGTATTTTTTATGCCTAAATTGTATTTTTGGGTTTTTCCCTGGATTTTCTGTTTTTGAAAAAGCATGATTTGAAAAGTAAATTAAATGAAAACCAAAAAAATAGACATTAAATAAAATGATATTTTGATTTTCTATAAAAATCCTACTTTAAATTAATTATTTGGCGTTATTTGACTTTTGTTTGGTTTTCTGGATTTTCTGGAGTTTAAAGGTCTACTTTTGAAATTTAAAAGTATTTTTAAGTATGAAAATTAAATACCAACATTAGTTGAAAATATTTTTATTAAGTCCAAAATGTCACCAGGAACTTCTGTGAATGTTCCTGGAATTTTTGGAGTTTATTTCATATTTTTCTGAGCTTAAATGAATTTCCCAGTCTTTTCTGAAATCCAAAAATCAAAAATAAAAATTAAAGTCCCTCCCCTCCCCTCGGATATCCGTTTTCGTATTATCCGGATAATCCGTATCCGTATCCGTATTCGACGGATACTAGGCTTACTGTATTCGTATCCGTATCCGATAAAAAAAATCCGTATCCGTATCCGATCCGAGAACTATCCGAAAAAAATCCGATCCGACACAATCCGTATCTGTATCCGTCCGGATCCGATAGAAACTATTCGATCCGTTTTCACCCCTAGCCCCAGGCCACGCGACGAGGTCGAGGAGCCCCACAACGCCAGCCATTTTTAAAATATTTTTTATTTCTTTGTTTATAGAAATTTATAAATATAGCAAATAGGCTCGAAAAAATATAAATTTTTTATAGAGCCTTCAAACACAATGTACTCACTTACGTAATTTGTTTTCTAAATGTAACCTTTATGAATTATTTTTGAAAATTTATGTTAGTATGTTTTTTGTAGGAATTTTTAATGTAGGATATGAAGTTCAACACTCATACTAATCATTGTCTGTCTTCTATTAGAGATACAAAAATACCATTTTGCCCTCGTACTTCAGGCTACAAAAAGGAGTCATTCCCCCATCCACTCCTTCACATCTTGAAGTATTTCTCCCCCTTCTCTCAACCTTGCTTTGCTTTTCCCTCCCCTATACGTTGAGATGAGCCAAGTACGCAACCCCTCATCATCACCTGCAGTGATTTGGTCGAAATGCAACACGCTTTGTCAGACGTAAGACCTCACAAATAGCCGCAAATCTTGTACGACACTACTGCAAGTGCCCATTTCATTCGGTGAGTTAGCTTGTTTTGGGTTAGTTCAAATCATTCACCAAATGTTATAAAATCTTTCTTTTATTGAATTGTAGGATGGTCCAAGTGGTTGCCGATTCTAGGTGTGGGTGGATAACATGCCCACTAGGCCCGGCATTGTTCCACAGGAGAAAGTTATGATGGGGTAGCGAAATGGTCAAGGAGTGGCACCGTTTTGATAGACTCGAGAGCAATATTAACATGATGTTGTGTGATATTTTCTTTCTTGTGTTCGTTGTTATCTTGAAGGTGTAGTGTTGCAAGTGTTGTTTCGATTCGCGTTATTTCCTATAGTGCTTTTGTGTGATATATGTATGTGTAATGCATATCCATGCCTATATCATAGTAGACGGTTACATGTTGTTACCACTTCAATATGTTTGCACCGCACTAAGTCATTTTTTCTCGTGAATGCATGACTACATCGTACAAGGATAAAAGTGCATGTTGGTTCATGCATTTTCATGTCCACGAGGCAACAGGCCCGAGGAGGTATCATCAAGTCATTTCATACGCTTGGCTGGGGAAGCGGGATTCTTGCTTAATAAGGCTGCGGCCGTGTAGAATCTTCACGTGTGGGTGGGGACACCCACTTCCTGTGGTCGGGAAGCAAACTAATTACAAGCGGGTACACACGAAGCATTTTGCAATAAATTACATTGTGAACATGAACAAATTTAAGAAAGTGCAACTGAACGCACGAAAACAAACAAGCAATATCATTATTCGGGAATGATACATTCTGCTACGGTGTGTTACTTGAGCTAAGTCTATGTTGGGCAGTTGCTGAGAGAGTGCCCAACCGTCTTGCAGAGTGTACATCTCGGCCGCCAGACCCGTTGGCCACACTGGCTTTCATCCATATTGTTATGGATGCAACGGGACTGTCATCTTCCATGGTTGTCATGCTTGAGCGCATTGTTCGGCCCCTGCTGCACATTCCCTGGCCAAAGATCTCTGTAGTGCACATCCAGCCTATATGAGTTGAACTCTGTACTCCAAGTGCCATACAGGTGGTGCATGTCATAGTACTCCGAGATGTACGGCGTGGAGGCCTGCCCCACGCTACATAGGCCACATACACATGGGAGTAAGGCTTGTGAAGGAGTTGTGGCTTGTTACACGTGTAGGACACTTTATCATCAATCATGCAGACTTATTTGTGATCCCCTCTGGCACGACTCCTGACGTACTTCTCCATGAGATGGATCTCAAACTTGTTCTTGATACCATCCAAGGGTTTAGTAGCGTGCGAACGAGCCTTCGTCATCTTCATGTTCATATATACCTGCATAATTTTTGAGAATTGCTTGTCTTCTTCTATATGCTTCTTGGTTATCATGGCTCTGTTCATGAAGTACCTATAGTGTGGTTCCAACTCTCATCAACAATCGCGGTGATCAATAGAGAGTGCACACCCTTCAAGACACCATTATACACCTCGGACGTATGATATGTATATTGCTATTTTCGTAATTACCGATGAAAACAGTGCTAAAAAAAACTCACAAACACGCGAGGTGAGAGAAAAATGGAGGCATGAGAACCACCACCTCCCCCTCCATCTCCAGCACCACCTCCTGCCCCGATCCCCTCGAAAACATAGCGGCCCCGTCCCCCTCCTCGCCGGCGGGACCCTAGCTCGGCCGGCGGTGGCGGAGGAAGCAGAGGCGGAGGGTAGGGAAGGGAAGCGGCGTAGCAGCGACGACCGACGATGCCGTCGCACGCGGATCTGGACCGGCAGATCTCGCAGCTGCGGGAGTGCAAGTTCCTGCCGGAGGCGGAGGTCAAGGGGCTGTGTGAGCAGGCGAAGGCGATCCTCATGGAGGAGTGGAACGTGCAGCCCGTGCGTTGCCCCGTCACCGTCTGCGGCGACATCCACGGCCAGTTCTACGACCTCATCGAGCTCTTCCGCATCGGCGGCGACGCCCCCGACACCAACTACCTCTTCATGGGCGACTACGTCGGTAGGTTCCCGCTGCTCTGGCCTTCTTTGCCTCACGCGCCACGTGTTTGGTTCCGGTCGATCTGTGGATTCGGCGATGTGGTTCGATCTGACACGTAGAGAGCGTGAGGGAGTGGTGAATTCGCTAGAGCTGCGGTGTTCGGGCTTGGGGGTTTGGAGCCGGTGCGGTGGAATTGCTAATAGATTGGTTATATGATCATGTTTTTCTAACTGTTGCTTCATAGATCGCTAGAATTGTTTCACGATTTTAGCTTTTGTTCCGTTGATTACACGAGTAGAGCCTTTCTGGATTAGGTATGTTAATGGCGTAGAAATTTAGTGGAGTAGGAATTGCTATTTACCATATTTTTCTGATGGACACGAATTGATCTCGTTGAAGCTTTGGAGTGCTTATTCCTTATAGTGATGGACTGATAGTGGCTTAGAGAATCTTAGTGATGTTTTTGGTTGCTTATTTAAAAAGTTCAAAGGTTGCCGGGAAAATTGAAAATGTGCATGAACTTTGATTTCAATGGAATATATTGTTTGCTGTCTACTGGTAGACCAACAAATATGGATTTTGTCTTTATTATTGTCTGCTTGGTTCTGCTGCCATATTGGTTACGCTAATCGTACATGACAAGCATTCTAAAAAATGTCAAACTTGATGTCAGCATGGCTATATGTTGTAAGAATCACAACCATGTGTCTAGAGCACATGCTTCTGGTGTATTAATATGAAATTTGTATGCATCTCAACACAAATATGAGTTAGACAAACAAGACACCATTCAATTAAACTTTGTTGAGACTTAGATGTGCCGCTTACCAGTACTGTGTGGTTTATTAGAACATGCAGCAGGAAATGCTATTTTTTTCATTTAAGTTGTTGAGTGGGCTGTTTTTCTTTCTATCTATAATTTCTTTTGCTTTGGATCATGTTTATTTGTTTCTATATGATAGTTGAATTGATTTTATGAGCATTTTCTGCAGACCGTGGCTACTATTCAGTGGAGACTGTTACATTATTAGTGGCTCTAAAAGTCCGTTACAGAGACAGAATCACAATATTGCGAGGTAACCATGAGAGCAGACAAATCACTCAAGTGTGAGTTTCTATCCTTTTAATCTGAAAAAACTTCACGGCAGCCAATTGCTAATTTCAGCTTAGTATTTCTGTATTGCAATTATTGCAAAGCATATGGACATTATCTAGTAAATCTCTCCAAAATAATTCAAGCTAGAAATGGATTGTTTCCAGGACAAGAGTACTTTGTGGTACAAAAGGCACTAACAAGTTTCTGCTGTTAGAAGATTAGGACATGTGTTATCTCGGTATCTCCTGGCTGTGACTTTTTACTTTTTCATAATACTCAAGCCACTAAAACTTCTTGGCCTTCTTTAGTTCAATTTATTTGGCTAGTTTTATTCATGATGCTTGTCTAAATCTAAAGGAATAAGTCCATATAGCACCCTAAACTTTATTTAAAAGTCCGTTTAGCACCTTGTATTATGAAACTAGATATTTGACCCCCCGAACTTTGCAATCTTGTTCAAATAATATCCTGACCCGATTTTGTATGGTGGTATTGCCCACGTGGCGCGATGAGTGGACGGTTTTAGTACGTAGGATGACACGCTGGCCAAGTTAGGTTATTGACATGTAGGACCCACAACAGCCTCCCCCACCAAGCTCCTAGCCGTGTTTCCATGGTCACTGCCCCTGTAGTTTCCTCCCTCTGTTTCGATTTGGGAGAAAAGGCCCTGTGGGCCCCACCTGTTATTCATGTAAACTTTTTCAGTGTGTCATCCTACATGATACCGTCTACTCATCACGCCACGCCGACAATACTACCATCCGAAATTGGGTCAGGATGCTATTTGAATTGGATTGCAAAGTTCAGCGTGTCAAATGTCTGGCTTCATAGTTCAGGTTGCTGAACGGACTTTCGAGCAAAGTTTGGCGGTGTTATATGAACTTTTTTCAAATCTAAATGTATTTCTTCCGTGCTGAAACACAACAGGATACTTGCATTTTTTAATTAGAATATTATTTTGGACTAGATTTGTGATCACCTAATTGTTGGAAGGTTGATGCAATTTATGACACAAAATTTATATATTTGATTTTGTGTTGTTATCTTGAACTCCATGACCTTGTATTGCTTTGATCTTTCGACACTAAACTTCTATAAGTTTAAAATAGCCACCGATAAGTGTGAGATTATGGCATCATGCCAAGTATCCTAGTTGGAGACTGATAATATGTTGAAATGGCATGCATGTTGTCAGACAGAGAGATTCCAGTAAGTACTAGTACTTGCTGAAGCTGATCTGTTGTGTTTAGGTTAGTTTTTTGGGGATCGTTTAAGGCCTTTTTTCTTGCTAACCTTAAGCTTGTCCAGTTAGCTAGCTTATTGGGGCTATAAAATCTAGCTAGCTTATTGGAATCTCGATGGGAGGAGAGGCAGCCGATAGAGCAGGGCTGGGATCATTATGAAATGGTTACAATCAAATGGTAGAAATTAATAATGTATGTTTCGGGGTATTTAGTTGGTTTGGGCTCCAAACATTCCACAACCGACTGAATTCCGAACTTTCGAATCGCACGGGAAAAAGCCTGAAGGCGACTTATTTTCTGAACTGACTGTCCGAAATGTCATAAATCATCTGTTGTGATTTGGAAATTCGGCTTTCATTATCACCCCTAGTTGCACTTAATCAAAAGGTCATGCAACAGAAACACATATTTGTTTCTCTTTTTCTCAACAGCAAGTATCTAGTTTTTACCGTAGTATATGTATAGGTTAGTTTGGCCCAAGTGGCCCATCTAGTCTTGGGTTGGCCTGTGTGGCCCATGATGTCTTGTATATACACCTCATTGCTTATGGAATAAAGTGTGCTCATTGTAGTTTTTAGGTTTAACATGATATCGTGATAGGCTTAAGGCTGCTTGATCTGGTCCCTTGATATATGTAATTCTGGTTATGCTTTTTAGAGGCATGACATAGTGGTGAAGCTCGTATTATTTAATTTTGACATTGTAAAATTTGTTAGAATTAGATTGTGACATGCTAAGACCCACAGCGACAGTTTTGAGTGAGATATATTCACGGATGTGGTTGTTTGACACAGTTTTTTCATATTCTTTTCTTGTTTTATCCTATTTTTGAAATATATTACAAATAACCATAAGAGATTGTCTTTGAATTCAACCTTTACCCATTAAATACCCATGTCCAAATTTGATGTATATAGGTAGCTTCCATGCCAACCCTGCTCCACTACCATCCCTGCTCCACTACCATCCCAGCTCCACTACCATCGCAGCTCCACTACCATCCCAGTGTTTAGTGTATGGTGATAGTTTTGTCCTGGTGCTATATGTTATGAATTGTACCTTGAATGTTATTACAATTTTGTGGAAAGAACTAGAGATGCTGAAGATACATATCCTCTGTTTTAGGGCAGTTATTGGCTTAGTGAAATGCTAAACGCAGATGCGGTAACCTCTTCACCAGTTATTCTTAATTAATTCTTTTTGTTACGTAAGTATAGCTACAGAATAAAGATCTGTTCATTTCCTTTGTCATGTAAAGCTAATATCTTCAGTTTCATCTGTTATATACTTATATTTGAACAAAATTACTTGCGGAAGTATCCAGTGGAAACTCCCATGTAGGCCATTTCATGAGATTTGTTATAAGTATAACTACAGAATAAACATCTTTTCATTTCCTTCATCAGTATAAACCCAGCATCTTCATTTTCATCTGTTATATGCCTGTATTTGAAGTTTTGAACAAAATTAGTTGGGGGAAGTATCTAGTGGAAACCCTTATTCTAGTTTTCACATGTTAACTCCTATGTAGGCCATTGCATGAGATTTGTATGGACGATATTCGGATTTAGGTGGACTTGAGGGCCATTTTCATTTTTTTTTGTGAATACCCACCTCACAGATACAAAAAAAATCATTTATGATGGTTTCTAGCACCTGACTTTGTCCCTAATCTAATATAGTGGCCCACGTGTAGTAAGTTTAGAGGTTAGTGGCCAAAGAAGGGTTGGTGGTTTGCACTGGATAATTTCCCTAGAATATGCTGAATTATGTGAATAACTTAATGCTAGCTTACTGCTGTAAACCTTCTATAAAAATTGAGTAATGGTGGAATATACTTTATAATGGTCACATCATGGCATTAAAGTGTACTTTGGCTGAGGCGTTCTGTTGCATCGGGCTACTTTGTGAAATGCAAGCACACCTGTAGTGCTGGGTGTTCTTGACATGGAGTGTTTGGCAACAGGTATGGCTTCTATGATGAATGCTTAAGGAAGTACGGAAATGCAAATGTTTGGAAGTACTTCACGGACTTGTTTGATTATTTGCCTCTCACAGCTCTTATAGAAAACCAGGTTTGTTCTTTTCTCCAAATGGTTGGTCTATTAATATTTAATATGGGCATAAGAGTTTAGTTTCATGTATACCTAACAAAAGAGGAAAGTTCCATTTTGTAGATCTTTTGCCTGCATGGTGGTCTCTCTCCATCATTGGATACGTTGGATAATATTCGTGCTCTCGATCGCACACAAGAGGTACGCAACATTGTACTATGACCTCTGAACTAGCGCCCAATTGTGGGTCACTTTACACCTCAAGTCTGTTGATTTGAGACTATTTTTAAGGCATTTGGGAAGGTTCATGATAGCTTGAGAATAGAACGGTTGTGTTAAATCACTGAAGCTATATTTAGAGATAACGGATCAGGTCCTCAGGACTTGTATAGCTATTTTTAGCTATATATGTAGGCTTAGTAAGGAAGTAGAGTGTGTGCAGCTCCCTTTTTTGCCATTGGATGTGATTTACCATTTATCTTGCATATGCACGGGTCACAGAGCCACAGGGCATTCTTCACAAAAACATCGATCCCATCTGATAACTTTTTATCAATATACAATAAAGTATTCTGAGCAAAATTAACAGATAACTTTATATACAAGTGCAGCTCCCTTTTTTGCTATTGGATGTGATTTAACCATTTATCTTGCATATGCACGGGTCACAGAGCCACAGGGCATTCTTCACAAACATATCCATCCCATATGATAACTTTTTATCGATATACAATAAAGTATCCCGAGCAAAATTAACTGATAACTTTATACACAAGTGTTGGTCTAAGAAGTTACGGTAATGTGGTTTTGAGATTTTTCTGATTGATAACTGGATATTTTACCATGATGCAATGGGTAGTTGGGTACTATGGGAAAAGGACCCAGAAATTAAGCAGACTAGACGATCGAGATTCCAGAATTATTTGCTTAACTAATTGCAGTTTATGTGGTTTTCTAGTTTATATGATTAGACGAACATTCTGCAAGGCAAAACCGAATCTCATTGACACTATTTTCCAGTTCTGCATGATATTTTACTTGCAAGTTCAGTTTTAGTGATAAATATACTTAATATTGAAACCTGCAATGCGTTTGCTGTCCAATTTCTTGGGACAGTTTGTTGTTCTTACGTTACAAGAACTGCAATTGACCCTCATTGGGCCTTTGGGGTATAAGAATCATTGCCCTTGTGTAGAATGATGTCTGCTGTATTCTGCAGACTATGTTAACTCTGGATTAATATTTTTGCTCTGTTATTTAAAATGGTTGTAGGTCCCTCATGAAGGACCCATGTGTGATCTTTTGTGGTCTGACCCGGATGACCGATGTGGGTGGGGAATCTCACCAAGAGGGGCAGGATACACATTTGGGCAAGATATCGCACAGCAATTCAACCATACAAACGGACTTAGCCTTATTTCAAGGGCCCACCAACTTGTGATGGAAGGGTACAATTGGTGCCAGGTTGGTATCCAGTGTGTTAGATTTCAGTCATCCTTCCCCACACAGTCCTGTAACTGCTGTTCATCAAATTGTTATTTGCATTTTAAATTTAGCATAAACCATTTTGATAAAGTTTCTGGGGCTCCTATCAGATAAGAATTTTTGTTGCTATAACTAAGGGATATTGAATCTAGTGATAATTTAATGTGAGATAATACCTGAACTTCTTTCCGTATAGAAATTTTAATGACCCGTTCAACTCTCAAGCGAACTGTTAAAAAAATGATGACACTACAAATGATTTATCTATGTATTAGATAATGTACAACTTCAAAGGAAAAATGGATAAGGTGCAGTGCTGCACTTATGAATTGTGGGAACGGAATGCTTTTGATTCTGGAAGAGTGATGATATCATGAAAATGGTAACTTTGTAGGCCAATGCTACACGAAGGATCTGGTCCATTTGGTTGAATTATTTATGATCAGGATCTGGTCCATCTGGTTGAATTATTTACGATCAGTCACATAACGTATGATACAATTCTCTCCGAGAGCAGAACTTTGCTTGATTGGATTGTTCTTTATTAGTTCTGTACATAGGTTTTTCCCTTCCCATCACGGGCATTTGAGCACCAAACTGAAAAAATCTCACAGGAAACTTGAATAATGCTTTGCCTTATGTTGATTGTCATGCAGGAAAAGAATGTTGTCACAGTGTTCAGCGCGCCAAACTACTGTTACCGGTGCGGTAACATGGCTGCAATTCTTGAAATTGGTGAGAATATGGATCAAAACTTCCTCCAATTCGATCCAGCGCCGCGGCAAATTGAGCCGGACACAACACGCAAGACCCCGGACTACTTTTTGTAATCATGGTGTTGACTTTTTTTTAACTTACTGCTTTTGATGCACCCCTCGACCGCAGCAGCGTCTGGATCTGTAGATCTTTGTCCTTAGAAAATGTGTTCCCTTGAGCCGAGTTGTACCTTCCTCATTCTTTTGTTTGGAGATTTTCTTGCTGCTTCTCAGAACTTCATAGAACATGTTAGAAGTACATGGCATTGGGATTTTTTGTTGCACCTCCATTTTGGATTATTCCGAGACAGAGAAGGGAAGCTGCAATAGAATTGTCTCGTAATGTATTTTACGGTGTCTAGAAGATGCATGGCCTGATGATGCCCGCCCCATCTGAACAGATTTACAACCAGCCAGGATGTTGCTGTTCTCATGTGGTGTGTTTTGTGTGAGTTGGTCAGGCTTTCTGGCAGCAGAGTTGCCAAAGTTGCACCGTTGGCATCTCGGTTTTGCATGCTAGATTGCCAGCCAATAAGTATGGAGAGTGTTTGTGCGAGGTGATTATGATTTTTTTTGAAATGTAAATATTTGTACCCAAATTACTGCAAAGCAGTAATTATCGCCTTTTCTGCATCTAGTATCACAGTTCGCACAAATCACAGATAGCAACATGACAGATCTAGACTACAATCAATTAGATATGGTGCTTACCATAAGGCCTACCCAAGGTATGGCGGATGATTTTTTGCACGTCATTTTTAGGAAGAAAAAGAAACTTTGTGCGGTAAAGCAGCTGAAAGCCTCAAAACTCCCCTGGTATCATGTGGCACGTCAAAACTTCGAGAATGAAACAAACGACAGGCTAGACACGTAGCACATAAAAGACTGCAGCTTACTCCATTGCCGGACAACAAGCAGCTCTAAATTGTACTACTGGATAATGATCGATGAGGCAGCAGTTGACTTGTGGACTCCTCTTGCTTTTAACACACGGTGGTCGTGGCTCGTCGGGTCCGCTTTGCTTAGCAAAGGGGAGATCGGATGGTAGCATCATCAGTGGCTTAGTGGGCGCCTTTCTTTTCCTGGTCTTCGTTTCCTGCAGCGGCGAAGCTTCCTACATAATGTAGAGAACGCCAGCCTCAAAAGGGTTACAAGGTGAGAGGCGTTTTACGGCATAATTAACCGACAATGATAATCCACAAGCTGCGTTGAATTTAGGAAATGGATACACCCCCACTGTCTAGATACCACTAATGATAATCCACAATGATAATCCCTTAGGTGCCTCTTTTCACCTTATTGAAAAGATACCACTAAGCTCCGCCCTTGGTTTCATAGGACGGCTGTGCGTGTGATACACAGTTGAGTCCGCATCACAATTTCTTTTCAGCCATGGGTCACAAGAAGTTGGCCGCCGCGCATATTGACGACACTCTCTCTTGCAGAATCGAATAATTGGACAGCATCTTTGAAAGAAAAAGAAAAAGAATCATCCGATTTATTTTAAATGCAAATTCTCCGCATCGCTTGTCGTCCAAAGTCCAGTCCTCACGGCAGACAAACTTGCAATACGAGGATGACATCATGGTCCCTGTCTCCTCGGTGTCCTCTCCTTGCAAACATCATAGCATCCATTTCAGTATTCCAGAATCATCCGATTTACTTCAGTAGCAATATTTGCCCTTAAAAAATTACAACATATACCATGCGAAGTAGCTAATCAATTACTACTCTTTTATATCGTTAGTATTTTTTTTTGCAGTTATCTGCTCGATCACAAGTGATTCGAATGATACTTCTGGAGCTTTGCAATGCTCTAGGAGTATACATCAGCCAGTTGAGAGACAAAGAGATGATTCTAATTTTGAAACTACAAGAGAAGATTCAATGACGTTCAGAATTGAAAGGAGAAGACTGCACAGACAACTACTCATTGAATGACATGGCCTGTTTGGGAGAGGATATGCCTGACCTGTAACATCCCTGGACCCTGCCTGTCTCGTTTGATTTGAGGCGTAAGAGTTCAAACTTGGCGGTCTGGCCTGGTCCACCGGCAATCAAGGCCGCCCGACTTACGGCCCACTCATTTTAGTTAAAAAAAGTGGTTTATAACTAAAATTACACTATAAACGATTAAAATTATACTATAACTGATGGTGAATTATTTAGCGTAATTAAAATTTAAAAATAGAAAAAATAGAAAAAACATGTTAGCTAATCACAAACAATGCAAACAAATACATAAAAAAGAACCGAAAAAAGCTAAAAAAATCTAAAAGTTACAAAAAGATGAAATTTAGGAATAGTGAAAAATAAGCCAGAAACTCAAACCGAAATTTGTGGGGCCTCAGACTGATCAGATAAAGCTATCACTCTAAAAAAAGATGTAGGAAGAGTTAGGATTTGAGCATTTGCAAATTTTTGTGCAAACCTTGTTGATACCTTGCTGCCCAATCAGAGCATTACTGCTACCATGAAGTTGGTCTCCACTTAGGGCATCTCCAATGGTCTGAGTCAGCTATCTATATGCATGTACACACCAGCATATATCCTATGTGGAGGAAAGAGAGTATGCAAAAAAAATCGAGCCAGCTCTTCCTTAAGCACTAGTCTATAACGCTAAACGAGGCAGCCTCAATAAATTCTGTGTGTGCATGTAAGCATCAAATAGCTATCCTTATAGATAGTTCTTTAGAATGCTAGCTTTAGTGTGTACTATATAGATGATGTGGAAGTCTTATAGTTAGTTGCTAGCTATAACCATTGGAGATGCCCTAATAGATTGCCTTTTCCTGCCCACTACAGCTTCCGTTTAAAGGAGGTGAATAGGATCTTACTTTTTTTAATAATAAATCGAACCCTCACTTTAGGTTGTTTATGGTTTTGAAACACGCAGTGAAAGATCAAGTACACAAAGTGTTAGAATAATCTTGTTTCTAGTCGTAGAAGTTGTACTTGTCGTTGTCGAGTCCGTGTACGAGTACGACTCTATCGTAGTCGGAGTTCATGTCATAGTCGTAGTCTGAGTTCAAGTCATTGTCGTGGTCATAGTCGAGTATGACTTTGTATCCGAGTCGGTGTTGAGTCCCAGTGCGAGTCAGACTTCGAGTCCTTCTCGGAGTCGTAATTGAAGAGTCAGGTATAAAAGGCAGAGCCATTGTACCGAGAGGAGAGCACCGAGTTGAGACGATGTAGTCGAGATGAGGTATCGAGCAGAGGGCGATCGGTGTGGTTGTAAGCGGTCGAGGAGATCGCAGAGAAGAAGACGACCAGTGTGGTTGCAGGCGGTCGAGGAGATTGCAGAGAAGAAGCCGACTGGTGTGGTCACAAGCGGTCGGTGTGATCGCAGTGTAGAGAGCAGTCGGCGTGGTCACAGGCAGGCAGTCGATGTGATTGCAGAGGTTCACAGACGTGGTCGTAGGCGAGTTACGACCATGACGAGTAGAGAATAGCAGACGTGGTCATAAAGGAGTTACGATAGTGATCAAGTGGAGGTGTACTTGATTTCTCCCAAAACGTCGCGAGTTCTCGACCCAGCGAGGACGCCGAGGAGAGGGTAAAATTTTTGCTTTTTAGTCCAAAATTTGAAAGTTTTTTACATATGGACCCCTGGAGAAAAGATTTGCAAAAATGGACCCTTAGCACGGCGCCAAAGCATATGGCGCCTACGATACATGTCACGGCGCCATATGCTTTGGCGCCGTGCATTGACACGTCGGAGCCAGGGTGGCACAGAACGGCGCCATGGACTGTGGCACCGTGATATGTACCCTGGGCGCTAACTGTGATGGCGCCGTGCTTCGGGACTTAAGCCCGAGCGCGGCCCCCGGCCCCCCAGCTCCCCCTCACTCTGCTATGTACAAACAGTAAACCGCCACAGCCTCCCCTCTATTCCCCCTCCAAATCCTCTCAAATCCACCGATTTTTCTCACGATTTTGCTTCCAAATCGAACAAGTAAGGTGAACTCTCTCCCCTCCCTTGATTTTTTGCAATAGATATGGATTATTTGAGGTACATTTCGTGGGGGAATATTTGAAACCCTAGATGAAATTAGTTCAATTTGGATCGGTTTTAGGTTAGATTTGCAATACAAATGCGTAATGTAAGAGTAGTATTGTGTATAGAATCGTTTTTAGGGTTTGATTTGAGTGAGATTGATGAATATTTAGAAATTTGAGTAAGATTGATGTCTACGCGGTGGTTTGATTTGAGTGAGATTGATGCCTCTACGAGTTCAAGACACATTAGTCGGATGATCGATTAAATAATTATTTTTGGGAAATTTCCTAATCATATACAAGCTGACATGTATTTAACCAAGGGTAAATCTCTAATATTTTCATTTTGATTCCAATTTCATAATTCAATTTGATTCTTATTTTTATTTATAAATATGTTTTATAAATTTCTTATTTGAATATTTCTTAAACATTGAATGCTAAAATTTATCACAAGATGGCGAGATACCGGCTGCTAGACGAGTTCTACGAGAGGGAGCACTGCGGCAGGCTCACGGAGGACGACCAGGTATGTGTGTGGTCGAAATGTACATGTGTTCAACTTGATGGTCACGCAGCTAACTTTTATAGCAATTTTCAGGACATACCCATACTTCGTCCTCGAACCCATGATGGGTTCCAGTTGATGAGCTACGACAACCGCTATACCCCACTGTTGTGCCGTGCTGGGCTTCACACGGTCGCTAACCTATTACGGCGGGGCATGCCGGTTTTCAACCCCGCAGCTTTGACCGCACTTGTCGACAGGTGCATTTCCTCTATCGGGTCTATTTGTTTTCGCTTCTATATTCTTACGTACATAACTAATTCTTTTCTCCTTGTACTATTAACAGGTGGAGGCCAGAGACACACACGTTCCACCTTCCCTGTGGGGAGATGACCGTCACGCTGCAGGACGTGGCGATGATACTTGGACTTCCCATCAAGGGACAGCTGGTGGTCGGCCCGGCGGTGTCTGAGGGCTGGAGGGCACGTGTGGAGGCCTTCCTGGGCACGCCATTGCCTCCTGTCCCAGATAATGCCAGGCGAGGCCGCGTCTCGGGGGTCCACCTTACATGGTTGCGGGCTACCTTTGGTGTATGCCTTGATGCCGCGGACGACGCCACGGTGACCTTCCACTGCCGCGCCTGGGTCCTGCACATGTTCGGGGCAGTGCTGTTCCCGGACGCCACGGGGGATGCCGCTTCGTGGATGTACATCCACTGCCTCCAGGACTGGGGAGACGCTGGACAGTTCAGCTGGGGCTCGGCGGTCCTCGCGTTCCTCTACCGCCAGCTTTGCGAGGCCTGCAGACGCAAGACGCCCACGTCGACGCTCGGTGGCTGCGTCTTCCTCCTGCAGGTGTGGTAATACATTTATTTTTCCTACAGTTCTTTGTTTTCGTACATGGCTAATCGTGTGTTTACCCGTATGTTCGCTTGCTAGGTGTGGATGTGGACACACATTCCAGTGGGGCGCCTCGAGTGTTCCAGGCGCAGCCTTGGCATCCACAGGGTGTGGGTGTCCTGGGAGCCTTACTCCGAGCCACAGGTTCTAGCGCTACCGCTCAGCACCATGTGCCGCAGGGACTCCCATATTTGGAGGATGAGGTGTCCGCTGATCTGCTTCTACGTCGTGGAGATTCACCTCCCCCACAGAGTTGCGCGTCAGTTCGGCCTCGTGCAGTTCTTCCCCCCAGAGGGGATGTCGACTTCTGTTGCCTTGCACAAGTAAGTAACAATTTTTGTTTCATTTAAAATTCTTTTAGTTCGTACTAACAATTATTGTTGACATTTGATATATGTACAGGTTCGACAGGGTCCGCCAACGAAAGGTGACGGACTTCACTCATTACCACCGAGACTACGTCCAGTGGTGGAGGAGGATGGAGGACAACTGCGAGCCGAACAGTACCCCCCACAACAACGCCAGCTTCCGGGATTACTTGTCCTGGTACCACACTGCCACCCGCTACAGGCTGAGGCAGCAGTGGACCAATGTCGACTACGCGGACCTCGCTTCGTCCGAGGATGAGGACACCGCGTACGACAGGCCTGCGAGGGAGGGCACAGTGGTCGAGACCGCTCCGATTCTCGATCGAGTGGTACGGAATGCATGATATTTACACTTCTTTGGTTCAATACGTTTATCTCGCACTTACTTATGTTTCCTTATTTCTTTAGGGGACTTCTCTCCAAACCTCGGTGCGGGACATCACGAGGCTCTCAGCCACCCAGCTGGTGACCTGGACAGCGAGAGCCGCTTGAGGGACCTCCTGCAGGTACGAAGATAGTTTGTTAAGTTAGATCCATTCAGCATGTATACAATTGTGACATATCATTACTTGCAGAGACTTCGACGTCGCCTCAGTCGGGCGGCAGGTCGGTGTGGTTGCCGCGCACGCTCAGTCGTGATCGTACCGCCGGCCTCCCAGCGCTCGGGTGCCTCAGCCGCTGTAGCGTTGTCATCACACGTCGGCAGGCGCCAGTCCACGAGGAGCTCGTCACGCACTCCGACTTTTAGTCAGGGCGATGACGACGACGAGGCGGAGCAGGGTGACGACGTCGAGGAGGAGGACGAGGACGAGGATGCATCTACCCACGACGAGATTGGGATGTCGCAGATGCCTGACGCACCGTCTACTCAGGTTTCGCAGCGGCCTCGTCGTTCGGCTCATCCCCCGAGCACGTATACTCCAGGGAGTGATGCTCTAGCCAAGGGCAAGAGGAGGGCCAAGAGGCAGTGATGTTTTGAGACTTTTTTATAGACATATGTGATATTCTCAGACTTTTGTGATATTTTGAGACTTTTGTATAATTATGTGGTATTTTGAGACTTATTGATAGTTATACGATGCCGTTATGTCGTTATTTAAGTTTTCAGATGTTTCATGTGTGAATGTATGTGTATGTCTGTATGTGCGTTTTACAGTTTGCTGTTTTGCTGTTTTTTTTGTGAGGTGTAGCTAGCACGGCGGCAGGGTTTTTGGCACCGGGATGTGTATATACGGCGCCAGGATTTTTGGCGTCGAGATGTGTATATACGGCGCCAGGATTTTTGGCGCCGAGATGTGATGTTTGGAGCCGTGGTGGCTAAGTCCCGAAGCACGGCGCCATCACAGTTAGCGCCTAGGGTACATATCACGGCGCCACAGTCCATAGCGCCGTTCTGTGCCACCCTGGCTCCGACGTGTCAATGCACGGCGCCAAAGCATATGACGCTGTGACATGTATCCTAGGCGCCATATGCTTTGGCGCCGTGCTAAGGGTCCATTTTTGCAAATCTTTTCTCCAGGGGTTAATATATAAAAAAACTTTCAAATTTTGGACTAAAAAGCAAAAAAATTTTACGAGGAGAGGAACCCTCGTGCCGCCACCATCCACCTCCATCGTTCGCTGCTTTCTCTGCCGCTCGTAGGGGTGAAAACGGGTTGGGTTAATCCCGACCGATCCGGCACCGAATCCGATTGGTACCGAATCCGACTAGTACCGAATCCGGAGAAAAAAATATGGGTTAGGATATGGTAACAGCAATATCCGTCCGAATCCGAATATCCGTCCGAATCCGATACATCTTCAAGTTTGATTTCAGGTTAGTGCTACTATTTGACGTTTCATTTTCTTTTGCAATGGTAAAATAAAATCTTCCACATCAGCTATTAAATAGTAACATCAAGTCAGTGCGTCCCACTCCATTTACTGCACTGTATGCATTCCTTACAAACAAGTAGGGGTGCAAACGAAATGGGTTAATCCCGACCGATCCGACACCGAATCCGATTGGTACCGAATCCGGAGAAAAAATATGGGTTAGGATATGGTAACAGCAATATCCGTCTGAATCCGACCCATTTTCACCCCTAGCCGCTCGTAAGCTCTGCCTCCACCACCATCTAAAACCCTCCCGCTGCTATCGTCCGCTTCCGTCGTCAGGCCGCTACCAAGAACCCTCGCGCCGTCATCGGTGGCGATTGAATTGGGAACCCGGCGGTCAGCACCACCAAGCCTTCGACACCGAGCAAAAGGTAATATGTTTAGCCACTTGTTCTTGATTTGATCCGGATTTGGTTGGTCTGTCACGATTTCTCATGGATATACCATTTTTTTTCACTCGTTCTTGATTCGGCGGTGGGAAGCGGAAGGCCGCTCTCTAGCTCTGTCTTTTCTGACTTGGAATCACGGTCACCACCTCCTTCTCTCATCTGAAGATGCCATAGTAGGTAATCGCTAGTAATTAGTAGTCACTAGTACAAACCAAATGCTCTGTTCTCAGGATCGATCGATTCGTCGCGTGTATGACAATAATGGTTGCGCGGATCTTTGATCTTCTTGAGCTGCAACCACTGCGTACTTTAGTTTGTACATTCTCGATGTGTAATCTCGGCTAGAATCGGCAGGTTTGCTATTGCTAACTACAGGCTTATGTAGATTATGTTAGCCTTAGTTATGAGCCGAGGTTTTTGTCTCTTTCAAGTAGCTGAGAATAGAGCATTTTAGCCCATTCTGTAGTCTGTACTACTACAACACCAGCAGTCCAGCCATCAGCTATGCCACTTGTGCAAATTTGGCTTCATGTGTCTGAACTTTTGCTCAAGATTGTGTTCTATTCTGGCAAAATTTTCTCAACTATTTTTCGCATTAGCAACATATAAGCTGGCTGTTCTTTCAGTAAAAATCAAGTGTACTGGACTAAAGTACAAAGTAAAAAAGTCCAATATAATGTTTTTTCGAAGAAACCTGTGTGGAGTCTTCTCATTCTCGAGGAAATCGGTAGTTCTGCACGAGTGCTACGGTACTTCCAATGATCAGTAGTACCGGACTTTGTACGACGGAACTACCGGATTTGCTTGTAACGACTAGTTTTATAATCGCTGCTGAGGGGAGCGGAAGTACCGGTTGTTTGCCTACGGTACTTCCGGAAATTCTGTTTTTCTGTCCCAATAGCTAGTTTCGAGGTATGAGATATATATACCCCTTTATGGCTGGTTGAAGTAGGATTTTTGGCACTCCATTTCCTTTTGTCACTGGATGGGACTAATCACTTTCCTTTTATAAGGTGATTAAATTTTAAGTAGTGCTTCTATGTTTTTTACTCTAATAAGAATGATATTAATTTTAAAACACATGAAGGAGTAAATAATCATTATTCATCATTTAGTTCTTCTTTAAAAATTATATAAATCATTTTAAAGAAAGTATTCCCTTAAATTTTTCTATGTCGTTGTCATTGTAAGGAATTGGGCTGACAGTTGCGGCCTCTTTTTAAATATCCGTTTGCTCTTATGCATCTATGAGACCCTCTGCAGTGGGCTGGAGACCTCGCCTTTTGTCTTTGCTATTCAGCTATTCCTGTGTTTTGGCCCAGACTTTCTGAAGAAACAACAATCTGTTGTCTTCTATTTCTCTATCTCTCTCTCTCTCTCCTGTTTTATAGGATCATACAGCAAAACCTGCTGATTTACGCATATAAGAGATGACAACGAGAACGTCTAGAGCCGGATGCCTCTTTGAAGGCACGAATGCAATGCTAAATGTGACATCTATAACTCAGAATTGTACACCTATTAGTATCTTATGTACGGCAAAATTGAGGGAGAGCACTGAAGCACCTTCCTTCTGAAAAACGTAGCACGAAAAAGTACAGAGGCTTACAACACGTTCCACATGCACAGATGGGCTGCCGTCGCTGTGAAGTAACCTGGCAATTGCTTGGGCTGAAGCAGCTGAGCCGAGTTCTGGGTCTGCGCCGAAGCTGCACGCTAGGCCGGAACAAATGGGCCTGTTGGTCTTTTAATCGTTTTCCATTATCATTGTTTTTTTCTGCTTTGAAAGCGTGCTGGCCTGAGAGTGCCTGCGAGAGACACCTGACCTGGGGACTATGGCAAGGCCATCCTGCAATCTCTTCTGCACTATGAATGTAGTGCTGAAGTTCCCAGATCCTTGGAGCAAGAATCAGAGATGGAGAGTGAGAAGCGATCTAGTACGTGCGGCATTCCCGTCCGAGGAGCACGCACTCCGTAAACGCTCTCCCGACGCGTCCGCCGGCGCCCGGCAGGCGTCCGGTGCGAGAAACCTACCTGTGTTGCCGCGGCCGCGGGCGACGACACCGCCGCAGGAGTAGGACCGCAGCGCGTGAAGCGGTATGACGCGCGCGACCATCCACCGGCACTCCGGCAGATCGGTAGGATGTACCAACGTATACTCGGGCTCTTCATGGCCTCGCTGCGTCGCCGACACCTACCGTCCGGTCGTGCTTAGCCCATCCATGGTCGCTGACTACGCGAAAGAATCTTTTATGTAGTCTCTAGTCAGCTCGGCCCGTGCCTCTATATCGCTCGTGGCCGGACATTTTCCTTTTTTTTTTGAAATCGACCCGACATTTCTTTGGTTTAACCGCAGTATGCACGTTGGACTTTTGATCGTGTGGAGGCTTGTTGTGTTCGTCTTGTGTGCTTGTTGTGTCAGTTCATTCGGGATATTGGTCCTATTTTTTATTTTTCAGTGATTTTTAACTTCTCTTAATAATTTATTAGACTAATAAGTTACAATCAAAAGTCATAAACCATAGTCTAAAAGAACGAGCCCATTGCTTTCAGTAGTATTACTTTAATCTTTTCTGCAATACGTTGAAATAATCTCTTGCTGCACTAGTCGTAGGGATGCTAGTTGCAAACTTACGGTGCAATAGCTGTTTCTCCATTCTTTTAATCGCCACAAAGTCCAAACATATGGGCAAATTTTGCATGCCATGGCTACTGTTGTAAAGTTACTTCTTGAACCTACCAACCGAATCCATCACAACGAACAGCTCCAACATTCTGAAGCCACCCTGCACTCGACCTCTCCCACAACAATGGCAGCGGCACTACCCCTTGATGACCCCGGCGTTTCTGTACTTGTACCGGATGGCCCAGAACAAGAAGAAGAGGTAGTTGAGCGCGCTGAGCACGCACATCACCCAGTAAAACCGCTCGAGGTGGTAGTGGTTCAGGCTCGCCCCATGCAACCACGGCCGGTGCCCGCCGCGCCCCGTCGCGCCGTTGACGATCGGCACCAGCGCCGAACTCAGGTAGTACCCCAGCGCCAGCGATGCCCACGACAGCGACGTCGCCAGCGACCGCATCCGCGCCGGCGCCTCGCTGAAGAAGAACTCCAGCAGCCCCGCCAGCGTGAACAGGTCCGCCGACCCCAGGAACAGGTACTGGAACGCGATCCAGAAGAAGGTGATCGGCAGCGGCTTCCCCGTGGAGTCTAGCATCCCCGCGTCGGCGGCTACGTTCTTGCGCTTCACCTCGACCACGGCCGCCACCGCCATCGCCACGATGGAGAGGACCAGACCCGTGCCGATGCGCTGGAGGTGGGTGATGCCCATCTCCGTGCCCGTTGTGCGACGCGCTAACGGGATGATGACGTGGTCGTAGATGGGCGCCAGGAATATGATGAACGTGACGGGGAACACCGGCAGAGACGCCGGCGGTACCCTCAGCCTCCCGACGAGCGTGTCCATGGTTCCCGCCTGCACCACGGAGAAGGTCGACAGCTGCGCAAGGCAGCAGTTGAGCATGATGGTGGAGAAGAAGATGGGGAGCACCATGAGCACGATCTTGACGTCCTCCACCTCCTGCACCGTGCACGCCAGGGCCCTGTACCGCGGCTGGCACTGCACCGCGCGGTTCAAGAACCTCAGCTCCTGGGACGGCTCGAACACGGCCTCGTCGGGCTTGCAGGACTCCTTCATGTCGGTGCTCCCCGTCGGGCTGGGTGCGCGGTCGATGACGGCGCCGTTGCTGGCGCTCTGGGCGCCCCCGCGGCGAGCGAATGCGGCGGCGAGGACGACCTTGGCGATGGTGGTGAGCGGGCTGCCCGTGGGCACCTTGTTGCGGTAGAGCCTGGATCCCGCGACGAAGACCGGGATGGAGAGCAGGATGGCGATGGTGGAGATGCCGAACCCCCACTGCCAGCCCTTGTTGTCCTCGACCCACACGGCGAAGGTGACGGCGATGAGCGCGCCGCAGGAGAGGCAGAAGACGAAGTAGTTGAAGAAGGTGGAGCGGCCCTTGCGGCCCCGCGGCGAGTGCTCGTCGAACTGCTCCGCGCCGTGCGACGGGAGGGAGCCCTTGATGCCGCCCACGCCCAGCGCCGTCAGGTACAGCCCCGCGAACAGCATCGCCTTCTTGCTCCCCGAAACCGGCTCGCACGGTGCCGCGCCGGGCGCCTTGGCGCACTGCGGCGGCATCAGCGACGGCGTCCGCGCCTGGATCGCCAGGATCACCAAGCCCTGCGCGCCATTGCAATTTGCAACACACAAACATCAGCCCACATAACCAAACCTTGGCCCATATGATTTGGGCCGGGCCCAAATAATTGCATACATCGCTACTGGTTAACGAGAGGAGCATCAGATCACATGAAGCACTTGCATTGGTATGGCATGATTAGATGGAGCATTTGCCATTCGCAATGGATCGAGCAAACTAATCAGGCTATCATGTCCAATGGTTTTGCAGATATCAATCATGCGATAGCGATAAAGGCTCAGGGACCAGGCAAGTGGCCGCCGTGCTACCTGTGCGCGGCCGCCCGTGCGCTACGTCGCTTTGGCTCGCCAAGGCCCGTGGGTTGGGCGCTAAAGCGGAGACCGACCCACTGCCGGCGGAGTTATTTGACCGGCGATCGATGGGGCTCAGAGATTATCCTTTGCTTTAATTTTGTCAGCGTTGACTAAAAAACGCATGGCCAAAGCGTGCCGGGACAGCAACGTTTGGCTCCCAAAGGTTGGCTGGCTGGCTATATACATGCATGGTCAAACGGTGATCATTACATTGTTGGGTCCTTGAGGTCGGAGAAGCAGCAAAAGTAAGCGGCAAGCGTGAGAGGTTAGCTAGTACTTGTTGGTGTGGACAGGCGATCTACTTAACTGGTAGTACTCGATCCTACTTGCTGTCTTAATTAGCCCAATCACAAGGGGCACGGAAAAGATAACGGCAAGTACTAGGACAAGCTAGTACTGTCCTCAGCTTCCGGTTTTGCTCTATATCCTAGATTGAGATGCACTCTCAAGCATGTCAAAGGCTTTGACTATTCCGCAAGGGGCAAAGCCGTCGTCTTCTCTTTTCTTTGTTATTAACCGGTAAATTTGAACTTTTCGTTTTTTTCACCTGATTTTTAGCTACAGTTTCCTTCAATAATTACTATTTATTAGACTAATAAACTATAGCTCAAAAAACATCCCTATCTCTAATTCCACATACATAGAGTACATCCCGTCATCCGGACGTACTGCTTCTAGCCGATGACAAATGACCACACCACCAGGATTCCTTGAAAAAAATAGGAAAACACACCATGAAACACTATCCATCCATCTACTGGCCGAGCTAGCAGCGACTCCGGGTTTCCGGACGCCGACGAAACGAGAACAGAGCACGTACGGTACCGTCGCTCTTCCCAGTTGGAATCGCATTTGTCCAAAGTTATCCATTACCGGACGAGGAGGCTGGGCCCCGTCGAGAGTTCTGGGCAGGTCCAGAAAAACGCCGCGGCATTCGCGATTGATGCACGACCACCGCGCAATATACTCCTTGGATTATGTACGAGAACTAGCTAGGCCTCTCAAGAATGTTCGATCTACCGTCACATTTGGTGTGTCTACTGGCTGGCTAGCTAGCAGACTCGTGTTCTATGCAGCCGAGGATGAGTCGCTTTGTATTACTAGCTAGATTGTTCCAGACTTGGAGCCATAAAATAAAATACTATATGAAAGAAAGATCATTCATATATGGTGGAGCGCTATGCTATTCTTTTGCTGATGCATCAGCTAGGGTAGTGTTTCTAGACAATACTACTCCTTATGACGCCGTAAACCCCTTTTTTGGTAGCTAGTGACCATGTTCCAACGAGACAAGTAACACGACTCAAGAAGTAAACAAGTTCTATTCATCCGGTGAAGGATTGCCAGATTGTTCCACTCGTGGTCGTGGCACCGCAAAGGCAAAAAGAAAAAGACGTTGACCGATCCGTGCAGGAGCGGTCCAGATTACCGCGCGCGTGACAGGACGGCGCGAGGGATATATCGCCCGTACGCACCGGCCTCGACGACGGATTGGGCGCCCAGCCCGGCCGTACGTGGGAACGGGATCACACGCACCGGGGGCGCTACCGGCTTGTGCCTGGATCGCCCATCCCGGGACTGGTTCCTCTGATATAATGTCATAGTGACGTTGGGTCATTGCGCATGGCCCCTGCGTCGCGTGGGGCCCACACGTCAGTGACCCCGCGTAACGTCAGAGGATCTCAATTCGCCCATCCCATCCCCAGGGTTCTTCAGGTGGGGCCCACCTCCCCCGCTACTAGGCTGGCTGGCTGGCCCCTCGCGGTGCGACGTTCCTACTCGATCGTAGTCTTATTAGGCTCTATCACCCTTTTTTTGGAACCGCAGCAGATGTTTTCTTAGCGATCTAGATTTTGTAAGTGCAGTTGATGGATAGATGCGGCTTGTTAGCGGTTGGAATTTAGGTTCCGTTCTAAACAATGATAGTTTCTATCTTTTAAAATTTATTTTGAAATACGTTATTTTCTTAATAAAATCTTTTTCTTTGTATTATTTATAGAGGTATAACAGTATATTTTTATTTTTAATTAAATAACTCAGAAAAAATAACTATTGCTACATTACCATCTTGATTTTCTTCTGACGTTAATCGGTTAACACAACTATCCTTGAGGCTTAGCAATCCAGGGATCTGATCCTGGAATACCTAAAGCACCTAGCATGTGTTAGTGATACAAGTGAAGTCACACATCAATTGGGCTAGCCATTAGTTGGCGTGCCTCGTCAATAATATCCTATAAGCTAGCCAATATACGTGCCTACTATTTTTCGTGTACTTTTGATTTTACACCAAAATTGTTGAGCAAAACACGCCCATCTTCACATGGTAATGGAAGGACGCCATTACCATGGTAGTTTTGACTAAAAAAACATTGTAGTTTCTTTTGAACAGAAAGTTTTTATTACCACATTAGCTAGCTTTTGCATGTTTTTTTATTATCATAAACTAAACTAGAAGATACATGGACCATGCAAACATGCCCTACGATGCACGGTGGTTGATGTGAACGACCGCGCACAGTGATTGTCTTCGTTTTCTCAAGTACAATTATGTTTCAACTTGTTGCCAAGTGAGCGGCTATACCCACGTGATCCACCACACACGTCCCTGTACCCACTACGCCGAGCACATCGGCATCCATCCTACTCATCCCTCCCACGTCTACACCTATACTGGCATACGTATATACTCGCCGATATTTCCGAGCACCAAGCGTCCATCCAATGAAACACACGAAAAAGCTCTCGCGAACGGTTCACATGTCAGCGACACATCGTGAACACGGACAAAACCGTGACACTTCGTAGAAATAAAGCAAGCTGGCTTAGCTCCAAACGCATGCACAAGAGGTTTGTGATAACGGGTTTCACATGGATATTGTTGGCCCACTTGTTCTTTTCTCCCCGTCGCTAAAAGCGGTCCAGACGACCACCAATCAATCAGTCCAACGAAAGCCTACGCAGACAGTAACTTCTTTGGCTTATCATTTTTTTAGTATTATAGTAACTATTTTTTTTAAAATAGTATGTCTTTTTAAAATATAGTCTATAAGTTAATTAGAGTAAATACTGCATCAAGTTCAGTTATAGCGATCAAAATTATATGCGTCTATTTCTCTCTTCATACTATTTCGTACAAACAACTAAAATCTAAACACCTTAAATTACAGACAAAATACCCATCCATATTTAAGCCGGAGGTCGGAGCCCATGCCCCTGCCTAGATGTATAGGCTAGTGCCGTCGCGATACGCAGGGCGTGATTACTACTAAGTTCCCTTTGACCCAGGCTATCTAGCTAGCTATCTGCCCTGCCCATCTTGTTTTTGCGAATAAAGTGATGGTTACCATTAATCATTGGCATCTTTCTTTCCTCCTAACCCAAATCGCAGGGAATTACGAGCTCTGATCATTTACAATTCTTTGGCGAAGCCATTGTCTGACGGAACCTGTGGGGCGAGAGGGCTCAGCGTAGGGTCTCGCTAGGAAATCTTGGACGAGAGATGGACGTGAAGTGCGCCTATGTAGCACCACGCGTTGAGCCAGCCGTATCTGATCAAATCTCGAGATTGGTATTTGATGCGATGGGTCTTTAAATCAACGGTCCTCGGACAGGTGTCACCTCTCCACCTAAGCGTACGTTAATACGTACAATTTGCCGGAGCTTTGCTGGCTCGCCCTAATTGGACGGCCGAGATGCCGTCATGGAAGAAGCTTTGATCCACGACAGCTTCCCTCCTTTGGGCAGCGAAATTCTAACCGACGATCTCGCCGGTCAAACGTGTGGTGAAGGCAACGGGCCAAGAGGGGGGGAAAAAGTCAAGTGATGACGTGGCAGCACAGCTGGACGGATATTCGGGTATATTCCTTCCACGTCGGCGTGGAGATACGACGAGCACCATATCATATCTATAACAGTCTATAATTATCAAAGCATGCATGTATTTTTTTTTGTCGGCGCATGACGTGAATAAACAAATGGATATTTAGCGGAGTAGTACGTGTACTTCTTTATTTTCTAGTACGAGCAGTACATGTACCAGTAGTGAGCAGATAATTAAAAGTGAAAGATTTGGGGGGCGCGCGCACGTACCAGGAACTCGACGAAGGCGCTGATGAGGTAGATGGCGTAGGTGGTGAAGAAGGCGTCGGAGAGAAAGCCGCCGAGGAGCGCGAGCAGGAACGCCGTGCCCATGAAGTTGGTCACCGCCGTCGCCGACTGCGCCGGCGAGTAGTGCATGAAGTCCATCAGGTACCTCACCAGGTTGCTCGCGTTCGCCAGGAACGCCAGGTTCTCCAGCACCTCCACGACTGCAGCCAGGAGCACACCACATGCAGTTCCCGCACCGTCATCAGCATGAACAGATCGATTTCTTATCTAATACTTCAAATTGAGGCCCCACTTGGCACAAAATTCTTCTGTGGAAAATTCTATGAATTTTGCCAGGGTTTCATGCAAAAGCAAAACTATAGCGTTCTAGACGAGACAGACCCTTTTTATAGTTTGGAGCGCTCTAATAACTGACATAACGTCCCCGTTACATACGCGTGCCGTTCGCGACGCATGCCGGCCGATTTTGCTTGCCGTTTCCTGCCTTGCGATTCGTGCCGTTTTAATGCGTGCGTTAAATTCCTTTTTCCTTTTCTTCTTGACGCCATGGACGGGTCATATTGTTTTGCCCTCCTCAACCACCAAAGGGGAAGCTGTACAGAGTGGCCTCCCCTCCCTCACAATCCAGTTTCCCCTTCGCGCGTGAAACCCTTCACACAAAGGGGAAGCTGTACGGATTGGTATTTTTCTCTCTTTCTTTCTCGTAATCGATTAGGGCATTTTCCAACCGAACCTTCCGGACCGGCAGGAGAAACTGAATCTCTCGATCGCCGTCTCGCTACAGACAGCAACAGTAAAAAGCAGGGCGTCGAAATGAAGGCAAGGCACCGCACCGGTCGATGCTCGCCGACAGCCGGAGCCATCGGTCTCAGTCCCACAGGTGCATTCAAGTGGGACGGATGCGAACGTTCGTGCAAAAGCTTCAGGAGGAAACTGTAGCGAGGGGTGCAAGTGCATGCAAGTTGGCTCCCCTTTTGCCATGCAATTGGGTGGTAAAGGTGCCCAACTCTCCCGCAAGTTGCAAGAACCCGGACATGGAATGGGAACGGTCTGTGAAAGAAAGTAAGGAAGGAGGAGGAAAAGAAGGGAGAAAGAAGAAGGGGAATGGAGCCCAACAGAAACCAGTGGAGGGAGAGAGGGAGAGAGAGAGAAGAGAGAGAGAGGGGCTCTTGAGCACTACTTGTCCGAAAGCAGCCAAACCAGACAGGAAAGGGTGCAGGTCCGATCAGGAAAGGAAGGGGGACGAAAGGGAAGGTGTGCTTTCGGTCCGGCTTGAGAAAAGATGGGGAGAGACAGAGACGGAAGGAAGGATGGTCCATGATGCATGCAGCGCAGAAGAAGCAGTGTTTGGAGTATCCTATTCGATCTTCCTTTCCTGCTTGCTCTATCTCCTTTTCCCCGGTGCCCAGGTCCCCTACTTCGTTCTGGGCTCAACTCAGCTGAGAGGGGTTCTAGAAGAATCTAGAAGGAAAGAAGCACGAGGCAGTGAGTCAATGAGTTGATTACTTACCCAGCACGAAGGAGGCGGCGAGCATGCCGCCGTGCCGGCCCCTCACCGCCGGCCGGTTCCTCCAGTCCACGTACCCCTCCCACCTCCCCACCTCCTGCACTCCATCCTCCTGCATGCCACGAACAAGACCGACAAATCGATCAGCACCCACAACACCAAACTAGAATCGCATGCTGCATCAGCTCGATCCAAGGATCAAGAATCGGCGAGGAGGAGGACTCACCATGGTGCCTGCCTCTCTGCGTAAGGTGCAACTTCACTGGTGCTCTGGGACGGTGGATGAACAGAGGAGGGGGAGGGAGAGGTGAGGCAGGTCAGTGAGGGGAGTGCCTGAGGGGAGGAAGGGGGTGGTGGTGTATTTAAAAGCGTGGAGGGGAGTCCCCTGGTCCTGGTGCAGCTCGAGGGGTAAAAGGCAGCAAGAGGGGCACCACATCGATCACCGCTCGCACACCCTAGCCGACAGGGGTGTGCATGACAGGGACGCCAGGCCATCGCATGTCAATCACAAGATGCCCCTCCCTCTCTTTCCTCTTGTGAAATTCAGATAGATATATATGCATGGCTTCACCCTTGATTTAAAAAAAAGAGTCTCTATATAACATTCGACTGTTTTTTAGAACAAAAATAGTTAGATTTTGAGCCATTAAATGGAGATCCAACGCCCTAAATCATTTTTTGGAGGGGGTCATTTTTTTTGAAGGGGGGCTTGTATTGGTGGATCCGTTGGATGGAGATCTAACGTCCCAGATCAATCTGACTGTTTTTGTCCTCAAAAACAGTCGAATGTTGTATAGCAATACTAAAAAGAGAGGATAAAAATGATGATTAATTGTATAGCCGTGATGCGGTCTTTTCGTGCCGCACGCTGGTTTATTTTTTTCGTTTTATTTTCCTTGTGATTTTCAGCATGACTGTTGAGGCTGCAGTATTGGTGGATGGGTTAATGATAGGGCCGGATTGTCCGAACTAATGCTGTGCATGGTGGATTTGCACAGGCTGTTGATCCTGTTTAATGAATGGATTTGAAAAAGAACTCGAGCCTTTTATCATATCTCACCGCATCATCAGTCAATTAGCTAGGTGTAAAAACATCACTTTTATGCCCCCTTCTTTTCAATTTACAGCTTAGGATTACACTCAAATAAATAAGACAATTTTTTCACCATTTTTCAAAAATAGCTTATCAAAACAGTATTTTCGAAATAGCTTATCAGTATTCGATTCATTCGTACAAGCATTCATACTAGGTTTAAAAGCAATCAGTTACAACCATAAAACCATCAGCTACAGCCAAAAAGAAGCCTCGCTGTTGTTCTCTATGCTACAGTGTAGCTAGCTAGCAGTGATTCTCAAGTAACATTCAAATATTAAATTACCAGATCATAGAGTAGTAAGTTTTTGCTATATATATGTGCTATATATGAATATTATTACTGACATATATACGAGCTAGATCATAGAGTAGTAAGTATATTTGTGGGGTTCATTGTTCCTTCAACAGCCAACAGGTAGCCGGATCATCGGATGGACACTTGGTCGCGCGCGCCACTTGCATGGCTGCAGTGCATACCTACTTGCACCCAAGCATGTTTAATTTGTGTGGCCGAGATTTCGAGGGTGAGAACGAATGGGAAGAGGATAAATGCAAAGGGTGGAAATACTGAGGCCACTCTGGATGGATCTTCTTTTCTTAGATCTGGTCTTTTGTTTTTTTACTGATACTCGTTTCTTTATTTATTTCACTAGGAGATTGGATCATATACCCTCCCTTTAGTTGGAAAATTGAGGATTTACCTTCTACATCTCAATGATACGTGGGGACATCATAAGTCACTGACACGTGGGCCAGGAGGGTAAATCTTCAATTTCCATCTAAATGAAGAGTATATGATCAATTTTTTCGATATATATTGGTGGGGTTGAACTTTAGACATTGAACGACAATCAGATGCCAAACCAGTTGGACTACCTGTTAGTCGCGGCATGTACTTCATTTTGGCCGTGGAAAGTAGATCCTGATAAATTAATATACTGATCAAGAGAAACATATATATCTGAAACGTTTTGGCCCATACTCTCTCTTTTTTATAAGCAGATGCGATATAACTAGTTTCACCATACATGCAAATAATTACTATTTAGAGTGGACCTCAAAGTCTTCCTCAGGGTATGGCGTGCTCCCACATCTTTGTGCAATTCTGTTTAAACGTAATTTGAAGTGCCCTCAAGTACATGTTTTGTTCTTAGCTTCATGATCTTCGGTTGTCGTCACTGCCGTTGCATACGTCGAATCTCCAGCAACTTGGACCAATTATCCTACACCCCATTCTATCAGAGGTGGTCATGATATGGGTATGGTTTGTCTCTAGTACTCAGCGATTAATATATACAAATGTCATCTGATCAGTGCAGTACATCTCAGATGGTTCCAGTTGATCCATAGCCCTACATACACACGGCGTTTCGTCGCAAACAACCTCCTTTCTCTTATCTGATCAACGAACATGGAATATGCTTCACATGCAAGAGAGGGCGCATATCTTTATCTTGTTTGTCCTGGCACCTCCATTTTAAAAAAAATTATACACATATCCTTAGTACTTAGTAGCTATATGTTTTATTTGAATTTGGACTTCTATATAATTTGATAATACTCTAGCGAATTAGATGCAAATTGTCTTACATCCCCTCCGTTCTGATCTTGTAAACTCCAGTACATTTTTTTCTTACCTATGTGACACCGTTGAACATGCGAAAGTTCTTTATTCTATTTAGCTCTTAGGAACATCTCTAGTGTCTGATTTTCTATCTACTTGTGACGTTGTGACCATCGCGATGAGTACAATGATTCAAAACTAATATGAGTATCTTATAAGAGACATTTTACTTACAGAAATTTGAAGGTATATGTGACATAAATAGGTCGCATCAATATTATCCGATCATGTATGGTTTACTCGGCGTTAACATTCAATCAGTCGATAATCATTTAATAGGCTTTTTACCCCATCTTTAAATATCAATTATGCACACCTAACATAAATTTTCTAGCCCCACCACATATGCCGTGTTACAGAATAAAAATGAAGAAAGGAGTGGTCGTAATACGTGGAACTGCTGATCGAAATGTCATAGCTAGGCGAATCGTTTTGTCCCTGATTATTAGGTCACATCGCATGATCGAAATTTATGAAAAGTATATTTGTGGGGTTCATTGTTGCATACAGAAAGTTCCTTTTTTTTCCCAGCAAAAATTAGAGGAGCTCAGCTTGTTAGGCCATCTTTAGTGTATTAAACCGATATTGATATAAAGTCATGCCACATAAGCATTTTAGGAATTAAGCCTGCTTTTCTCCAATGTATTAAGTCGATTCCTACTAATAACTGGAACCCATGTTACATTAAAAAAACCACAAAATAATAATATCCTCTCTCAACCGCACTCTCTTCTATGTATTTATTTAATGCTCATATGAATTATTTAATACTTTAAATCGACTCCTAAGTAGAGTTCAGTTCCATGTATTTTTTTTGTTAGAATTGACTCCTCTAATGTATTGAATTAATTTAATATTTTTTCTTCTCATTCGAACCGACTAAAATATAATATTAGAGATGGTCTAAGATTTATTTGTTGTGCATGTCTGGATGGTTGAATAATATTGCTTCTCAGTGTCAAGCAATATATCCTGCAAAGTTGCAACTTACACCATCAATTTAAGATTAATTGAAAGTTCTTGGAAACGAGTTTTTGTCAGTCCTTGATTCAGGACATCCTGCTTTGACACCGAACAATTAAAGCTCCATGCATGCATGCATCCATCTTCATCTAAAAAGCTAAAGTTGTTAGGTACTACCAGACATGCGTTCTGGTCATATTTCGAGGCCTACAACGTCAATAAAGATAAGTATAAACAAAACTGAAGGCCGCTTTTTTTTCTTTTTCTTTTTATAAAAATAACTTAAGTCTAGTTTAGCCTAGGAGAAAATTATAAGTTAAGCTGAGATATGGTCTCCATGCATATACTTTTTCTTTCCAAGAATAAAAGAAGCTTCGATTGTGTCGGGTCAAATTAAACCCAATATAAAAGGCATGCATGGGAAGCAGATAGCCCACCGAATAACAAATCGTTCATTGCATATTTAGGGCGTGTTTGGTTTGTTATCGGAACCTGCCAAAGGTTGCCACAGCTCACAATGCCGAAGCTTAGCCTGTGTTTGCTTGGTGACCGGACCTGTGGCGTGCCCAACTTTGCTTAGCGCTGGTCAGTTCATTTTCTGCGCCATATCTCGCCAAAAGTCTGGCGCTGAATTCAGCCGCCACACTTGCGGTGTGGACAGAAATTTGGTGTGGCGTGTTCTGGTATTAAACCAAACACGCCCTTAATTTCCTGTTAGTGTGCAATATGCATATCAAGCGAATGATCTATATGGGGCGATGCATGAAGAACCATTATCTAATTAAACTGCATGCACTAGCTCATAGGCATGGGTTAGATGCCAACTTTATCTTAGGAATAAGGTTCTCGCAGGCAGTTTCTCCCCACGTGCTCCCGCTTTTAATTTCCTCTCCATCGGCTAGATGATCGATGCCTGCCAGTCTCCTTCTGCCTCATTGGTAGAAGCTTAGGAGCATCACCACAGGAATCTAACATGCATGAGCAGCCAGTTAATAGAACAGTAGTACCGATAGGTTTTCTGGTTAACTGTTAGTGTTCAAGTCCCACCAAGTACATGGGTACCCGTTATACAGGGCTAACGAGTAAAAAACACATCACCGTGCAAGGCGCGCGACACCAATATGCCGCACAAGTATTTTTCACAATTCATCGTGAATTGTTATAGATTTTAAATACCGAACTTTTATAAAATTTTCTATAAAAGCTTATTGATCCAATCTATATGTCTGAGCCTAACAATTTACATAAAGTAGTGTCTCTATACCCTAAAGTATCTATAGTAAATTCTAGGCAATTTTATGAACTTTTATAATATGAACGCGAGTGAGAAATTCTAAATACCGAAGCTTTTCATAAAAATTATATAAGAGACTATTGGTTCCACCTATATGCTTAGGCCTAATAATTTCCACAAAGTAGCATCTCTATACCCAAAATCATCTGCGGTAAATTTCAGAAAATTTCGTGAAATTTTTATTTTGTGAACACGAGTTATAAATTTTAAATACCGATTTTTTTTCAAAAGTTTCCTATAAAATTTTATTGGTCCCACCTATGTGTCTGGGCCTAACAATTTGCATAAAATAGTGTCTCTATACCTGAAATCATTTATAATAAATTTCAGACAATTTTATGAAACTTTTTATAGTATGAACACAAGTTAGATATTCTAAATACCAGACCTTTTCAAAAAATTCTATAAAAACCTGTTGGTTCCACCTATGTGCCTAGGCCTAATAATTTGCATAAAGTAGTGTCTCTATACCCGAAATCATCTATAATAAATTTCAGAAAATTTCATGGAACTTTTATAGTGTGAACATGAGTTATAAATTTTAAATACCGAACTTTTTTAAAAGTTTTCTATAAAAACATATTGATCCTACCTTTGTGTTTGGACCTAAAAAGTTGCACAAAGTAGCGTATCTATACCCTAAATAATCTATAGTAAATTTCAGATAATTTTGTGAAATTTTTATGGTGTGAATGTAAGTTAGTAATTCTAAATACTAAACTTTTTCAAAAGTTTTCTATAATTGCACTTGCGCTTGTATATAATAGATTAATAAATAGTGAGTTGGCAACGGGTTTAAAATGGATTTTTTAACCTATTTCAACTATTTGAGTTGGGTTAGGCAACAATACCATATAAGTTGGGTTGGATGAGTTGAATTATAGAAGGTGTTCTTTAGGTTGAATTAGATGAGGTTATGAGTTTCTTTTAAGTTAGGATTAAATTAAATTTGGGTTGGGATTCAACCCATTACCACCCCTCAATTCATGTCATGCGATAAACGTCAGATCTGCACAGGTCACTCGTACGTCCATCCACACGTGTTGGGAGATCGACGGTGCCTTGAGCTTTCCAGCGACTGTGGCGCTTCCTTGAACTCATTGCACTGCCTATTTTTTTTCAAAGACGTACGCTGTGTCACTCACGCGACCTCTTTCAGGGTTCATGCACCGTACTCCCGCTAGGTCGCAGTCGAAAACTCGTTTAGGTTTAGGTTTAAGCTTCTGTTCTCTGGTTTCTAGTTTACTAATTTTAATTTTATTTTTTGGTTTTTAGGATTTTTATTTTTTTATTTATTTGTATCATCTATGATAAACTAATCTATTTTTTATTTTTAAAATTTTAAATTTAATTACAAAAAAATCAACAGCTATATTACAAAATAAACGATAAGCCAAATTATTTTAATCCAATCGAGCACCCTTTCACAATTTGAGTGAGACGAAGAGTGAGACATGCACGGGAGCAGGGGCGGATCCAGCGGTGGGGCAGGGGGGGCTCGAGCCCCCCTACCGCTACCGGACCCTTGGAGCCCCCCTAGAGCCCCTCCTAAATTTTTAGCCATGGATGTATAATGTAGAAGGGGCTGAGGTCGAGCTGAAGGTATTTCAGCCCCTCCAAAAAAATTTCCTGGATCCGCCACTGCACGGGAGAGATGATTATGGCAAGATTCTTTATACATATGGACATATTATTGGATGGCATGCAACATCCAACAGTGTAAATATGCACTGTATAGCACTTGTATATAATGTATTAATGTGTAGCCATCGGAAGCATGCTTAGTTCACTGGTTAATAACTGACAAGTTCGACCCAAATTAATATTCTATCAGTATAGCTAGACTTTGTTTGCTCATAAGTTCAAATGGTTGATTTGAAGTTTTGAGTGGAATATATAGATTTTTTTGACAAAATCTTGCTGTTAGTACGCTTAGGGGGCGTTTGGTTGCCTGGTTCTTGCCCAGCCAGGCTCTCCAGATGCAAGTTTCAGTTGTTTGGTTGCCCAGCCAGACTCCCCAGATGCAAGTTTCAGTTGTTTGGTTGCCCGCATCGAAGTCTGAACCTAGCTCTCCAGATGCAAAAGGCAGCTCAGAGCCTGGCTCTCGAGATACGGATTTCATTTGCGTTTCTAGCGAGCCAGGCTCGCATGGGGGCAGCCAGGCTCGAGCCAGGCTCACATGGGACAGCCAGGCTCCACTCACCAATGAATCAAACGTGCCCTAGCAACCGTCAGCGTGCATTGACTTCATTTCGATTCCCCAGCCGTCACTAATACACGTGTTAACCATTCGACATATCTATCTGCTACTTAAGGGGAGTACTTTTGCATTATGCTACGCACGCTGAATTATGTATTAACCATTCGACATGTCTATCTGCTACTTAAGAGAGGACTTTTGCATTATGTTACGTACGCTGAATTAGGGGTGCAAAAGGATCGAGTATTTCTTGACCGATTTGGTATTGAATTTGGCTGGTACCGAATTCGGGATACAGGTTACGTATTCAGTCGCATTCGATACAGTATCCAAATATTTTTAATCAAATTCGATAGCAAAATCGGTATTTCTCGAATTTCAATGAGTTTGTTAAGATCGATTGCGCTTTTATCGAATTCCACGCACTGTCACTAGGAGTAGCGTTAAGTCATTAGAACACACAAACACATACATACATACATACATTGATATATCACAAAATAATTATTAGCAGGTTGACAAACCTTTGGATCATTCGTCTTAGCGTCTATGATTTCCTGCATATTGTGGCAAATGTAGAATCTACACACGTTGCCTTGTAGCTGCTGGTGGCACTGCAAAAATAGAATTACATACATAGATATTGTCAGTTTTAGAGGTATTATAACGAAGTGTGACATAGGATTATTGTGTTTTAGAGGGTATCGAAAATCGCATCCTGTGTCGCAGTGTAGCGCTGGATTCCTTATGTCTCCCTCCCTGGGCAACGTAAGCACTGAACGACCTATGTGATTCTAAAAAGTTAGCATCGGCCATTGCAAACGAAGAGAAGATTACAATAAAGTTATGTAAGGAGGAAATGAGTTTACCTGTCAATTACTTGTTGCACACGGGTGAGTCGTGGTTACCACTAAGTACGAAATCAAGGTATATTATCTTGCTCCACTTTGGTACAATCATGATTAGAATCCAATAACCTCTAGCCATGTTATGTTACCATAGTGATTAATACTAAGTTCATGTTGCATATAAAGTACTACAAATAAAATTGTATGGCAACTAGTGAAGCATTTACCTTTGGTCGAAGGGCACCATTATGTACTCCTTGTCACTGTGAGCAAATAATCCCCTCGTTATGTAATCTTGGACGAAGTATGCATTATCGTTGATGAATTGCTCAGAGACCAACGTTTCGGTACGTATTTGGATATCACATATTTAGTAAATGCATGTTGACAAATGATAATATTTGCAGTGAGAAATCAGTCATGTCGGAACCCACAACATTGAAAGTGCATTACGGTGTTGGTACCATTTGTGAAGGTCCATATGGTGTTGACCTGAGCAGTTTTCTGCAAGTCAGTATGGTACTCCCGGACACGAAGAATGCTCGAATCGGAGATGTTCTATACTGGCTCACACGCTGCTTCTCCTTGGACCCTGAGGTGTGCAGTGTCATTCTACATGGGCTTTGGAGGCGGTCTGCCACGAACATTTGGTGGGAGTTGAGGAGACTGATGCGCATGGTTGCATGGAAAGGCTTTGTGGAAGGCTACCGGCGATGTGGTTACGAGTGCATGCTACTCGTGCAACCATGTCCGAAAGAAGTCATAGGATATCCGATTGGTGGGAGTAGCTTGGGCGCATAGCACGCGGTTCATCAAGATAACGTGGTAGGCGATGTTGTGTCACCAGAACCGAAATATCACACACTGCATACTGATCCCACCCAACAGACGAATGCAGATGATATTGAGGCTGATCATGAAGATCGCTTGACGCAAGCCGAGCCCACTAGACAGGCAGACATAAGGGAGTATGTCGACAGCATAGTGTGTCATGGAGATCGATGACCAGACGGTCCGAACCTTGGATGAAGCTTTAGAAGAGAATAGCGATGAATCTTCTGATGAGGACGAAGGTCCCATGCCACAGGCATGGAATAGGGTGGACGCTGAGGGTCTTTTTGTGCACAATGAGCATGAATCACCGTGGGAGTACTATGCTACGGAGGTTTGGCTTCATGCAATGTTTGTTGATAAGAGATCACTATATGATGCTATTAAGTTGTGGGCCTTGTCCATGATGCAATGTTTTATGATAAGTTGCGGACGTTTTGGGTCATAAAATCTAGCCCGGAGTAGTACACCATGGTCTACAAGCAGGTTGGTTGTCCTTAGTGTGTGCATGCACGCATACCTAAGTATGAGACTCACTGGATTGTGTCTGCATGTTGAGGGTCTTTCTGTGCACGATGAGCATGAATCACCATGGGAGTACCATGTTACGGAGGTTTGGCTTCATGCAATGTTTGTCGATGAGGGATCACTTCATGATGCTATTAAGTTGTGGGCCTTATCCATGATGCAATATTTGATGATGAGTTGCGAACATTTTGGGTTGTAAAATCTAGCCCAGAGCAGTACAACATGTTCTGTGAGCAGGTTGGTTGTCCCTAGTGTGTGCATACATGCGGACTTAAGTATGAGACTCACTGGATTGTCTCGAAAGTAGAGTCACACTCCTGCGTGCTTAGTAGTATCTTGCTGAAGCATCACAACCTGACATCCACCTTCATAGCCAATCTCATATACGGTGAGATAGTGAAGAAAAAGGACCTGGAGGCCAAGCACATCTTGATGGCTATTGAGCAAAAATTCAAGTACAAAATTAGCTACGCCAAGCCATGGATGTGAAGCAGAAGCCTTCCTGGTATTGAGCAAAGGAGGTTCCTTTTTTCGAGGTGGCTTACGACAACCTTCCTCATATGCTCGAGGTGCTACAAAACAAGAACCCGAGCACATACATTGCTGTGAAGGACAAGTCGTCCAGATTATCACCTAATTACCTGATATTGTCGAGAGCCTTCTTAGCCTTTGGTGCCTACATCGATGCTTTCAGGCACATGTTACCAGCTATCTCAGTTGGTGGGATATTTCTAATAGGGAAATACAAGGGGCAGATCCTGACAGCAGTTGGCATTGATGGCAATAATCAGATTTTGTCCCTTGGCCATCACATTCATAGAAAATGAGAATTTCGACAACTGGTTGTGGTTCATTCGACATATGAAGGAGGGAATAGTTGGGGCACATTGTGATGTCTGCATAATCGATGATCACCACCTCGGAATGATGAAGGCCATGATAAAACTTTAGCAAGACCCGGAGGAGCTATTCCCTTGGTCAGACATGAGAAACAGATAGTGCATTCGCCATTTGGGGGCCAACTTCTTCAAGCAATTCCTGTAGTAATCGTTGATGAAGTTGTTCAAGAGGCTAGCCGTGCAAAACAACAGCGTAAATTTGATGCACTGTGAGAGATGTTGGAGGAGCACATCTGGAAGCACATTGTTGAGAGCAACAAGTAGCCGACCATTCCTGGGGCAACGCAACCCAAACACCTCACACCATTGCTGGAGCTTGACCCTCCCGGTGTGACAAGGAGGACATCGTGGAATTTCAAGTGATTCTCCCATTGGATTGTGGTTGAGCATTTGGACAAGTGGTCCTTATTGCATGACATGGACAGTGCGAGGTATGGCATAATGATCACTAACCTTGTGAGGTATACAACTGGATTCTTAGCAGTGTCTATTCTTAGCCCCTCATCATCATCGTCAAAGGCATTCTGCAAGGTACAATATGATATTTCAAGGAAAGGCAAACATATGCAGCACTTTATGCAGCCAACCCATATACATCGTACTACTCGAAGATCACAACATACATGCAGGCCAAGACAGAGAAGGGTCAGTGGCACACGGTCTATGTGATGGGCAATATGGAGCATCGTTTTGATGTGCTTCTTCGGGACAAAGCTGGATTTGGGATTGCTCGCTCTCTTATTACCCACGAGGTGTACCTTGGAAATCATGTGAACGAACAGAGATGCACATGCAATAAGCCAAAACTCCTTCAGGGACCATCAATATGGACACATCGAACTTCTTATCAGAGTACTTAATGAAGGACATGGTGCTGCAGGCGTGGTGAGACGAGCTAAGAGGTTTCAGGGTTGTGGGCAACTTTGCCATGTCGGATATTGCACAGAGGGCTTGGATTTTGGATCTTGACCTACTGAAGGGTGGGAAGGGCCATCGGCAGAATCGTCGCATTAGGAACGATATGGATGAAGGGAAAGCTGGATCAGTGAGTAGACATTGCGGTCACTGTGGCCAGGAAGGTCACACTATGAGACGTTGCAAGGCGCCTGCCGACGAGTAGGAACGTCGGCGTGAAGTGCCATGCGCCTTGTTGTTGTGTGTACTAGTATTACGATTACAAATGCTATCATGTTATAACTTCATTTGTAAATTTTAACTTCATTTGTAGTGTCAGTCTGTGAAATGCAGCCATGTTCCACAGAATTGTTCGATACTCTTCAGCCATATGTCACATGTATTTCTAATTACCTAAAGGCATGCGTGTACCATTCTTGGTTCATTAGCCTGTATGCAATGTAACCCTCTTGTTGGATGAATGGTCGTGCTGTTTTTCTTACGTCATTTATCTGAAGTTCTCCTTTGTGTATGGATTACCGGTTGCATCGCAATATCACTTACCTTCATGCTTACAAATCATTGCTACCTCAATCGTTCTCATAAAATTCTTCTGAAATTTATCGCACTATAACCATATACGATGATCACAAAATATTATTGCGAGTCTAACTGATTTTGTACCATTCAAAATCTATGAAAATCACAAACTGACCAACCGACATTGTCTGCCCTTTTATTTTAAAAAATAGTAACATACAAACAAAATTTGCTATATGTATTATCTACAAAAATTACCATTTACTCTTTCACAATTTTTCCATCGGCTTAATAAAATAAAAATATTATTATTTTAAATTGCCCAACCGTCAGGCGACTAAGACTAAATCGCTCAACCAAATTGAGCAACAAGGCACTAGTCGCCGCACAGTTGGACGACATGGGCAAGTCGCCCAACGGTTGGGAGACTTGACTAAGTCGCCTAACGGTGCGGTGACAGATGGCCATTTCTAGAAAATAAAAAAACATAGGAATATTAGTGTAATTTAAATTTTAAAATTAATTATTTCAAAAAATTCGAAGTTTTAAGCTATGCATGAAGGTAAGCATATCCCTCAATGACTCAATCAGTTATTCGACGCTTGTTTGGAAGAGGAGGATTGCTCTAGCTAGGAATTTTTATCCTAAAGATTTAGATCCAATTCCCCCTTTCCGGACAGGCCTCAGTTTGTGTAAGTAGCCAACTTACCTAAGAAGGGATACTGAGCCTAATTAACTTTCTTCAAGCGTATTCTATTGTGGAGTGTGCATTGGAAAACCTATAAACTACATTTCTTAAGAGCTGGCCTCGCAATAAACGTTCTGGGGCGACTAAGCAGGTTAAGAAATCAACAAATCATAATATGCGGTTGTCAGCTGAATTCCAGTGTTTTTGTGGGGGAAACATTGACTTCCAGAGTATCACTAATAAGGAACGGACAAGCGTCTAACATTGTACAACAGCAGAAACTAGGCAAGTCTTTTTAAACTCGATTAATGCAAAGGTGCCAACAAAGCTCTCTGTTTGTATTTATAGGAAATCTTCTTTCTACTTCCAAAAATAGTTAATCTCTACAACATATCTCATAATATCAGAAATATCTCGTATAATGAAAGGTACATACATGTAGCATATGTGTATATATGACCATCTAGGTGGTATATACGCTTTTTCATATGGGATATGTACATTTTTAAACACTCTCTTTTATATGGTTATACGAATGTATTTATAAAATAAGATAAAATTATGGACTTCTTTGTAATTTTTTCATATATTTCACATTAAAATATCTTATAATTAGTATACAAATATATCTAAAGTAATAAAAAAGTATTTTAAGTTCGTTTAGTGGAGAGCCCTAACTGCTCTCCTACTCCTCGTGGCCGTCGGCCTCTGGTTAGAGGAGAGAGCTTCGTGCGCAAGCCCAATGGAAGGGAAAAGAAGGCGTGAGCCATATCTCATTAGTACTTTGGAGCTGAAAGAAAGTGGATATGCCTGACAGCTCTGGAGCCATATCTACCCTAGGATAAACGGCTCCTATCTCCAAAGATAGCGCACACCTGCGCCTCTCCTCACTGCCACGACACGAAAACAACAGTCCTAGGGCACGACCACGGAGGTGTGGCTGTGGATGGCATCGGCGGTGTACACCAGATCATTAGCGTCGCCGCCACTGTCTGGGAAGAAGTCGTTGTTGCAGAAGTTGAGGCTGTCATTGAAGAAGGTGTGCACATAGCGGGAAGGCAGAGCTTGGCCCGGCGAGGTTGATGAGCGTAGCGGTGGCCGTTGGGGGTGCGCTGCGCTCGAGCAAGAGGATGTGCTGGGCGAGGTGACTGAGATGGTCGCGCGGGCTCTTGGAGGCTTCCTCGCGCCTCCAGTCGCTAGCTACATCTCCCATCAGCGTTCTCGTGTTGATGACGCCTCCAATGATATCACCTATTTCCAAGCCGGCAAGAAGTAAGACCTGGCAGTCGTCACTGACATCTTGTCATCATCGCACTTTGCCTTCACTGAGCCGTAGCCACTGCCATCTGTCCTCTTCCAACTTGAGGGCGGCGGCCATTGAAAGTTGAGTCCAGAAAAGGAAGAGCGATTCTATAGTCTCGATTGAACAAATTCTATGCATGTTGTTAGGATTTGGTTGTTGCAGAGAGAAAGGAAGATGGAGGAGTGCGGCTAGGGCTGCTGCTTCGTAGGGAGGAAAGATGAAACCAACCCTGCACGAGAAAATTGCAAGTTGCAATCGAATGGGACCAAGCGCGACTTTGGATGGCCCCACCAGACGGCGCTCGAAATTAAGAGAGGAGTATGGGCCTGTTTTGGAGAGCTCTACCAGCTCTAGATCCACGAAAAACAGTTTCTCTCTACGAAATTTTACCCAAACACTCCAGCTCCACGAAATCTGGATCCACCAAAATCCTGAATCTGAGGGCCAGATCCATGGATTTCATGGAGCTCCTCAAGGGGTGCTCCACCGTGGAGTTGGGTGGTAATTACCCACCAATGCCACTGGTTACACACCCAATCCCACCAAAAGTGGTCATTCCCACCAAAACCTCAATTTCGTGGATCTGGAGCTGTTGTACAAGCCAAACACTCCATGGTGGGATCCCAGATCCACGGTGGAGCTGCTGCTCCAGATCCACGTTTTCAGTGGTGGAGCTCTCCCAAACAGGCCCTATGTAATCCTCTGCATTTGACTATACTATAGTTGCAGAAGCAAGGGACACCTTCCTAACTATCACATGGACTAAAAAAGACTCGATAATTCGTAGGGGGTTTCTCTAAAAAAAGACAAAGACCTGTACATATTTTCTAAGAAAGCTAAAGACTTTTTCAAAAAAATAGATGATACATACGTAATTCCGAGAAAAGCACTAGGTTTAATCACGTAAAAAGAGAGTTTTAAAGAAAAAAATTGAGGACCCAATATAATTTCAGAGTATAGGGGTTATTTATCAAAAAAAGGCTAACATGACAAAGGTCTCTGGAAAAGTCAAAGATATGCACGTAATTTCAGAAAACCGAAGGATATCTTTTTAAAAAGTCAAAAATCTATATACAATTTTAAAAACCGAATAACCTTTTCACAAAAATAGTGAACTGGCAGCAGGGCTACCGGGAATTCCCCTGCTATAATAGAGGGAGTATATCCACTAGTTTTTGTAGGCTCCAACATTTTTGACTCGCAAAGGGACGAGGAACCGTAATGCATGGAGTATATATTAATCAGACTAAATGTGGATTGGCCTTCTGTATATCGAATTAAGGACGCCACATGCATTTTTGATTCCCATGAAAACGGGTTAAACTATATCTTGTTATCCGGATTGGTCAATATTCTTTGTGTGCGTACGATGTACATGTGTATAATCGCAAAAGGGAAAATTATTCTTTTCAGGTCACCTTCTCGACCAATACTTTCGTATCCACAACGATACATGCTGTGAGAGTTGTGAATGTGATGTCCAAGTGATCGATCAACTCAGGGCCTGTTTGGATTCACCCAGATTTTAAGAATCTGGTTTTTGGAAACTGGGTGGGATCCAAACAGACCAGTTTTTAGGGCAGTTTTTAAAATCTACCTACCCAGATTCTTAAAAACCAAGAAGCTGTTGATACCCAGCTTTTGCCAGTTTTTTTGCACAAATACCCATTTACCCTTATTAAAGACCACGCATGGCTGTTTAATGTGCTGTTCAAGAGCAATAAATGTAAGAGTATAATAGTCTATCAGCACCAATCATAAATGAAACCAGCTTTTAAAAACTAGGGGATCCAAACACCCCATCAGTTTTTGCTTAAAAACCAGCTTTTAAAAACTAGAAGTAATAGCTGGTTTTTAAGAATCTGAAACTGATCCAAACAGGGCCTCAAGCATGCATCCAGCTCGCGTTTGACTCGACATGCTCCTCTGCCGGTACGGTACAAAAGCAATGTCACGTCAGTCGAATCCTAGAAAGCCACGTAATCAACCACGGGGGATGCACGTGTGTGGATACTTTATTAGCGCGCGCGAGAGCCGTGAGCGGTTAAAACATGCGTGCGTAACGGGGATTGGTGGTAAATTACTCCACACAGGACACGGCAATACGGCATCGACCGGGACATATACATCATGCAACCAAGCGTGACACGTGTACATATATTATTTTTGTTCCCTTTTAATTCGTTTATCTTGGTACAGTAAATACGTTTATCCTGATTTGGCTGATGGTATATACGTGTTGATACGGCCAGTCAAAATACTCCAGCTGCGTGTAGCTTAACCACACAGGTGACACGAGAAGAGAAGAAGAGGGCGACACAGTGAACAGGATCGATGTGAGTGAGATGGAGCTCAGTTCCAAGTACATGTGTTGACCGAGTTTTTGGCCGTTGTTTTATGTCGGATTAGCAAGAATGTTATTTGCACTGCACGGTCATCGTAAGAGATGAACCGAAGAGCGACGCGTGGCCTGCACTGCATGACCATCGTGCGGTGCGCTCGGTGTCACTGTTCATCTGTTAATTTGTGTTAATTTACTTCTAATTAGCAAATTTTACTCAAATTCATTTAAGTATACTATTTTACTCAAATACAGTGTGCTTGTTTTTCGTAATTTTATCCGTTCTAAATTTTACTCAAATTCATTTAAATATACTATTTGTTGGAATTTTTAATATAGAAAATGGGCTCTGGAAATTATAATTTTTAAAAGATTATTACACGGTGGATTTGATCATGTAATTTTTTAAAAAAATTTATATTTTCTGAAGGATCCATGCACATTGAACCGATAGATAGGTTTATCCTGATTAACAACTCCATGACCATGGGTATCTTTTTTTTAAAAAAAATCAAGATAAATCTATTTAATGTACACATTGATCAGGCCGTGCCGAGGGGCGTGCGAACGGTGCAAGGGAACAGGGCCCCCAATTTCCAGGGGCCTCAAATTCTGATGGATCCACCAGCTGTATGCCATCACTCCATCATTAGTTCGTCACCAGGTGCATGTGAACTGCTACTAGTTAGGCCTAGCTAGGGGATCAATTCAAGCCCATGCCGTTAACTTTCATGATGGATTATTAGCACTGAACGGAACGCAGACATGCATCAGTCAGAAGTGCAGGAGCAGGACCAGTACGCCTGGAGTCAGCGACAACTCCTAGGTAATTTAATATTTTCTTTCAATTTGAATCCTTTTTTTTCTAATTTGAATTATTTTTTCGAGGACATTGAAGAATTCTACTGTCCATATCATTATATGAACTATAATTATCCTTCATATGATCCTTACAAAAAACTATCTTTCGTATGATAGAGGATTTAACTTAGTTTCAGAAGTGCTATGGATTGATAATTATAAAACAATATGTATGATTCTTAATATTTCTCATTACTATGTACGTAAGATATGTATGTAGAATTGATAATTACTATAATCCTATTTATCAAGGGAAAAGGCTTCATTTTATAGTTTGGTACAGAGTCCTAAATTTTACCGTCACGGCCCTAACATTGATCATGCACATTAAGGCCCTGTTTGGATCCCTTGGACTAACAACTAGTTGCTAAACTTTAGCCCTTGAGGATCCAAACAGGAGGGCTAATGGGTGGGCTAAAGTTTAGCCAAAGCCCCAACTAGTTGTTAGCCAACTAGTCCATCAAACCCAGCTAATGAGGGCTAAAAGACCAGCCGGATAGAAAAAAGACGTTGATACCCACGCCAACCCTCCCAGACCACCATGTATAGGGGTATAACATACTTTGCACTGAGATAGTAGCACTTATTAGTCTTTGGATCTAAACAGGACTAGGCTAATCTTTAGCCAGCTAACTACTAGTCAGCTAATAACTAGTCCTAATCCATCCAAACAGGGTCTAAATAGGTTTATCTTGATTTTGTACATGTGTTGTGACACGGCCAGTCAAAATATTCCAACTGCGTGTAGCTTAACCACAGACCCACGTGACACGAGAAGAGAGAAGAAAAGGCAACACAGTGAATAAGATCGATGTGAGTGAGATGGAGTTCAGTTCCAAGTGCATGTGTTTGACCATCCCGTCAAAAGCTACGTATACGTGGTCCGTCCGTCCGTATGCGGTGTTGCACGCCGGTCTCGTGCGTTCAGACGCCAGCTTACCTGGTCCGGTCGGTCGGTCTGTCGGTACGCGGAATCTGGCTCGACGCTTGCCGTATACGTCTACTGCTCTACGCCCTTCGGTCGTCCAATCGAGTCACCCAGAACGCGCGATTCGGCTCATGCTCCCCAAGTGGCGATCCATCGATGCCGAGGCAAAAGGTACGTGCTTAATTAATTGCCCTTCGTTATCATGCTAATCGAATCAATTAGTTGCTAATCTTAATCTGCTGTGGCCTAATCCTTCCTCGGATCGGGGTGCGTCGACCGTCGAGGGCAACTAGTACCTAACTCTAGATCGATCTAGCAGCGCGCGGTACGTCGAGCTCACCTTGCCTGGTCGCCAGAACAACCAAGGTGCCAGCGCCTACCAACTGATCGGTCGATTGATTCCCTCGCGTAACTGTACGTGTGGCCAAGCGTGCTCTCTGACACTCCATCCATGCTTTTTTGAGATCTCATTTTAGCTTTCTACGTAGAGAACAATGCATTACTTCATGCTTAGTCTTGTGACATTTTTGCCTCTCTTGTTTGCAGTCTTGTTTTAACTAATGTCACACAAATTTACTGCATCGGTATCAAATCCCAATGCCAACCACTGATCCATGGAATACCCTAAACAACATCCATTTGAGAACTAAGGTGCCGCCCAGTTCGACAGAAATAAGTTAGTGTATGGCTGAAATTGTACTATAACTAGCTCAAATTACACTATAACTGATAATATTTTATTTTGTATAACTACATTTAAAAAATTAAAAATAGAAAAAATTGGTTAGCTCATCACAGACAACACAAACGAAAAAGAGAAAAAAGATCTGGCAAAAAAAGCTAACAAAATCAGAAAAGAGAAAATTTAGAAATAATAAAAAAATAAATCAGAAGCTCACGCTGAAATGAACTGGCCAAAATTAACACCCTATAAACTGAAACGATTCTAATCGGCAAACGGACGGAGCAGCTTTCTCTGGTAGCTTCCTACGAGCGCACGCTAGCTAGCTAGTCTACAGTCCATTTCCATTTCTTTCTCTGCAATTAATGGAGATGGGAGCATTCCATTTCCATGGGTGAATTAACCATCTTAATTATAGAGTTCAGTACTGTCAGTGCTGCACGCGCACAATTAACGGTAGTCACAGGAAATTACCTACCTGTGACCGCGAAAGCGGGGCACGGATCGGCTGGAGACGTGTAGTCTGTGCTCTGGATTAGAGATGGTAACGGATAAATACCCATCGGATATTGTTATTCTATATCTGTATCTGCTAGGTGTAAATTTACCCATCAGGTTACCCGTATCCGCACGCGGGTAGGAAAATTTACCCATACCCGTACCCGCGCGGGTATTACTACCCGACGGGTAACCCGTACCCGCAAGCATACCCGGTTCAACACATAAGAACATCATCAATTTAGACATTCATTAATCATACATGCCAAGCATAAAAGCGTCTAATGATCAAAATTAGTACATCACATAAACATACTTGACATGACCATATCAACATATGACAAACAAATAAACAATCAACAACAAGTAGATAATAAAATTAACATTTGAGTGGGATGTCTAGTTGTCTAATACGGGTATTCATTACCCGCGGGTAGGCGGGTATGGGTAGTATATACCCACACCCGCACCCGCACCCGCCTACCCGGCGGGTAGAGGATTTCGCCCAATAACGTACCCATGGGTACATAAAATTTTCCATACCCGTCTCTTTATCGGGTAAAACCCGTCGGGTATTCGGGTAACGGATACCCATTGCCATCTCTACTCTGGATTGACAAGCGTAGGAGAAGTTGGCAAGCGGTTCTCGAAGGATCATGCATGGCCCCTATTTTGCGCCCATTACATAAAGTATACGCATCGCGCTAAGACGAAAAATGTTGACAAAAAAAAAATTGTAACCATTTGCCATGTGCATCTCATTGTCGACCTAAAATTGATGGCATGAAGAAGACCATATATGATTAATTAAGTTGAAATTTAAGCATGGAGATGTCCTGGTTGGGGCATGTAGCTGGTTCTTAGGCTTTGATTTCTAGCTTCTAGTTTATTAATGTCTTTTAGGTTCTTAGGCTTTGATTTCAAGCTTCTAGTTTATTAATTTTGTTTTTTCTATCTCCCAGTTGTTTTAGGTGTTTTTGTCTTTCTTTTTTTTTCACGTATTCCTTTCCATTGTCTGTAATAGGTTAACATATTTTTTCTATTTTTATTTTTTTTAAAATTTAGTTATGCCAAGAGGCCATCAGCAGTTCAGCAGTTACAGTGCAAAATAAGTTAGCTAAGATGCTAAACAGTAAAAAATAAACCATAGGCTACAAAAAACCCAAATGAGTAGGGCTGCCTACTACAATATTGTCATAATATTTTACACTAGCTAGCTTTCGGGATATGTTATGAAGAAAGTAACATGCATATATGCATAAATATGAAACTCGAAATGATGAGAGTGCGGGCCTATTTGGCAACGGCTGCGGCTTATGGCTTTTGGCTAAAATTTTTGAATTTTGGCTGTTTACGGTACAGATTACGGAGAGAGATACTCACTTGCGATTTTGGCTGGTACAGATGTTGGGCTTTTAACGTGTACATCTTTTAACTTGTACACCCGTCTTGAGAAAATACTCCGTTTGAAAGTTAGGTACTGTAGAAAAAGCCAAAAGCCGCCTGCTTCAGAAGAAAAGAATAGGTCCTGCGAAATGTGAATACTTAGGGCACTCATGTTAGTTTTTTTGGTGTGAGAAGAGAGAAGTTTGATACTCATCCAAGTATCAAGTCTTTTTAGGAAACTAAAAAAAATTAGGGGCCATTTCTCTCCAAACTAGTCATTCTCTCTCACCTACAAACTTTAGAAATAAGCCATAGTAGCTATTATAGTGGTTGTATCTTGTAGGATCGAGTATGGCGACTAGAGGGGATTGAATAAGAGCCCAAATTAAATCTGAGGGTTTTCAAAACCTTTTCCTTTGAGCGGAAGCAAAACTCTTCACTCCAATAGCTATAAAAGATATGAAGATTAGAGATAAATAATCACAAGAAAAGATCCGATCAAAACTAAGCAAAATGTGCTCTAACAACCCCCAGCAGTCTGACCCCAACAGATATGGCGGTCTGACCTTCATGAAGGGGGTGCTTTGACCTCCAGGCTGGTCAGACCTTTGTTTCAATGGCGGTCGGACTGCTATGAACAGTAAAATCAGTGGATGAACAGTAATTTTAGTGCTATTTCAAAATCCAAAAATGCATGTAACTTTGATCAATTGATCCAAATGACTTAAAACTATGTATGCGCCTTCTATAGGATGTCAGAAATCTATTCCAATTAACAATAAAGAAAATCATTGTCAAAGATTCTCCATATTGTTAGACAACAACTAAAGTAGACATGGCAGTATCAGTAAAGATGTGATGTCACCATGGTTAGTGAGAAAGCTATAGCGATGAGTTGGCCAGCGCCAAAGAAGACGGTATCGGGTATGCATAACATCATCATGCATATATGTGTGTGTGTCTATATATATATATATATATATATATATATATATATATATATATATATATATATGCATGCACCCATACAAATAGAAGTACAGGGTATAGAAGCAGAGGAGCAAATAGCTCAGAGTACAGATGGCGCAGCCCTAGTGAATAGGCTTGGGGCCACAGGAGAGAGCGTGATGGGTGTCTCCGGTAGGGATCAATGACGATTGCACGTATATATGTGTTGGGCTGGCTATCAGCTTAATGAGCTATTATCGAGCTTATCTGAAATTGGCATAGTTCAACATAAAATTATTTTATTTATCATTTAAGTGGTTATTTTAAATTCAAACTAATGAGCCACTATCGAGCCGAGCCTCATTAACCTTTTTTCACAACAATTTGACTCATTTTAATTTTGAACCCATTAACTATTGTAATCGAAGCAATTTTGATTCGAGTCTTAACAGGCTTTTTTTGCTAGCCCAACGTTGATGTCACAACAATTAGTATTAAGTAGAAGATAATTCTATGGTTGATTATTACATTGGAAGCAGCTGAGAGGGATCGGTCAAGAATTAAGCTTGTTGTTGAAGGATGAAGCAGAAACATAGTAGCAATGAGATGAGAAAAATTTCAGCCAAAAGCCATAAGCCGCAGCCGAAAAAAACAGACCCATAAACTATTGAGGAGGGTAACCAACGTGTGAGGAAAGATAAGTTCAAGGTAGATTGTCCATGGTGCATTGGTGTATGCATGAGCAAAGTATTTTAATACCATGTAAACTAATAAGATAATTTACTGCAAACATAGTCAATGTATTGCTTGAGATTAAACGCATGTTCTTTTTGGCTGAGGCTTATAGCTTTTGACTGCAGCTTATGGCTTTTGGGTTATTCGTGCGAGAGATTACAGAGTAACGGGAAACTCACGTGTCGTTTTTGCCGATATAAATGGAGTCGGTACAGTATATACTACAATTAACTAGTAGACCCTATCTTAAAAAGACAATCCGTTTAAAAACTAGTTACTGTAGAAAAGTCAAAAACAGAAGCCAAAAGTTGAAAAAGAATAGAGCCTAAATAGAGGTACATGTGCATACATATATTTTGGAAAAGAACAACTATGTATACGTATATTTTGGAAAAGAATAATTAATGGAGAAAGTATAGGGGTATGCAGCTACATGATCTGTGCATGATGAAGAGTTGTTATATTTGTAAAACCCTAACAACCTATTATGCTTGATAATTTTCTTCCACAAAATCTCATATTTCAATTATATTCTTTAAGTTGTATTTTTCTTCAAATTTCTATTGTTATTTTCAATGTTTATGATATCTTAAAAACTAAATAACCTATAAGATATATAAATATATTATTACATATCTAAATTGTATCATTTAATACTATAAATTTTAACATAAATGTAACCATATAAATACATGACCGCCCTTCTAGTTTCGTCGAGAATAAGCCAGTGCATGACCTGTCTTCGTGAACCCTTTACGAAGTGTGCACTACGAACAACCGCATCACGTACGGATAATTAACGCAAGGGTTTGCATCCAGCACGAGCATTGACATGCAAGCATATAAATTAGATCTTTTATGAAATGCTACTGTTTACAAAGCAACCAAAATATCACAGGCAATTAATGGTTGGTAAATTAGAATTTCACAGAAATGATTCACTGTTACACACAAAAAATAATCAACGGCCATGCTAATGTATTGCGAGGCCCTGATCAATTCGGCTTCGGCTTCTGACTTCTGGCTTATTTTTTACTATTCATAAGTTTCGTCTTTTTCTGAACTTTTGGCTTTTTGTTGAGCTTTTTTGCCGGTTCTTTTTTCCCGTATTTGTTTGTATTATACGTAATGGGCTAACATATTTTTTATATTTTTAATTTTTTTTAAATTTAATTATGCTAAATAAGCCTCTGTCAGCTACAGTGCTTTTTCAGCTAGTTACAGTGTTTCCAGTCATAAGTCATGAAATTTTCAGCCGAACTGATCACCATTAGATGCTTCGAGTCATCTCGATTTTCTTTGATTTCTTTCCATCCGTACATATATATTGCCCGAGAAGCGAAGCAATTTCGCCGTATCATCGCGAAAAATACCATTTTTTCCGTCATATCCATATGCATGTTTCCATAGTCCATATAGTTTTTTTTTGTTCCGGGACGACTAGATATCGATCGTACCGGCCTTATGCCTTTTCGCCGTCGGAGTATTGATTCTGCCGACCGTGGACCATCATGTCAATACGGTGGCACTAGCAGAACTACTAACAACGATGGCTGATGCACTTGTCGTAGTCCAACTAGTAGAGTTTTTGGTCGTGTGATTCGAATACCAGAATTTGGTTCCTCCTATCCATATAAAGCTTTCGAGGATCAACTTTTCAAGTTTTATCTTTCAACATGTCCAGTCTCTTCCACTTCTAAAAAAATATATCCAGTCTTGAATAAGATAATATATATCCAGACAGTTTACAACAGTTTGAAAATAAAAAGAAGAAATTCATATACAAAAAAAAGTATCTACACTAGTATTTATAAGTTGAAATTTGCTAAGGAGTACTTTCTCATCGTAGGAGTACTCAAATTGTGATCATCCGATCTGCATTGTGATTTGTGCTCTATGTGTCTCAGACGGATCGGCGGTGAACCTGCGACGGCACTCCAACGCGGTTAGGGTTATGATTGGGTTCATCGGTGCCTAGGGTAATACAAATGGTTTGAAGGAGGGATGCGATCATTTGAATCTAGACCAATGACTCAAAATTCAAGTGTCCTCTAGCAAAAAGAAAACTCACATACTCTCTAGACACCTCCACTACTACAGAAAGCCTCATAGTAGACGCCTCATCACAGACGGTTTTGTGATCACAGACGGTTATCACAGACGGTTCTTAACTAAAAACCATCTGTGATAATGGCACTAAGGCATTTATTGCGCTGCTCAGACCGCATCTGTCTTCATTTCGATCCAGATCTAGCCACTGCTGTGCACTTTTTCACTCGGGAGGAAGCTAGGCTATTTCATGCCAGTTAATTTGGTGGGAAGAAGCAGCGATTGAGCTTTGAAGATTCATACTTTCCTGGTTGCTCTGGATATGGTTAGTAATGAAATTTATGTTTTCTTTAATTGCATTACAATTTTGGTCTAAGTAATTCATGAGTGTTATTGAAGATGGTTAATTTGCAAAATTGTTGGTTATATAATAGCTGTTGTGTTTATAATATGAATTGAGCTAGCAAATTAAGTCTCAATATAATAAATATGGCTGGTATATATGTAGTAATAATTAGTTAATCTAAATTTTAATACTAAGTTGTTATATATGTACGTAACGTAGGACCGAAGCTGGATGTATGCCGCGAGCCATGTGAGTGAAGAGTACATTAATGGCGTGTCTGCTGTTATAAGAGCCGCCGAGGAGGATATGTTGAATAAGGGGGTGGAATATATGTGCTGTCCATGCACTGACTGCGAGAATTTGAAGATGTTTAAGAACCGAGGGCAAATTGAAGCGCACTTGATTCGGAGGGGTTTCAAAAAGGATTATACGTGTTGGACCAGTCATGGCGAAATGAATGATCATATGCCGCCAGATGACATCGCCGGTGAAGTGAATGATATGCCGCCGGATGAAATCACCGGTGAAGTGAATGACATGCCGCCGGATGATGTCGATTGCCGTTTGGATTCGGATAGGTTGCACGATGATAATCTGGATCAGATGCTTCGCGATGTAGAAGAGAACTATGATGAGAGAGAGTATGTTAAATTCCGGGGCTTGATGGAGGACTCGGAGAAACCTTTGTACACGGGCTGCAAGTACACGAGGTTGTCGGCCGTGCTTGAACTGTTGAAATTGAAGGCAAGCAACGGTTGGTCCGACAAGAGTTTCACAGCGCTCCTAGGTCTTTTAGCGGACATGCTTCCGGAGGGAAATGAGTTGCCTAAAACCACGTATAAAGCCAAGAAGGTTCTTTGTCCGTTGGGAATAGAAGTAGAAAGAATACATGCATGCCCGAACGACTGTATCCTCTACCGTAAAGAGTATGCAAACATGCATGTATGTCCGGTGTGCAACGCATCCCGATACAAACGTAATAATCAATCAGATGATGGCGAAGGAACAGAGGCGAAGAAAGGACCTCCTGCTAAGGTGGCATAGTATTTTTCTATAATTCCCCGTTTGAAAATATTTTTTGCAAATCCAAAGGAGGCAAAACTGCTGCGTTGGCACTCGGAGGAGCGCAAGAAGGATGGAATGCTAAGACACCTTGCTGATTCCGCGCAGTGGAGAAACATCGATAGGAGTTTTGCAGACTTCGGTGCAGAACCAAGGAATATAAGGTTTGGACTGAGTACAGATGGAATGAATCCTTTCAGTAGCATGAGCAGTCGACATAGCACATGGCCCGTGACTCTCTGCATCTATAACCTTCCTCCTTTGTTGTGTATGAAGCGAAAGTATATTTTGCTGTCGATACTTATCCAAGGGCCAAAACAACCTGGGAATGATATTGATGTGTTCCTAGCACCGTTGGTGGAAGATCTAAAAGTAATGTGGAACGAAGGGGTACATGTATGAGATGCATACAAACGAGAGAATTTCACTCTCTGTGATATCAATATCACAGACGGTATGATATTGATATGTAAATGAATGCAGCTGGTAAGTGGTTGATCATGAATGCAGCTGGTTGGCGGTTGATCATGAATGACTACAGTCGGGCTAAGGCTTATCACAGATGGTTCTACACTTAGAACCGTCTGTGATATCAATATCACAGACGGTTCTAAGTTTAGAACCGTCTGTGATATTCCTATCGACAGACTGCGTACATTTCGTCAACTCCATTGAAACAGCCTGATCTTGGACGGATTCGAGCAGAGTTGGCGTACTTTTTGCTGACTCAAGTCATAAAGCCAGAAGGCCGATTCCACTCCGCACCATAGATACATAATCAACGAACCTTTTTTAAGTGCAAATGCAGTGTAGATCTTTTGTAATTGTGTATTTGTTAATGGATATTTTATTTCAATTTAATTAATTGATTTGCGAAATGGATGCTTTATGTTTGTGATCAAATGAAGTGCGTTGTCAATTGGATGTTTTATGTCTGTGAAATGAATTGAGATGTGAAATGTATCTGAAATGAAATGAGATGTGTGAATTGTATGTTTTATGTTTGTGATCATCTGCTTGTTTCAGAGGGCATGGCTAGCATTTCTAAGACTAGCCAATAAACAGAAATAGATTTAGGGGTAGAAAAGAACATCACAGATGGTTTTTAGTTACAAGCCGTCTGTGATAGGTGATATATCACAGACGGTTTGTAAACAAAAACCGTCTGTATATCACAGACAGTTTTTAGTTAAAAACCGTCTGTGATAATCAGATATCACAGATAGTTTTCAGTTAAAAACCGTCTGTGATATTGATATATCACAAACGGTTGTCGAACCGTCTGTGATAACCTTCGATTATCACTGATCCATAAATTCAGACGATTCAGAAAACCGTCTGTGATGACGTTTTTGAACCGTCTGTGATGTCCTTTTCTGTAGTAGTGCTCTTTCCAAATTTATATTTTATAACCTAAATTTCAATTTGGGATATTTGATTTCATATTTAAATAGCAAATTTTATTTTGAGATCTCTCTCCTTATGTGTGAAAGAGATGATTGGAGGTAGGGTCTATCGAGCAAATTTACACCCTTAACTTTTGAATTAAATGTAGTGCTGCATATTTATTTTTGTTAAATTAATATATCTCTAAACAATTGCTGATTCACCAAATTAAAGGTTTGATGTTTCTTTGGATCTTTTTTAAATTAATATATTTCTCAAACAACTATCAAATCTAAGCCTTTAAAATTTCACCAATTTAAGAGTCATATGTTTTTCTTTTTTTGTGAGAAAATCAAGCATATTTCTCTTTTTCTCTTAGTAGCTATCATCGACTTTAATATATATAATAGATTTACAAAATTAAAAAAAATAGTTGAAGACATGCATTGGCACCCGATTTCTCGGCTAATGGATTCCTTGATTTGATCATACGACCTCTTGGTGCTAAGTCTCAAGATAGCTCACCTCTTTTGTAGAAAAAAGTTTCAATGCAAATTGTGAACAATTAATAGTTTTTAGTAAAATTTTACAAACATTATTTTCTGATAGGTGGCTCACAAGACTAGATGGAAATCAGAGTTTCCACCTATCTATTGACAATTTTTCACATTCTTTTACTGCCTGTTGAATTATAAATGCTAGCAATTATTTACTAAAAAATCTCTTTTATAGGTAGAGCAGAATATTTGATCATGCGTGGAGTCTTATCTCATTAATTGAAGAGAATCTTATGTGCTGTTCCTCAATTTTTAACTATGCATGAAATCACCTATCTGATCTGCTTTGTGGAAGTGTAATCCCTGTTTTTACTTATGAGAATATATGGTGAATGCTTTTCCTTCCACTTATCGATTCACTTTTTTGTTGCCATCTTTTTATAGGAAACGACGAAACGTCTTTTAGTAGAAAAGTTTTATAGCTGCAAGCAATTGAACTTAAGAAGGTTTCTTCTTTTTAAGCAGGGTTGTGACTTATGATCTATGGTTGAAATTTTTAAATTTTGGATTGTTCATGAGAGACGGTACGCAGAGGAAAATAGTCGCATGCGATTTTGACCGGTATAATTGAACTTAGTACAGTTTGTACTACAATATACCTGTAGACCACATCTTTAAAAACTATACCGTTTAAAAAAATAGTTATTGTAACATAAGACATAAATCATAAACCATGAGTATAACCGAACGCACCCGTATACTGCAGTTGCATCAGGGAAGGCACCAGCTAGCAAGAGCTGAAATTAATGTTGCAACATATCGTTTGGGTCACTAGTCTTGGCTGGTCCTATTCCTTTACCCTTGATCGCAAGTAACCATAATAATGCTAGTTCCTAATTTGCTTGTAGGGCAGAGTAAGGAGGAACTAGTGATAGGTTTGTTCTACATCTAAACGGCAAGTTCCATTTAGAATAAACAAACATAAAGGCTGTTCTTGGGAGGGGCAGCCAACCAAGCATGATTATTAGTGGCATCCAATGCACACACAACAAGATGTCCTGGAATTGCTTTCATGAGCATTAGAAGAGTGGAGAACCATAGCTTTTTATGCTATTGGCTAGAAGAATTTAAGGCCGAAGTTTCAGAAGTCACATAATTATGTATTTTTTGTTTCCTTTTCTTGAAAGCTATGTGACACTGATCAGATCATCAGTTCTGTAACAAAACAAGTGCAGATGCCAGTTGTGTCCTGTGATAAAAATTCCAGCTTTGATACAAATTAGTTAACCATCATGTTCAGATGAAGTAACTGAAGAAAGCAGTTGACCAATATATTGTTTAAGGAATGTGCTTTCATGCTGTCCCAAAGAAAAACACGCGGAGCTTGTAACTTAGTATTGCAGTTATGGTCAGATGACTTGTCGAGACGACACCAATTTGATTTGGTCGTATGTTTCGATCTTACAACTATTTGTGCTCAATTTTTGTTTATGAATGGTCGGTCATGTGTTCAGGCCGGCTCCAAAAACTTAGGTCGCCTGAACTAACGGCAACGCATGGGTAATCTAATTGTGGGAATCGGATTCTCTACAGTCGCGTACGGCGACTGTAGAGTGAATTCGCGAATCTCAGCCGTCCGATCGGGGAAAGAGCGGACCAGATCAGTTTTTGCTACAGTAAATTTACTCTACAGTCGCTCTTTTCTGATCTGACGGCTGAGATTCGTGAATTCACTCTACAGTCGCCGTACGCGACTGGAGAGAATCTCATTTCCTAATTGTGTGCTGCATCATGAAGGGAATTTATAAGAGAAACACTGTGATTAGAGCATCTATAGACACCCCAAGTGGTTGACTTGCGACAAATTAGCAGGCTTATTCTGCCGCTTAGTGAAGCTACTTTACAAGATCGATGAATGGAAGACTGAAAACTTAATCTCTCGGATCATGGGAAGGAAATCTGCTTCCTTTGCTCGCTCATTCTGATTCCACCAGCTGTTTCTCTATGACGCAACCACTTGAGCATTTTTTTTCAAAGGTGATATGTCTACCGTTCACCCTGTACAGTGTACACAGAAAATCTTAATCAGTGAGGATCTTCAACTCTTAGTGGTGCCCACAACACTTTTCGTAAGTTACCATCTCGTTATCAAAATTTCCGCAGCGAAATAATCACTATTTCGAATGCATACTTCAGACATTTTAACTGAACAAAGCCTGATGGATTTCTCATTTCTGCAATGCTGACTTTAGTAGTTAGTTTTGTTCAGATGGGCCGGTGTTCATCCTTTCTGATCTACAGAATAACCTGACAAATGAGGCTGGAGTGAAGGGCTGCTGCTCCTTGTACTGAGAAGTGAAGCCAAATCAACACATGGTCATCCCTGGACCGACCGACTACGCTTGTACACGCTGTACGTGTACGCGGATCATCTCTAGCCCGTTTAGGCACACGCGGAGTGCATAAGGTCAATCACACGTATGATCGTTCATCCATCCGTCCGTCTGAATCAGAGGAAGGGAGAAAAGAACGAAATGCTTCGGAAGGCTGCTCTCCACATGTCGCGTCAGGCTAGCTCGCCTCTTCCCTTATCTTCTCGAGACGGCGCTTGTCTATCCACTCTAGTTTCTAGCTACAAGATCGGCCATGACAACACAGCACTGCCGATCTAGTCTAGTTTCTAGACGGAGAATGCTTCGTGAATACTTATCCTATCCTCCATCTGCATGCCTGCTTCACAACTGCAGTAACTGGAGCGCACTATACGTCTGCCTCATTGACAGATCCAGAAATAAAATTAGGTCAGACGATATGTATCAATAGAATTATTCAATAGTACAATAAGATATATATAATTTATATTGCAACATCACTAATAAAAACATATGACATTAAATATAATCCAACAAAACAATTTACATATAAACATGTAAAATAAGGGGTTGTTTGGTTGCCTGCATGCGGGTGGCTCGCACCCGCGCATGCAGGGAGATGGTGTTTGGTTGCCTGCATGGAGGAGAGAGCCTGCACGAGAGTATGCAAAAAATCAACTGGAGCCAGGCTGAGGAGAAACGTGGCTAAGGAGCTTCCCTCCTCAGTCTGGCCATGCTCATGCAGCTGCATGAGCACATGCAGGCAACCAAACAGCCCCTAAAGGTATACTTTATCTGTATTTCTATGTGAACAAAACCATCCAGGTCCTAGTCTTGCTGCCTTATTCGCTCCCCGCCCACCTTGCTGATGCCGGCTAACACCTCACCGTGATACCTACTTAATCGCGCCCCATGGCCCAGCACTCGCAATAGCCTCTCCACCGGCTCACGCCCGTGCCGCATTTTTCTCGCTTCTCGCCAGCTCGTTGACGCCGCTGTTCTGCATGTTGCACGCCCCCCTTAATCCCGTCTTCAGATTCCAAAACGATAAGACGAGCTAGGGTTAAACGAGATATTCGTATGATAAATGTCTAATTACTACGTGATTTTTATATAACGCATAGGCAACAGGTAGCCAAGTGTGTCCCACCCTATAGCCCATGACCTACTCTCACTTTTTCAACCACACAAAAATAAAAAAAATAAGACACATAGGTAGCACTAGGCTCACCCGTCCATTTGGACGGTAGGGGCACCCCAGCGGCATATAGGAGCTTCTCTAATTATTGTGCCTTAGTACCTTAGTGGGTTAGCCCGGTGGATCGCCTCATGCAGCATTGGCATAAGGAGCGAGCCATCTCGCCAAACCTAGCGCACACAGCAGCGTACTGTTTCTTCTTCTTTCTTCATCGAGATAAGACAGATAGCAGAGCTCTTACACGAGCGAAAGGGGGAGTGGGTGTGGCCGGCATAGCAGCTCGGGCGGCCGCCTAGGCTCGCCCGATTGCTGGCCCTCGCAGCGCACAGGAGTGGCCAAAACAGAGCAGCCATGGGGCACTGGGGCATGAGATCAGAGCGTCGGATGCTGCAATGCCGGTTGTCCAGTGGCATCGGGATGCTGCTCGATCCCTTGACCCTCGCGACAAGCAATCAAGGTGGGGATGCAAGAACGTGCGGGAAAACGTACTGGATAATGCAAGGACGAGAGATCCGAGACGCCCGTCAGGTCGTAAAGAACTGGCAGGGGCTGCTGAGATTGGGCCGGCTAGCCGGCCATTCTCTGCTGTTGCTGCGAACGTCGTCGTCTTGTCATTTACTGTCGACATGTTATGACACCATGCCCTCGGTGCTGCCTACCAAATTAGCCATGTAGGCTGTAGCCAACTAGGGTAAACACCATGCTACTGGTTCCCTTCTCTCTCTTTTTTTTCAATTTAAGAGAGTAAATGGAGGGTGCGCGGTACACGTACACACTGCACATGATAGGAATTTTGCAGAGTCTCCGAGACCTCAGGAACATGCAGTGGTTCTCAAAATTGTTTGTCAACCTTATTCATGTCGTTGAACATGAGTGTTATAGTTTGGCAGAGATAATTAATTCAAGAGGGTGTCTAGGTAAAAACTTGAGTGAAATTTTGTAAAAGTACTTAGATTTTAATCCTTTAGATTTGGATCTAATAGACGTCATCCTCCCCCTCAATTATATAAATTCCCCCACTTAGACCACCCCCTAAACCCTACCCATCTACCCCCGTCGCCACCCTACTCACTGCCTCCCTATCGCCTCGTTGATGTCACCTTCGATGCTGGTGAGCCCCACCATTATCCATCTCCTTCACCATTCCCTCCCCAACCACTTACATCCCCTCACCGACTTGCACCCCCCACCCCTACCGGTATACCACCCTCCCTCCACCACACGTCTCCCCCCCGATGTCGTCGTGGCCTGCCGGCGAGCCTACCCACCACCGCTTCTGCCTCTCGACACGGCTGCCGGTGCCACCCATCGCCTCTTTTTTCACCGCACATTCTTGCCAAACCTAACTTGATTCCACACCCGAGCGTCGTTCCACCCACCGCCCCTCCTCTAACCCGCAACATTGATGACACCACCGCCGCCTAACCGCACCACCGTCGGTCTGCCACTGCCCTCGGCCTACCTATAAATCCAGGGAGCTCCGGTGAGCCCAACCTGAACCCTAACCCTAACTCATCGGAGCCAGAGAATGAGGTGGAGCACGAGTCTCGAGACAAAATCATATGGCGAGAAATTAGAGTGCTTAATCCTAAAAAACACTCAAGTACTAGTTAGAAATTCTCTTAACTTAATCATGTCATTTAGGTTTATCTGTAAGCTCAACTCCAAATTGGACGAGGCTCGTAAACTCGCCTAATTGTTTCATTTATTCGTGCCAAATGTGCCAGTGAAGCTTACTATTCTCATGCAAACTGTTTTTTTTTGTGAACTTCTCGCGTTTCAAACAGACCCTATCTTTGAAAAGAGTCATGTGAAATACTTTGCCCTTTTCAAAAATCCGGACATATAATTTTGAAACCCCAAATGGCAAGATGTCGTTCAATTATTCTGCAAATTTTGAAACAAAAAACGCAGCCTATTTGTTTGATGCGCCCCAAGCCCCCTGACACACCGTTTGTCTCAGTGAAGCCCAATTCATTGTGGGCACCCAATGGGCCCAGTCACTTTGGGGCTGGAATCCGGCCGTCGCCGGCGCGGGTGCTTGTTCGCGGAACCCGTCTTCTACCCGCGCGCACGTCTCGATCGATCCCCTCACCAACATCGCCGGAATCGGCCGGTGGCAACCTCCTCCCCTCCCCTCCCCTCCCCTCCCCTCGCGAGCCTGTATTCAAATGCGACCTCCACGCCTTCCCAGGTCGCAAACGGCGGCGGCGTGTACGGCCTACGTGGCCTCGCCCCCGCCTCCGCTTCCGCCACCCCGACGTGTCAGCTTCCCATCCACACTACTCCCACTTGGACAATTCCACCTATTCACTTGGCTTCGCCACAAATCCTCCACGCCCCCCCCCCCCCCCCCCCCCCCCCAACATTTGGGTGCTTTTCGTCTCGCAGTAAGCTCGTAGCGCGACCATGGCGGCGTCGGGAACCCTAGTCGTGTACAGGGTGGTGTTCGCGGCGCTGGGCGTGCTCATGGTGGGCACCCTGGTGTACACCTGCATCACCGACGGCTCGCCGTTTCGCCCCGAGCTGCTCACGCCGTGAGTACTACTAACCTTTGCCCTCTATGGAAGAGAATTAGATGCCAATCGCTGCGGTGAATTTTGGCAATATTGCATGTTTCTGGTGTGTTTGCTTGCGGATTGGTAGGAAGCTGTCGCGATTTTTATGAATTGGATGCTTGTATGTTCAAGTAGTCTTTTTGAGGCTTGTGGATTTCATGCCTTGCTAATGATTAGCAAATGCTAGGAATCTCGTATTATCTTGAGTATTCTTCCAATTTGGTTGGTGCTAACCTGCATAGTGGTGGAGTTTACCTTTTATCATGGCCAAATGCTACAGATGTCATGCACATGTACTAGCAACACTGTAGCTCCTGCAAAGTCATCTATGTTCAATTATGAAGTACAATTTGTTCATTGAAGTTTAGTTACTATTAGAGTTTATGTACATTCTTGCGCAGCAAATGCAGGAATGTGCTTTCTTTTATGCCTTACAAGCCTGTAGCTGTGAATGTTGCATGTCTGGATTTGCCTGTGTTTATCTTGGATTGATAAGGTGGTGTTAGCTACACTATACCATGAAAACTTAGGCTTGCTCAACATTGTTTCAGGAAGTATAGGTAGATCCTGAGACATGCTACTTTTAAAAATTCAGTTCTCAATTATGCTGTAGGTAGTACAGTTTTTTCATGAGAGAATTGGTACTTTCTTAACCAGTGAAAGATGTGTTGCATCAGAGTAGGCATATCATAGCTCTTGTCCAAGCTTTCATGTTTTCAAATGACCTCCACTTGGAACTTGTAATTATTCTATGTATGTAGGTGGATGGTGGCAACACTGGTTGATTTGTATGTGAATGTGGTTGCGATCTCGGTAATTCATTTGACTTTTATGCTCTACTTCTACTTCCTCATTGCCAAGCAGTCAATTTGTTAAGATGGTTTGTACAGAAAACTTGTGATGTTTAGCATATTTAGAAGGAAAGTGTTTTCTGGAGTGTGAAGTGAAAGCGGCAACTAGTCTAATTGTTCTGTGTTAACTGCTGCCCACAACATGCTTGCATGCACTGTGCAAGAGTGGACTATATAGCTACGTAGTTGATAGGTTCTTGGTGCCAGACTTGTATTTTTCATACATAATTTTCTTCTATCAATTCATTGTTGTTTCCTCTCTATCTGTATGAAGGAATTTATTGAATTTCTCAATTTTGATGTGCCATATGTCGAACTGCATTAGCTCTTTTTTGGTCGAAGCAGTAATGATTGTACATGGGTTGCATCTCGGAGATGAGAATAAAATAACTGTCTACGTGACATAAATATAATATAAAATTAAAAACATACATGCAACAATTCCTGGTTCATGTATGGAGATCCAATTAAAAAAATATTATTTCCAGCTTGATTTGAGCTAGAAGTGTTTCATTCTTTTATGGTCTTTCAGACTTGGGTTATCTACAAGGAAGTAAACTGGATCAGTTCTGTCTTCTGGGTAGTTCTGTTGTTTTGTTTTGGCAGGTACTTGATTCCTTCCTGCTAATGTTCTATTATCTTCATAATTTTTCATGGCTTGGTTGTAAACGTTCATACTTCTGTTTGAATGGAGGTGTTCCACTTCACTTGATGCAATCCACCTTATTTCTTTTATCTTTTCAGTGCTGCTACATGTGCTTATATTGTTAAGAAGCTTTTCGAAATAACACCTTCAGGGCCTTCCCAAGATCCACTTGATCTTTTATTGCTCAGGTATAGAATCAAATCCTTCCCATTGTGGGCAGGATATTAATTGATTTGAGTTGACTATTTTCTCGATAGCATAACTGATACTTTAATAACTGCACCTCTGAAAAGAAATGCATCATTCATATTTCTTTAATATTTTTTCTTATTGAGCTTTCATGATTAGACTTAATGGTATTCCTTCATCTCATGAAGTGTTGGTACTTGTTCTTTTTATTATGCTTGTGTAATACCCGGCCCGTTAATGTGGTGGCCCATGGACCCATGTGGAGTGGTCATGGGATTAGTCCCACATTGCTTTTCTAAAGTGACTTGTAGTAGCATATAATACTTGTTGGGTCTAAATGTAGCACTTTCGGATTAACCATTTTACACAAAGCAATGAGACAGTGTAAGCGGGTTGCTAAATATGTGTGGGCCCTCCCCATGGTGGGCTGGCCTTTGAGTGGATTTTGGGCCAAGGTGTTATAGATGGTATCAGAGCATCGACCTTTGCTACATAGGCGCGTTCGGGCTAGGGGCATAGGCATATGGTGCATGACAGTGTGGACCCAAAGTGGACACACGACATATCATATGTGCCAGCATTGGATAGATAGATGCGTACCGACAGATGGTTCTGGGCATTTGTCGTTTATATAGTGTGCTGTCGGGCGTCAACCCTTAAGGGGGTGAATGTAATACTCCGACCCGTTAGTGTGGTGGCCCATGTGGAGTGGTGGTATGATTAGTCTCATATTGCGTGTCTAAAGTGAGCTGTAGTAGTATATAATGTTTGCTGGGTAACATACTACCTCCAGGTTAACCATTTTACACAAAACAAGGATGAAAGTGTAAACCATTGCTATGCATGCGTGTGCCCGCCCCACGGTGGGTTGGGCTTTAAGCGGATTTTGGGCAAAGTTGTTATAGCTTGCGTCAATTAATTCTTATGCCATTACAATTTACAATGCACTAGGACTGATAAATTCTGAGCTCTTGATTCTTATTCTGAACTTTAGTTCCTTGGGTTTGCACATCAAGAAATATAGTAATAAATTATGTAAAGAAGAGGGCTTTGCTGACATTAAATGAGTACTTATGTGTTGTTTTAACAAAATGAGCATTTGAAGTCGGCTTGATAGTACAATGCCACAGTTAGCAATCACTTTTCACTCAATATGGGGGTGGTCCATGGAGGTGATTGCACTATGGCACATCAAGACGAAGTGAAAAGAAACAAATTTATTTATTTTTTGTTTCTTCTGATACTGAAAACTGAAATGGAGTAGGCATCTCTCTCTCTCTCTCTGGATTCTCATTGGACTAACAGGCAGCTTATATTGATTATGGTATTGGTCTCCTTTAAACTGTTTAGGGACTGGCAAAATATATTATCCTGCTGATTTCTACACCTGCAACAATAAGCTTATTGCTGCCTAAAAAAGTTTGAGGTTGCATCCCACATATTGAATAGCATACTGAAGAAGCATAGTCTATTGCTCTCTCACATTCCTTAGTGCCAGAGTACATGCTGTGACTCCATATGGTGACCTTGTTGTATTACATTTCAAATGTTTAAGGAGTGTTGTTTTTTATACATCAATTGTTAGTTGCATCTTGTAGAATTTATATTGATGTTAATTTGTCTATACGTGTATCTCAACTGTTTTCAGGCAAGGTAATCTATCACAAAGAAAGTGCTCTTTTGTCATAATTGGGAGAACTATTTTCAGCATTTTGGGGGTACTCATGGCTGCAATCGTCATATATACTGTCATCACAGATGGACTACCTTTTAGGAAGGATTTGCTGACACCGTAAGTGAATACAATATACATTCATAATTCATACCTGTCGGTTTCTGAGACCTATCCTTTTGAAATATTGTACGTTCAGCTGAATATATCAGATAAAAGAGTAAAAATCAGTGATTAAATTCAAGATTACAGCAGATTAAAACTGACATACAGCCCAAGGTGGTTTCAAAATATAAAGTAAGAACGAGATGTGGGAATCGTGCTAAATCAAGAGTCAATTTTCAACTATTATGTTTGGAGTACTTGGTACTCACCATAGTACTCACCATAGTTGTGTACAAGTCCATCCAGAGTTGAAAGAGAATTATTAGAGGCAAGCCCTAAGTAAATCTTGTTAGTTGACATTTATGAGAATGTTTTTGTATGTTTCATTGATTTAACAATTTAGGCTATTAACTAAATAGATTTTCTTATTTATTATGCATACTATAAACAGTGTTCTGGTATTTTTGGTTGGTTTTTCCCAATTTTACTAGTGTTATCAGTTTGAAATCTCGGCTTTAATATTCTCTTGTGCACTCAGGTGGATGGCTGCAACCTTAATTGACTTCTATATAAATGTCTTTGCAATATCGGTAAACATCTTCTTCAAATTTTAGTAATTGTTATTAATTATATGCAACACACTGCATGAATTTGCCTTGAAAATCTACTATCATGTTTTAGTTTGTGCAAAGGATGAAAAACATGTTTTCCTTACTAAAACTACTAGTACATGAATCTGTTGTTATTAAACTTAGCTCTGTTCATGTCATGGTACTCACAGTTAAATAAGAATGGTATTTTCTATATAAACATATTTCATTAAGGTTATCTATAATATTTCCTGCAGACACCGCCATTTGCAGTTTACTTCTTTGTTAGCTCCTCTTTGAAAATGTGCAAAGACATTTTTAATTACCTTTATGGTGGTTATATTTGGTTTGTCTAATAATTTCATAGTCCTATCGGACGAATATCTTTCTAGTTAGGAATGCACATTCTTGATATTTTGCTCCCTGATAGGCAACAGAATGCCAAATGGTTAATCTTTGATGACATGTCTACAGGTATGGGTTGCTCACAAGGAGTCGAATTGGATATCATCAGTCATTTGGATATGCTTGTTGATATGCTTCGGAAGGTATATCATTCTTTTTTGAGGCTTCAAACATTCAGCATCGTAGCATATTAGTACATAACATTTGGGTTCTTCTGGTTCTTTCGTCTTCGATTTTACTGCATTACTTGTCACAACACTTCCTGCATTTACTTCTTAACATAAGGTGTAAGTAGTAATTACTGCCACGGTGGCATTTACATTTGAATTCTTTTCGGTTTATAACTTGTGGATTATGGCTTATGCTACAGTAACTAACTTTCAAACGATGCGTTTTTTCAAGATGGGGTTAACAGAAAGATTGTAGTAAAAAGTGTATTAAGTTCAGCTGTACTGTCCAAAATCACATACGACTATTTCTTTTTGCATACTGCCTCTCGCAAATAGACATAATTCAAATATTTAAACCATAAATCATCAGCCATTAGCCCAAAAGATCACACCCATAAATACCGTATGCTTGCTATATAATTTATGCAAGCATGATGTGTAGATTGTAGTGTTTCATGTTAGGTATACAATGAATACATTTTCCTACTATATATATAGGAATATTATTTAATGCTTCACTCTAAGAGTAGCTTCCCCCAGGATTATGTTTTGATTCATACATGGGAGGCACTTTCCTGCTCGGGAGAATAGCTACTCTCTTAAGTAATATGATCTACAATTGTAGCTTATGTAAAGATGTAGTAAACTCATCAATGAAGCATATGCAGCATGAAGTATTTATTTATTTATGTAAGGAACTTATTGACCCTTATCCTTTTTTTCTTTGCTTTAGCATAACAACATGTGGTTACATTGTCGTTCAACTTTTCCAAGTGTCATACCAAGACCCAATCTACCATGTGCTATTGAACTCTCATAGCAAGTATGGAATTGCACCCTCCCAGTAATCCTTGATCTTTTACAAGCCTGGTTAGCATACAGTTGTCTAAACTTTGCTTGACATACAGTCATTTGTCTGGTATTCACCTGTTTGAAATGAAGATTTGTAAATTCATTGATGGGCTATGTTCTGTTTGGTATACAATAATATTCCCTCTATACATACGGTGCCACAATAAAGGGTATATCAGAATAGCAATTAGAGAAGTTTTTTTACTTGGTGGAATGGCGTAACTTCTTTGGTAATTTCTGTACAAAATGAACCACAGTATTTATGAAGTTGAAGCTCCTTCACTTGTGTTCTCGAAGTATTTATTTGTACATCCGATTTAATTTCTTGGTAAATGATCTTTCTTTATTGTAGCTCTTGTCATAATCCTAATATTCAACACAACCAGTTGCTAAAATCAAGTAAAGAGCAACACAATCAGCAGATTCCAAGCGCTTAGATGATTCACATTCCTTCACTCAATAGATATATGCGTGCGATACATCTCCGATCTCCAGTAGCTTCGTCTGACATCCTCGTGGTTGCGACTTCGTCTGACCGTGTTACGGTTGAGACTATGTCCAACCATCTCGTGGTTGTAGACACCTAGTATGACCGCCTCGCAGTTGAGACTTCGTCCGACTAGCTCGTGGTCGTAGATGTTTCGTCCGACAGCCTCGCGGTCGACACTTCGTCCGACCACTTTGGGGCTGTAGACGCCTTGTCCGACCACCTCGTGGTCGTGACTTCGTCTAACCACCTCACGGTCGAGACTTCGTTCGATACCTCAGGGTCATAGACGTCTAGTCCGACCGTCTCGCGGTTATGGCTTTGTTCGATCGCATCGTGGTCGTACATGCCTAGTCCGACCACTTCATAGTCGTAGGTTCGACCTTCTCGCGGTCGTGGCTTCGTTCGACCACCTCGTGGTCGTAGACATCTAGTTCGACCGCCTCACGGTCGTAACTTCGTCCGACTACCTCGTGGTCGCACGCGCTTTGTTCGATCACCTCGTGGTCGTAGACGTTTCGTCTGACTTCATCGCGGTCATGACTTCGTTCGACCTCCTTGCGGTCATGACTTCGTCCGGCCGTTTCGCGGTCGAGACTACATCCGACCACCTTGTGGTTGTAGATGCCTAGTTCAATATTGCCTCACAATCGACACTTCGTCCGACCGCCTCGCGGTCATAGACGCCTTGTTCGACTGTCCCGCGGTCATTAGTTCGTCTGACCGTCTGGCGGTCATGACTTTGTCCAACCACCTTGTGGCCGTACATGCTTCGTTTGACCTCGTGGTCGTGACTTTGTCCGACCAACTCGTGGTCGAGACTTCGTCTGACCACCTCATGGTCGTAGACTCTTAGTCCACCAGCTTCGCGGTCGTGGCTTCGTCCAACAACCTCGTGATCGTAAACGCCTAGTTCGACCACCTTGTGGTTGTAGACGCTTTGTTCGACCTTCTCGTTGTCGCAACTTCGTTTGACCTTCTCGTGGTCGCTCCTCGCGGTCGTGACTTTGTGGTCGACACTTGTTAGGCATGTCTTTCGACCGACTCGCAGTCGTGACTTCATCTGACCACCTCAGGGTCGTAGGCGCCTTGTTCGACCGCCTCACGGTTGAGACTTCGTTTGACCGTCCCCGCGGTCGTAACTTTATCCGACCGTTTGGCGGTTGTGATTTTATTTGACCACCTCATGTTCGTAGATGCTTCGTCCAACCTCCTCGTGGTCGTGACTTCCTCCGACCTCCTTGTAGTCGTTAGTTCGTCTGACCACCTCGTGGTCGTAGACACCAAGTCTGACCTCCTGCGGGACAGACCGCACACACCGTAGATTCGTCTCACCGCCGCCTTCATCGACGCCAAGTCCGAACAGTGGGGCATGGGCCGTGCGCGTCAAAGATTTGTCCTGTCGCTGACTTCATCGACGACAAGTCTGAAGGGTGGAGGACGAACCACGTGCGTAAGTCTTCAGCCCGCCGTTGACTACGTCGACGGAGCGCGTGTGCAAGTCTTCAGCCCAGGCGGGACGGACCGCGCGCGTCAGGGCTTCGTCTTGCCATCGACTTCGTCGACACCTAGTCCGAACTGTGGGGGACGGACCGTGCACGTTAGAGATTCATCTCGCTGTCGACTTCCTCGACTTCCAGTCTGAAGGATGCGGGATGGATCGCGCATGCTGCAGGCTCGTCTCGCCGTCGCCTTCATTGACGCTAAGTCTGAAGGGTAGAGGACGGAGCGCGTGTGACAGAGATTTGTCCCACTGCCGACTTTATCGACACCAAGTCCGAACAGTGGGGGGCGGATCGCGCGCGTTAGAGATTCGTCCTGCCACCGACTTCGTCGATGCCAAGTGCGAAGGGTGGAGGGCGGACCACGCGCGCAAGTCTATGGCCCGCACGGGACGAAAGTCAGGACTTCGTCTCGCCGCCGATTTCGTCGACGCCATGTTCAAAAGGTGCGGGACGGATTGTGCACACCGCAGATTCGTCTCACCGCTGCCTTTGTCGACCCCAAGTCCGAAGGGTGGGGGACAGACCGCACACACAAGGCTTCGTCTCGCCACCCAATTCATCAACGCCAAGTCCACAGGGTGTGGGACGGATTGCGTGTGCCGTAGCATCATCTTGCCGCTGAGTCCAAAGGGTAGGGGATGGACCGCGCGTGCAAGTCTTCGTCTGGTCGCCGACTTCATTGACGCTAAGTCCGAAGGGTGGAGGACGGACCACGTGCATCAGAGATTCGGCCCACCACCGTCTTCGTCGACGCCAAGTCCGAAAGGTACGGGACAGACCTTGTGCGCCATAGCTTCGTCTCGTTGCCGACTTCATCACCGCCATGTCCGAACAGTGAGGGATGGACCGTGAGCGTCAGAGATTCGTCCTGCTGCCGACTTCGTCGACGCCAAGTCCGAAAGGTGCGGGATGGACCGCCCGCGCCGCAGCTTTATCTCACCACCGACTTCGTCGATGCCGAGTCCGAATGTTGGGGGATGGACTACGCGCTTTAGAGATTCGTCCCACCGCTGACTTCGTTGACGTTGAGTCCGAAGGGTGGGGACGGAGCGCGCGTGCCAGAGATTTGTCCCGTCGCTGACTTCGTTGACGCCGAGTCCGAATGTTGGGGGACAGACCACGTGTCAGGGCTTTGTCCCGCCGCTGACTTCGTCCACATCGGGTCCGAATAGTGGGAGACAGACCACGCACGCAAGGCTTCACCTCGCTGCCGACTACGATGATGGAGCGTGCACAGGTCTTCGGCCCGTGCGGGATAGACCGCGCTCACCAGGGCTTAGTCCCGTCGTGGTTGTAGAATGCTTCGTCCGACCGCCTCGCGGTCACTAAATTGGCTGACCACATTGCGGTCGGGACTTCGTTCAACCACCTCGTGGTCGTAGACGTTTCGTTCGACCGCCTCGCCCACAGCTTCGCCTCAAAAGCGCCCACATCGAGAATACAACCATGATGAGCTGGGATAGTTGGCCACGTTAGCTTGCCCCACTGGTACCTCTGCTCTTGCTGTCGAGAGAATGTTGTTGTAGGGGTGGCCCAACCTTTCGTGACTGGGCCTTGCAATTGGCCCAATATGTGATAAGCCCAATAGTATAGAAAAATGTACAAATGTACCATTGTCTTTTGTAATCATTAATGGGTTAAATGAGAATTTTCCATCCTACCCTTATCATGTATGTAAGCCCTCAAGAGGGGTGCGAGATGACAAAGGCCACTCATTTTACACATGAGTATTCTCTTTCCTGTCGTTGGCTCTCTCTAACTAGTCCCCTCATATGCTGTTTGGTTAATAGCCACAACAATAAACAATTAGCAGAGACAAACATATACCTTCAAACTAGTATATTAATTTCGTTCTATATACTTTAAACCAAAGCAAGCTATGCTTCTATGTTCTTCCGAAAAAGTAAAAAAACATAAATTTTGTAACATGTTAATCGTCTGATTTGCAACAACAGAATACACTGCTAGCAACAACTAGTGGCAGTAACTTTCATACGAAATGTCCTGTTGACTCTATCCATTGCTCTCGGCCCGCCGCTACCTGAATCAGTGTTACTACCTTGGTTCACTGTAACTATTGAGCAGTGGCGACTAATAATGAGTTGACTGGGGAATGGAACCGTGATTCCTGGTCGAAAGGGTTGGAGCCTGGAATTGCCATCAACTAGTTTTCAATTATCAGATATTTTGTAGAGATGGGGAGTAGAATCTGAACTCCATAATTATATTTTGAGAAAATCCTATATACGCCACTCTTTTGGATGCTAATCCCTTATCTACCGTTGCTCTCTGACACATGCCTAGACCCACCAAGCTAAATGCATAAGGGCTGTTCATGATGGATGGCTTTTGGCTGAAGGTAAATAATAGTAGCTGAAAGAAATGTCTTTTAGAAAGAGAGGACGAGTAGTGGGAAAAATGAGTGAGAGATGCATGCGCGAGACGGGAACGAGAGGAGTATGGTGTGTGATACACATATGACCCTCTACCTTATCTCTGGAGCGAGATAAGAGAGAGAAAAATGAGAAATTTGTTTCAAAAAATCGGATGTTCATATTAGCTTTAAGCTTCTTCAAGCTAAAGGTATAAACAAAAAATTCAATATAAACAAACCCTTGGACGGGTCAGGCTTGCACAAGGGCCTGCAGTCTCTTGGCGTTCAGCACAGCCGGAATTCACGGGCCGAACGTTAAGGCCAGGCCTATATTGTGCTCAGGTAGACCAGCTGCATAGCTACGGCCCACGAAAGGTTTTCGAAGCCACCAACGATCATGTAACCAAACCCTCTCCCAATTTCCCTGTCAAACACACTCGCAAACTGGATAGCCCTAACGGCCGCCGCCGAGAACGACTATCGGCGAGCAATGGCGGCGGATCAAAATCTCAATTTCCTTTGGGCGCCTCGATCCTCCTCCTACTTCCCCCTACGCCCAGGTGCGACGTTGGCACAAGGGAGTGTATGGACCAGAGGAGCCCCACAAGGGGGTTGCGCCCGATGAGCTCCACCAAAACCATCGCCCATCGGAGCATCTGTTTGATAAGTCTTGTGCATGGTTGTAATCGTGTGCGTGGTCGTAGTCGTGGTCATGGGGTCGTAGTCGTATGAGTTCCTTTTTTCTTAATTTCTTTTAGAGTTAGTTATGTTTAGGCAAGCGCATGATCGTCTTTCCGTCGTGCGCAGTTCAGCTCGACGTGCGTGTCATTCGTGCGGGAGTAAGTTGTAGTGGCGCCGTGTACGGACTGTTCATTCGTAGCGCAAATCTAGGAGACTACTCAGGACACACGTTGTGTATATAGAGTCTTATAAATTCAGCAATACAAGGAGAAAACGTTGTCGCCTCGTAGCACAAATCTTGTCGTTCTTTGTGTTTGAGTGTGTTCATAACTCGAAATTTTCTAACAGCTTGAGCGTCAGATTAGCGCTGCAATTCATGCTACATGGTAAATGAATCTCCTCTCTTCTTGCATCTCACCCTGCCCTGCTGGCTGCTGCCTCATAAGTTAAGCGTTCTGTGGATTTTGGCTTAATCTGTGCGCTGCTTATAGAATTGGTGTATTTTTTTATGCTCAACTGTTTATCGAAGTATGCTTAATTTTGTTTTGTACCTTCACTCATTGCTTGAATTGGCAGGCCTGATCAACATAGCACAATTCAGGGAATTGTAAATGTAAAGTTCAAGCATACTTACCCCTCCCAGGAAGTATCAATCAAGTATTAATTTTGTATAAAATATCAGGATTTTCAATCTTTTTACTGAAAACCAAGTCATCGTTTAACCGGAGGAAATTAATAGAGCATCATTTTCCCGCTTCATGCCTTTCAATAAGAACAAATTTGGCTGCGCTGCAAGATTTTGACTAGTACCTATATTGTTTGTGATCAGTAGGGTGTGAAAGTACTAGTTTGTTAACATGGAGCACACAACAATTAGACAAAACAACCAAGCCAATTCCTATGGTGAGTTTTATTTCATATAATGTTTGGGAGATGAACTTTCATTAAAGCAAATAAGGCATAGGCCGTAAGGCACCAGGAACATGCGAACAAGAGAAACAATTGTCCTTTTCCTCAACCGCGTAGTGCTGAAAAAGCTTCTTTGATTGCGGTGGCTTCAGCGTTAACATCCTGCATTGTTGGTCGATCTTTTGGTGCCTCCACAGAGCATGAGAGACCAAGCTTAACAAGCTGCATGAGGCAGCTTAGCATTCCGACCGTTGCATGGTTTTCACGGTCTAAATTATTGTCTGCATCTTCATCTTCAAAATTTGGAATGATATTAGGATCAAGAATATCGCCAATCTTGTGAGGAAATGCTGTTTCCACAAATTTCTGAAGGTTCAAACCATCATTAAACATCTCATCCGTCGGACGCTTCCCTGTGAGCATTTCTAGGATGATAATTCCATAGCTATAGACGTCACCCTCTGTTGAGATTTTGCTCCCAAAGCCATACTCTGCAATGTTGTGCATACTTGTTCAGAGAATTAACTATCTCACGGTATTGAAAACTAAAAAAAATCATGAAACCATCTTTTCAAAGAAAGGAAAAGTAAAGCATGAATATCAACAAAATAAATAAGATATTAGATATGTCCTATTATTTTTTATATGACAAAAAATAAGAATGAAAATTGTCACCTGGTGCAATGTATCCAATTGATCCTCTTGGTCCTGCTAAGCTTGTAGAACTACTAATGCTTGAAGAACTACAACTGTGAAGAAACTTCGCTAACCCAAAGTCACCAAGACGTGCACCCATGACATCATCTAGAAGGACATTGCTGGGCTTCAAATCACAATGGACCATAGGGGGCATGCAACTGTTATGTAGATAATCCAATGCAGAAGCTATGTCCGATGCTATTGTTATTCTCGAGCCCAAACTCAATGGTCTTTTCAAACCATGCTTGTTCAGTTTTGGATAGAGCCAGCTCTCTAGGCTACCGTTAGCCATATATTCAAGAATAAGAGCTTTGAACTCATGTCCTGTTGGATCACATGTTAAGCATGCAGTAATCACCCTTACAAGATTACGATGACGAGTGTTCCTCAGTGCCTCACATTCAGCAAGGAAGCTCTTTGGTGCTCCAAGTTGATCAAGTTTGAAAACTTTGATAGCAACTGCATGTTCTTCAAACTCGAATCTACCTTTGTACACTGATCCATATTTTCCTGAACCAACCAAGTTGGCTAAGGAGAAACCATTTGTTGCTTTGACTAAATCAGCATATGTGAACTTCTTCAGCTCCTTGCAGGATGGATGAGCTACTTGCCTGACTATCTTTGTCTTCTTCAAAAGAATGACGGCGAAGCATGATAAAAGGACCAAAGAAAGAGCACTAAATCCTACTATTTTCAGAATTTTGGAGGCGTGCCTTTGTTTGGATGCCTTTGCGTTGCAAAGAGGCAGTTGTAGCAATGGGGTGGTGGCACAAATGTTCTTGTTACCTTGAATGAACACCTCGCTTTCATTTTGAAATATTCCACCTGTTGGTACTGGTCCCTCGAGGTTGTTGAAGGACAAATTGAGAAACTTCATAGAGCTAAAGGACTCAAAGAACTCAGGAATTTCACCAGACAAGTTGTTTTGAGAAAGATCCATCTCAATGATGCCTCTCAAAGTAATGAATGATTCAGGGATTCTCCCATCAAGAAGGTTCCCCTCCATGTGGAGGGACTCCAAGTGGACACACTCACCAAGAGTTGAGGGAATCTGTGCAGACAACTGATTATTGGAAATATTCAAAAGATCAAGGTTGATCAAGCCGCTAATCTCCGGTGGGATTTGTCCTGAGAGTTGGTTATGAGACAAGTCCAGACCTTTAGAGAGGGAGGAAAGAGTACAGAGATCTTTTGGTATACTACCATCAAAGCTGTTACAAGAGAGGTTCAACGTTTCCAAATTTTTGCAGTTTCCTAAAGCTCCTGGGATTGGGCCACTCAGATTATTTTCTTGTAAATACAGCTCACTCAATTGATTAAGATTACCAATTGAAAGCGGGATTTGACCGGAAAGTTTGTTCTGGGATAAGCTTAGGACAAACAAGTTTCTTAGATTTCCAAGCGAGTCAGGAAGATTTCCAGTAAGCAAGTTCTGTTCCAGGTGAAGAAGCGTGAGGTTTGTGAGGTGCTCTATCTCTTGTGGTATGGTGCCAGATATTTTATTTGCTGTTAAGAACAATTCCTTTAAGCTCTTTGGAAGGCCCGAAATGGAACTTGGCAGGACTCCTTGAAGGATGTTTGAATCCAACCGCAATCTCACCAATTGTGTGCAATTTGTCAATGAGGATAAGAAAGACCAATCTCCAGCTTCAAGCCGGTTCTTGCCTAGATTCAGTTCGCTTAAGTTGGGCAGGGTCCCGAAAGAGGGAACAATACCATGAAATGCATTGTCACGGAGATTAATCACCTTAAGATTGGTCGCGTTGGCCAGTGAAGTGGGGATTTGCCCTTGGAATTGGTTCGCTTGCATAATCAAAGTTTCGATGCTTGGAAGGGTATTTCCGATGCTATATGGAATTTCCCCGATGAGACTGTTCGTACCCATGCCAAGGTATGTGAGTGCTGACATGTTGTAAAGAGATGCAGGGACAGTCGCTGACAAAAAGTTGTAAGTGAAGTCTAGAATTTGAAGGTTTGGAATCTCACCTATACTCATTGGGATGCTACCATGAAAATTGTTATCTCCAAGCAAGAGCGAGCGAAGGGAAGAAAAATTCCCTAAAGTTGAAGGGATGGTGCCTGCAAGATCATTTGATTGCAAGATAAGATATTGCAAGGGTGAGTCTATTTTCGAGAAAGCAGGAAGGGACCCGACAAATTCGTTCACTCCCAGGGCTAATTTTTGAAGTGAAGTGCTATTAAACAGTCCAGGAGGAATCTCTCCACTGAGATGATTTTTTGTTAAGGACAATACTTGAAGTGATGAACTATTACCTAGGAGAGGTGGGATAGGTCCAGTGAGGCTATTGTTCGCGAGAATAACAGAGACAAGAGAAGAGCTTCTTCCAAGTGAAAGAGGAATGTTGCCCGTCAAACTATTTCCAGCAAGGCGTAAAACTGAAAGGTTGCGGAGAATCCCCAACCCTTCTGGTATTCTTCCAGTGAGCATGTTGTTTCCAAGATCAATGATTAGAAGGCGAAAACAAGAAGATAGAGAGTTTGGGATCATGCCTACAAGATTGTTTGAGCTGAGGTTAAGGTACTGCAGCCTATTTAGTTGCCCAAGTTCAGGTGGGATTTGACCATTCAGTTGATTGTTTGGCAAGTGGATTCTTGTGAGTAAAGTGAGATTGGCAATGCAAGGAGGTATTTGGCCATTGAGGCCGAACGACTCGAGATCCAGTGCAATAACACGAGATGCGTGTTCCTTGCTGCAAGTAACACCGGACCAAGTGCAGTAGTGGTGGGAATCATTTTTCCATGAGCCTAGGAGTCCGGCAGGGTTGGAGAGATGGAGCTTAAGGCAAAGGAGGGTTTGGAAGTCGGTGGTAGATTCATTAGGGAGTGATGCATCACCTAATGAAGAGACAGGGAATGCAAAGCACAAGATAGAGGAGAGGACAATGGTCTGGAGCAGTGAGGAACTGAGAGCTCCTACAGGAGACCAGTGCTTTCTCTCACACATGCTTTATGCTATAGTAGACGTGTGCAGTGTGCTTGTGCCTTGAGTTGTGATTTCTCATAGTAGTGGACATGCGGCATTTATAGAAGGAAGATAGGTTGCCAGCTAGCGACTTGCAACAAAGCTTGAGCTGCGTATGAACAGGGAAAGAGATAGTTGGATGACCTTTAAAAAAACTTAGAATGGGATGGTTTGAATTACGACTTACGACCAGTGACTGCTATTGCTGTCACGCGAGCCTTTCAAACTTGGCAAGTCAATAAGTCATCAAGTTCCTTTGCAGTAACCTATTGTTAGAATTTAGGAGTGAATATTGGTTAGTGACTTCTCAGTTGTGAATATTGGTCGTGTACTCGTGTGACCCATGCAATAACTCCCTTTAGGTGCTAAGTAGGTTTCTCGCCCTCTCCAACGTGCGGAGCACACCGCTAATCAGGAACAATGCTACTAAACATTTGCCATTTCCTGGCTCGGTTGCCTTCATGCGGCACTAGTAAGCACTCATATTTCTAATATAGTTTGGCACTCATACACAAACCAGCATCTGTCTCCCTTTCGTTATCTTGTTTCCTTCCATGCACGGCTGCATACATGCACCACAAAACCTTTCCGTCCTTTCTTTTCAATGCTGCCAAACTAAGACATTTAATCGGAGAGTTGGCGTTAGAGCAAGTACAATGATGCTGACTAGGTCGCCTCTAGCGAAATCCATGTCAGCACAATCCTAAGTGGAAGAGAGAGACAAGAGGAGAGAGAGGCAAGCTGCCCCTCATGCAAGAGGTGACCTCTAGCACATCATACGAGGACTTGGAGGCGATGCTAGTTCTTAGAGCAAGTACAATGAAGGTTAGAGTCGTCTCTAGCGAAATATTAAATGTTTGAGTGCTTTAGTAGAGGTAACCTCTACTCAACTTATTGTATTAGTTACCTCCACTATGAACCACTTGTACTCTTTTTACTTATGTGGCTAGTCCTAGAGGTGGCAGCCACCTCTTCTATTGTACTTGCTCTTACATGCCGAAATGTTCGTCTTGGATTCCTCGCAGTACTTGACAATTTATCCGTCTCAACAGAACCACGCGGTAAGCAAATTAGGCCTACCAACCGCGAAGACTGGAAACACCACCGCGCGCGTCATAGTGCCTCTGCCGCATTCGCAACGGCGAAGACTGGAATATTTGCAAACATTTGAACACTATATATGAGCAGGACCGACCCCTTAATACCGCACTGCCGTGTCAGGTGCTCCGGTTCCTCGTCAGCATCCAGCATATGCATGATGTCAAGGTAAAACTAGCCTTCCGGCAAAGTAATAGTAACTCCGAACTTGAAGCTTAGGGCAGTTGCCCAGTTCCCAGGATTTGTTGATGCAGAAAGCTGATTAATAGTGCAGAAAGACCAAAGATGTAATATTTAGCTACTTTTGAGTTCCCTAAGCTCGCATGATTTCTTATAACAATGGACATGCGGCATTTATAGAGGTAGATAGGTTGCCAGCTAGCTACTTGCATCCAAGCTTGAGCTGCGTATGAACAGGGAAAGAGATAAGGAAATTAGATTGGATGACCTTTAAAAAAAAACTTAGAATTGGACGACCAGTCACTTATTGCTGTCACGCGAGCCTTTCAAACTTGGGAAGTCAGTAAGTCATCAAGTTCCTCACAGCAGCTCAGCACTTTCCTTGCAGTGAACTATTGTTAGAATTTAGGAGTGAATATTGGTTAGTGACTTCTCAGGTGTGATAGAATATATGGCTGGGTTCTTTTTGTTCAGCATTTGGCTTATTACTTTTTACTATAGTAACTAGCTTTTAAACAGTTTTTCAAGACGAGGTCTACAAATTGATTGTAATAAACACTATACCGAGTTCAATTATATCGGCTAAAATTGTATACGACTATTTTTCTCTGCATATTATCTCTTGTGTACAGCAAAAATTCAAAAACTATAAGCTAAAATCTAAAGTCATAGCCGAAAAGAACTCTCCCATGAGTGGTGTACTCGTGTGACCCATGCAAAACACGGCTAACTGGATGTCCCACAGTTCCACGGTCAAAGTTCAGTTCTCCGTTGAGCTTATATATAGGTGCCGAAGCATTGCGATTTCCTGTATGCCAATAACTCCGTCCTTTAGGTGCTAAGTAGGTTTCTCGCCCTCTCCAACGTGCGGAGCACACCGCTAATCAGGAACAATGCTACTAAACATTTGCCGTTTTCTGGCTCGGCTGCTTCTTATCATCTTACTGGTTTTTGTCAGTGGCAGCCTCGGTGGTGGACCTTTCCCTTGTAAGCACTCATATTTCCAATATAAGTTGCGAACTTTGTACTCCTTTCTAAACCCACTCGCAGTGTAGGTAGGTAGTTTTCTGTCTAGTATTCGTACCGTTGTTACATGTGTACTAAAAGTGCCTCTGTATCCTGTTGCTCTTGAACGTTTTCTTTTTCTCTATTTCCTTTTTCCTTTTTGGTTCATGGCCTGATATTTTCACCATCATCGCAGGTAATCCGATGCCCGGCGGCGACTGCCCAGACTTGCCCCGTCCGACCTGTCCAGGCTGTGGACAATGAAACGTGCGAAGATTCTCCAAATCGTTTGATCTGAGAACGTATGTGCGTTTGAGCACGCTAAAGATCATGGGAAGGCGCGGTTCGTTGCGTGGAAGTTTGAACGAGCTGGATGTTTTTTTTTCACGGTCCATTGCGTAGGAAGCTTTGTACGTAAAGAATTAAAATGTTTATCATTCTACAGGAGCTGTTTACTTTCTACAAGTGTAACCCCTTTAAATCAATGATAATTGTGGCAATTTATGAAGACGATCAAACAAACATGTTTGGAAAGTTCCTCTTATCTTCCTTGGTCTTCAATTGTTTTAGGAGTTAAGAGGTAAAGGATCCTATAAATAGTCCTACTCACACACAGGTGGAAAGCCAATGGGTGTGCCATGGCAATCTAACCCAAGCAATCGAGCAAAAAGTTATACTCTGATACACTATGTTATGCGCAGCAACCTCATCGGATTTGATATTGTGAGATACATTATGAGCGTATTACAGTATCTAGAACGATGTAGATGAATTTCACAGAGAACCAAAATACGAACGACAAAACAACCATAACAAGAGAGAAAATTTGTCAATGTTGACTATAAAATCCTTAAGTGTGGCTATGCCATGGCCTTGAGGTGTGCAAGACCCTGGTGTGTTGGTGGCGGTCTTCTTTGTGTGTGGGTAGTGCGTGAGTGTGGTGGAGGTGCTGGCGAAAGCCTTGCCGGTGTTCCGACTGGTTTCGACAACTATGACGCCTTTGGGTGCCATTTTCCTTCTTGGAGGGTGTCATGGCACTCCATAGCCCTCATGTTTACTGTTCTCCAGGTGAAAGCCTTGTCTCGGTGAGGCGGGCGGCGTCGGCGACCCTCGTCGCCTCTTCGGAGACGTCGCCTCGGAGGTTCATCTTCGCACAAGGCAGACCGAAGTTAGGGTGGCTCAGTTGGAGGAGGTTAGGGGCTTGGTTGAAAGCAAGGACGGAGAAGAAGTTCTGAAGCTTAGTCTTTCTAGCTTTGTCATAGTCCTTAAGCTCTGTTTCTTACTGTTGTGTACTCCTCAGTGTTGAGGCTTTGAGCCTAAGAGCTCGTGTAACTTTTGGCTGTATATATCCCAAGTGGATATAGAGGCCGGATTTTATATCCTTTATCTAAAAAAATAAAATCCTTAAGTACAACCTTGAGAGAGTAAAGGGAAATTAATTTCTCATAACCTTCTCTAACATTTTGGCAATCAATTAGATTCTTGCCATATACAAGAATCTATGTTAAACAATAGCATAGCCTCTAATACTCTCGTGCACCTCTAATTGTTTCTACCTTGTTTTTGATGAGTTTCTCTTGGCTTGGCTTTTTAGGTTGTTATTGTCACACCTCATGGCGTTTTGGTCCCTCACTTGTCCTCGTCAAAAGGGAGTAGGAATCTTTATGCAAGTAGTATTAGTATAGGAATCCTTACGTCACACCTCTTTAAGTCCTAAAAGAATTTGAATCTGAGTAGGGTATGAGTCACGTTTGACAACACAATAGGCTATCTCATCCAATGCAACGTAAAAGAAATTAGGGTGAACAATGTTCTAAAAAAGTTAGGGTAAACAAGAGAATTAAAGGCTAGATTGTTGTTTAGTATAAGATTCTTGTATTTTGTAAAGGTCTGAAGGTCAAAAAGACTTGAGACGCTTGTACGGGAGCGATAACCCATTATTATTTTTTTTTTGAAATTATGCTTAAAGAATTTGAAATCAACTTCACTAAATATTTTCCATCTTTTTGTAATTATTTCTCGCAACTATTTTGGTTCCAAGGAGATCCACTTACTTTTCTTTTGCTACCGTATCTCACAATATCATATTGGAGTATTCGACCAAGGGCAGTACAAGACAAAACATGTAACCACTTTTGCTAATTAGCATATATCCACTAGCTTGATTTAGCGACACGTGCATAGGCATTGGGGGAGCTCCTGACTCCTGAGCATCCTCAGACTCAGGGATGGCAATCGGGCACAGTGGACACATGTGGAGCTCCCTCATACCCACGCAGGAGGGTGGCGACTTGATCTCTTTAGGCAGCAGAGGCAACTTGATCTTTGAAGGTGGCTGCATTAGCAGCTTAATCTCCAGAGGTGGCAACGATGGCGGCTTGATCACCAGAGGTGGAGGCGGTGGCTTCAGCTCTGGAGAGACGGCGACAGTATTAGGGAGGAGGCATCGCCGATTCATCGCATCAACCTACTCTTCTCCCAACAGCGAAGATCAGTGAGGAGAGGGGAGGTGGCAGTCAGGGGTGAGGGGAATGGAGGTGGGACAGAGAGAGGCGACGACTGATGGAGGGAAGCGGAGGAGATGGCCAGTGAAGGTGGGAGCACAAGTCTACGGAGTCCTGGAGTGGATCTGTGAACAGGGTGTGAACGAGTAGTGGATTGCAGTGGTGTACTGAGGTGTGAGGTCTAGGGTTTTTAGCTTGGGCCCACCTGTCAGAAGCATGGGACGGGGAATTGGGTAAGGTGGGCACAAGTGGAGGTCCCCCATCCTGTGAACATTCTAAGTTTCTCCCCACGAGCATGTCCATGGGCATAAAAGGAGGAGCATACTCACTTGCCCACCACTACTACAAAAATCTTAATACTAGATGCCACATCATAGATGGTTACCAAAAATTATCAGTATTAAATATAAGAGTAAAGTCCATTACCGGTCCTTAAACTTTTTATGCTGTGTCATCCCGGTCCATAGACTTTTAAAGTATACCATCCCGGTCCATAAACTTCAAAATGTGCCATTACAGGTCCTTAAACTTTTTATGCTGTGTCATCCCGGTCCATAGACTTTCAAAAGTGTGACATTACAGCTGGACCCGTAACAGGTGGTAATGGCACACTTTGAAAGTTTAGGGACCGAGATGGCATACTTTAAAAGTCTATGAACCGGGATGACACAACATAAAAAGTTTAAGGACCGGTAATGGACTTTACTCTAAATATAATCATAGACGGTTTTAATTTAAACACTGTCGATGTTGCTACCAACGCTAAAAACTAAATGTGAAGAGGTAATATCACAGACGGTTTCTTATTTGAACCGCCTGTGATACTTCATAAACGGTTTGTATTAAAAATTGTCAGTGATAATTAATCATCATAGATGGTTTGTATTAAAAAACGTTTATGATATTTTGCCACCTACTCTATTCAAACTTTCAATTTGAACCCAAGACAAATTCGAGTCTGAGTAGGATTCCGTTTCAAGATACCTTCAGTAAAAATGGCATAACTTTTGCATACGGTGTCCGTTTTCGACGTTCTTGTACTCGTTGGAAAACTAACGACGAGTACGATCCAAAAAAATGACCGGCTTGCACCCATCACCCTCTAATACACCCAAAATCTTCCATCTTTAGCCTCAAATTTGCGTCGCAAGTTTTTTGTTTCTGTTTTTGCTAAACTTTTTTATCTTCCCTTCAGAATTTAGGGTTCACCTCAACTGCAAAGTTGTAGATCTCGTTGAAACCTTTCAAATAAGTATATATATCGATGTAATGTAAACAGCTAGTCTTAAAAGATGAAATAGCAAAGTTCTATATTGTCTTTCTAATTATGTTTCACAGACGGTTTGTGTTTCAAACTGTTTGTGATAATTATATCCCTAACCGTTGGGCCCGTTGATCCTCCCTAACCCAATCCTAGCCAATAGAAACGCACCAACCCCCACCCCACGGATCATAGCTTTACCTCTCCGTTCCCGTGTAAAATTTTTTTCAACTTCCGCCTCTCCCTCCCCTATAAATACTCACCTGAACCCATCCCCTACTTACTGCATGTGCACAAAATATCTCCAACCTCCTCACCATCCTCCTCCTTGTAACATCCTGAAAATTTAAAATTTAAAAATATGAAGCTTTTGAAATATTTTGCAATATATTTTATTGGAATTTGGATTTTATGGTGTTTTCCTGAATTTGGTGGAGGTTTCAAAATTTAAGAACTCATAAAAGACAAAGACGTATATTAGTAATACCATAAAAGGAAATGTGCAAATAATGAAAACTCAAGATTATAAATTCGAATCTGGAAAGATGATCCATAAAAGAAAGGGAGACACTTGAATTAAAACATAAAATCTCATATTGAAAATAAAGGCATAAATAGCAATAAAAAGTGAACGAATAAAATACAAGCACATGTACACACACACACACACACACACACACACACACACACACACACACACACATATATATATATATATAGGTGTGCATATATAAATTGTAAAAGAAAGAGTTTAGCAACAGGAAATAAAAATGTGCAAAATTAAATAATCTAGAAAATATCAATATATGAAATTATATGTATATACAAAAGGACTAGTATGGTAAACAAAAGCATAAAAAAAGTGTGTATATATATACCAAAATAATGGTATAAAGATATATATATACTTGTACACATGTATAAACAAAAAATGAATAGCAATGAAAAGAAAAGAAAAGAAAAGTGCAGCCGGCCGACCACCACCCCCGGCCCAACCCCGCTTCCTTCCCGCACGGACCAGCTCGCCCCCGGGCATTTCACTGCGCCGCGGGCCCCTTCATCTCGCGCCAGTCCTCCTCTGGCCAGCGGGCCGCACCGCCCGCACTCCCTCTTCTCCCTCCTCTCTGCATCCTCCCCGACTTGTCTCTGTTCCGCGCTGCTTTTCTTCTTTCCTCTGCCACGCTCAGCTCCTTTCCTCCCCGTGGCGCCCATGCGATAGCTTCGCCCACCGTTTTTCCTGCCGTCGCCCCTGGTTTCCCATGCGCCGCCCCGTCTCGTCCCGTCACGCCCCCTCCGCGTGCCCAGCCGCTCTCAGTCCCATGGCCCGGCTTCGAATCCCCCGGGCGTAATATAGAGTTAGGTTTTTAAATGATTTGCCAGCGGCTACAGTGAAGAAGAAAATTAGGAAAAATCCGAAAATAAATTCTAAAAAGATGCTAAAATTTATTAGAATATAAAAGAGCTTATTTAATTTTCAGTCATGGATTAACCAATAAATGTTAACGCCTAATGTGCCTTTAATCTTTATTTTAAAAGCATAGTGAGGAATTTAGCCATAGTCTTGTTTAGGTTATGCTCACATGAAATGACGACTTAACAAACGAGGATGGCCTAAAGAAATAAGTCCTAAACCATGGCATACTAGTAACCATAGCATGGTTTAAAACATAACCATCATCTCTAGGCCCCAAGCAATTAGAAGAACCCTTTTTGACTCTTAGATGATTAGGGTATTAGGCTACTAATATTTGGACTAGTTCATGTATGCACGATTATTATGGTTTGAGCAGTCATCTAAAAAGGCTAATTATTAAATTCAAAGCAATAATAAATAAATATGGCTATGGTTACATACCCAAAAATATTACCCTTAATTATAATATATGCACTAACATTTAACATATCATCGTTAAACAAATCTCCATGGTAGAGTTAATTAAGTAGCTTTGTTAATATATGAACTCATATAACAAGCCTGGATAAATAAATTTGACTAAAAATAAAGCTAAGCTTAATAATAGCAAAGGTGCAAATAAAATGATAATGGTACCATTAATTAAAATCTTGACACTAGCTTTAGTACATAATAGTATTAAGCATAATTGTATATATAACAAATTAGGACCCATATGAGTGGATCCTAAATTCAACTTAAATTTAGTCTAGCTATGAATGAAGATCCATAAAATATGATAATGGGATTATTAGAGATTTAAATTCTAATTAATTACCATATAAGAATAAATAATGAGCTCCCCGGTCCCCACCGCCACTTCTACCGTCTTCCCCTCGGCGCGAGCAACGCATTTTTGCCGTCGCCCACTCCCCTCCGGCCACCCCTCGCCGGCAACGCCACCGGCCGCACCGCCCCCGAACTTCCTCTGTCTCCAGCACCCTGCACTTTCGGCTTAACTACATTCGCCACCTCCTCTCGTCAGGTAGCACTCCCGAACCCACTGGCTAGCAGCGTGCGCTCTCAGTCCCATGGCACGGCTTCGAATCCCCCGACCACAATATAGAGTTAGGTTTTTAAATGATTTTGCCAGCGGCTACAGTGAAGAAGAAAATTAGGAAAAATCCGAAAATAAATTCTAAAAAGATGCTAAAATTTATTAGAATATAAATGAGCTTATTTAATTTTCAGTCATGGATTAACCAATAAATGTTAACGCCTAATGTGCCTTTAATCTTTATTTTAAAAGCATAATGAGGAATTTAGCCATAGTCCTGTTTAGGTTATGCTCACATGAAATGACGACTTAACAAACGAGGATGGCCTAAAGAAATAAGTCCTAAACCGTGGCATACTAGTAACCATAGCATGGTTTAAAACATAACCATCATCTCTAGGCCCCAAGCAATTAGAAGAACCCTTTTTGACTATTAGATGATTTTGATATTAAGCCACTAATATTTGGACTAGTTCATGTATGCATAATTAATATGGTTTGAGCAATCATCTAAAAGACTAATTGTTATGTTAAAGCAATAAGAACAAAGCGTTAAGTTAAAGGGTTATCCTCACTCATAAAGAAATATATGTCATGCCATTATCATGCAGGCATAAAATAAATCCTAATAGTAGGATTAATTAAATTAGGTCTCTTCATAGAATAAACTAAATAGTGGAGCGTGACTATAAAAATTTAAGTTAGAAATCATATTAATATACAGTTACTAAAATATAATAGCCCTAGGATGTCGTACATTAAAATGACCTAACCAATATGTGTAAATACTCTAAAGTAAACATTAAGCCATTAACACAAGTAATTAGGGTCACATAAAATGATACATATCAAACCTTGTTCAGATTGCTAAGTTTAAACTAAAATTTAAAATAAAGCACAATAGTAGCTAAAGTATGAGTAAGATAGCAATAGTGCCATCAATTAAATCTTACCACTAGCTTTAGTACATATTTATATGGAGTGTAATTATGTATATATAGCAAGACGAGACCCGTATAAATAAACCATAGCTCAGTAATAAATGGAGGCTCATGAAATATCATACCACAAAAGGGTATAAACATAGGCTATAAATTTAGCTCGGTAAACTAAGATTTACAAACATCACTCATATAGATATACATATATATCATATGCCCTGAAAAGTAACACCCGACAAAATGATACCTACTCATAGGTCCATTCTAACTCATGGAACTTTCTTGATAAATATAAAAATAAATAAAAGAAATTATTAATAAAAGGTCAAGCCTCGCTTTTCCCTAATCAGCCATGTATGGCCACCTTCCTTTCCCAAAAGCAGATAATTCCTGTAGGTACATCTTCACTTTTGATCCCTCGTATTTCTAAAATTTTCCCTCACGGTAAAGCTATTCAGATAACTCGTTCTCTCACTCAAGTCCGGCTACCACTGTGTTTGCAACACACTAAACTGAATCATCCTTCTATTCTCAAATCGTAATAAATGGATAAATTAAATTAAATCGGCCATTTGAATTAATCGGATTTATTTGGATCTTTTGAGTTATTTACCTTTATTTGTATTCAGTCATTTAGCACGTAATTAGATATGGGAATCTTGAAGAATCAAAGGATCAGGCGTGATCAAGAGCGAATCGGAGATAAAGACCAGAAGCCCAAGAGGAAGCATTGTGTGAACTCAAGATCGCGGTAAACCGCGCCAGGCGAGTCAACACTTTGATCATATTGAACCCAATATTTCAAAGTTATTTCCTTTTTAAATTAACAAAGTGCATGCTACTATTTCATGAGATATGTTATGTTCAATTTCAGCAAGCTAGTTATGCCCTGTTATTGCTATTGCTCATATTAATCTCCTTGCCAAACTTAGACATGTAAACCTTGTCGCCGTAGTAAGAATTAACTTATGATTTCGCAAATTAAGTCCCTACTTATATGGCATGCTTACGAATGCTAGCTACTTGGGGTGACACTAATGCCCCAAGAAATATTCTTCAAACTATTGAGAGCTTATGGTGTGATTGCTATTGTGTTTATTATTCTCCTTGCCATACTGGGAAATGTGAACCTTGTTGCCGTAGTAAGAATTTAATATATGATTCCACAAATTATGTCCTTATTTATATGGCATGCTTAGGAATGCTAGCTACTTGGGGTGACACTAATGCCCCAAGGAATACCCTTCAAACTATTATGAATATGATGGAAAACTTATGGTGTGATGCCATAAGCCACATATGGTGCGATGCCATATGTATTGTTGGTGCGATGCCGACAATTAGCGTATGGTGCGATGTCATACGCCGCCCTTGGTGCGATGCCAAGAGGTAACTTATGGTGCGATGCCATAAGGATTGTTGGTGTGATGCCAACAATAAGCATATGGTGCGATGTCATATGCAGCCCTTGGTACGATGCCAAGAGGTAACTTATGGTGTGATGCCATAAGGTTAGTTGGTGTGATGCCAACAAAGAGCATATGGTGCGATGTCATATGCAGCCCTTGGTGTGATGCCAAGAGGTAACTTATGGTGTGATGCCATAAGGTTAGTTGGTGTGACGCCAACATGATTACATGGAATATTACAACTAATGGTTTAAAAATGTGATTTCAAACCTGCTAGGTCATATGAAATTTTAGTAATTATATTCAAAAGCACTCTTTGGCAAACAAAATAGCCTTATGCCTTATTGTATTCAGGTTTGGGGGGATCTCACCATGGAGGGAGTTGTTTCCAAGATCAATGATTAGAAGGCGAAAACAGGAAGATATAGAGTTTGGGATCATGCCTATAAGATTGTTTGAGCTGAGGTTAAGGTACTGCAGCCTATTTAGTTGCCCAAGTTCGGGTGGGATTTGACCATTCAGTTGATTGTTTGGCAAGTGGATTCTTGTGAGTAAAGTGAGATTGGCAATGCAAGGAGGTATCTGGCCATTGAGGCCGAACGACTCGAGATCCAGTGCAATAACACGAGATGCGTGTCCCTTGCTGCAAGTAACACCGGACCAAGTGCAGAAGTGGTGGGAATCATTCTTCCATGAGCCTAGGAGTCCGGCAGGGCTGGAGAGATGGAGCTTAAGGCAAAGGAGGGATTGGAAGTCGGTGGTAGATTCATTAGGGAGAGATGTATCACCTAATGAAGAGACAGGGAATGCAAAGCACAAGATAGAGGAGAGGACAATGGTCTGGAGCAGTGAGGAACTGAGAGCTCCTACAGGAGACCTGTATTTCCTCTCACGCATGCTTTGTGCTATAGTAGACGTGTGCAGTGTGCTTGTGCCTTGAGTTGTGATTTCTCGTAGTAGTGGACATGCGGCATTGTTAGAAGGCAGATAGGTTGCCAGCTAGCTTCTTGCATCCAAGCTTGAGCTGCGTATGAACAGGGAAAGAGATAAGGAACTTAGGTTGGATGACCTTTAAAAAAAGCTTGGAATTGGATGGTATCATGGTAAGAGTTACGACTTACGAGCAGTGACTTATTCCTGTCACGCGAGCCTTTCAAACTTGGGATGTCAATAAGTCATCAAACAGCAGCTCAGCACTTTCCTTGTAGTAAACTATTGTTAGAATTTAGGAGTGAATATTGGTTAGTGACTTATCAGGTGCGATAGAATATATGGCTAGGTCCTTTTTGTTCAGAATTTGGCTTATTATTTTTTACTATAGTAATTAGCTTTTAAATAGCTTTCCAAGACAAGATCTATAGATTGATTGTAACAAACACTGTACCGAGTTCAATTATATCGGCCAAAATCGCATGTGATTATGTTTCTTTACATACTGTCTCTTGCGTACAGTCAGAATTCAAAAACCATAAGCCAAAATCTAAAGTCACAGCCTAAAAACCTTGGGTGGTGTACTCGTGTGACCCGTGCGAAACACGGCTAACTGGATGTCCCAGAGTTCCACGGTCAAAGTTCAGCTCTCCGTGGAGCTTATATATAGGTGCCGAAGCATTGCGATTTCCTGTATGCCAATAACTCCGTCCTTTAGGTGCTAAGTAGGTTTCTCGCCCTCTCCAACGTGCGGAGCACACCGCTAATCAGGAACAATGCTACTAAACATTTGCCGTTTTCTGGCTCGGCTGCTTCTTATCATTTTACTGGTTTTTGTCAGTGGCAGCCTCGGTGCTCGTCCAGGTGGTCCATGCAACACTAGTAAGCACTCATATTTCTAATATAAGTTGCTAACTTTGTACTCCTTTCTAAACCCACTCGCAATGTAGGTAAGTAGTTTTCTGTCTAGTATTCGTACCGTTGTTACATGTATACTAAAAGTGCCTCTGTATCCTGTTGTTCTCTTGAACGTTTTCTTTTTCTCTGTTTCCTTTGTCCTTTTTGGTTCATGGCCTGATATTTCTACCATCATCGCAGATGACCCGAACGGCGGCGGCGGCGACTGCCCAGACTTGCCCCGTCCGACCTGTCCAGGCTGTGGACAATGAAACGTGCGAAGATTCTCCAAATCGTTTGATCTGAGAACGTATGTGCGTTTGAGCACGCTAAAGATCATGGGAAGGCGCGGTTCGTTGCGTAGGAAGCTTTTTACGTAAAGAAATAAAATGTTTATTATTCTACAGGAGCTATTTACTTTCTACAAGTGTAGCCCCTTTAAATCAATGATAATTGTGGCAATTTATGAAGACGATCAAACAAACATGTTTGGAAAGTTCCTCTTATCTTCCTTGGTCTTCAATTGTTTTAGGAGTTGAGAGGTGAGGCTAAAGGATCCTATAAATAGTCCTACTCACACACAGGTGGAAAGCCAATGGGTGTGCCATGACAATCTAACCCAAGCAATCGAGCAAAAAGTTATACTATAATACACTTTTTTATGCGCAGCAATCTTATCGGATTTGATATTGTGAGATACATTATGAACATATTATAGTATCAAAAATGATGTAGATGAATTTCACAGAGAACCAAAATACCAACGACAAAACAACCATAACAAAAGAAAAAATTCGTCAATGTTGACTATAAAATCCTTAAGTACAACCTCGAGAGAGTAAAGGGAAATTAATTTCTCAAAACCTTCTCTAACATTTTGGCAATCAATTAGATTCTTGCCATATACAAGAATCTATGTTAAACAATAGCATAGCCTCTAATCCTCTTGTACATCCCTAATTGTTTCTACCTTGTTTTTGATGAGTTTCTTTTGGCTTGGCTTTTTAGGTTGTTATTGTCACACCTCATGGCTTCTTGGTCCCTCACTTGTCCTCGTCCAAAGGGACTAGGAATCTTTATGCAAGTAGTATTAGTATAGGAATCCTTACGTCACACCTCTTCAAGTCCTAAAAGAATTTGAATCCGAGTAGGGTATGATTTACCTTTGACAACACAATAGGCTATCTCATCCAATGCAACGTAAAAGAAATTAGGGTGAACAATGTTCTAAAAACATTAGGGTGAACGAGAGAATTAAAGGCTAGATTATTGTTTAGTACGAGATTCTTGTATCGTGTAAAGATCCAAAGGTCAAAAAGACTCGAGATGCTTGTAAGGGAGCGATAACCCATTATTTTGTTTTAAAATTGTGCTTAAAGAATTTGAAATCAACTTCACTAAATATTTTCCATCTTTTTGTAATTATTTCTCGCAACTATTTTGGTTCCAAGGAGATCCACCTACTTTGCTTTTGCTACCGTATCTCACAATGTCATGTTGGAGTATTCGACCAAGAGCAGTACAAGACAAAACATATAACCACTTTTGCTAATTAGCAGATGGGTGTGTCTAGATATCACCCAGATGTTTTCTTCCTAACAATCATCCAGATTTGAGACCATTGGATTAGAGATCCAACGGCCCTTTTTTTGGAGGAGGGGGGATTTTTTTGGAGGGGGTGGGGGAAGAATTCATGGTCGTTGGATCTCTAATCCAATGGTTACAAATCTGAATGATAGTTAGGAAGAAAACATCCGAATGATATTTATCAATACCCTTAGCGGATATCCGCTGGCTTGATTCAGCGACACGCGCATGGGCATTGAGGGCGCTCCTGAGCTCCCTCAGACTCAAGGATGGCAATCGGACACAGTGGACACATGCCTCCCTCATACCCACTCAGGAGGATGGTGACTTGATCTCTTTAGGCAGCAAAGGCAACTTGATCTTTGAAGGTGGCACCATTAGCAGCTTGATCTACAGAGGTGGCAACGATCGCGTCTTGATCACTGGAGGTGTAGGTGCCAACCATTGTCTTAATACAACAACTTGATGAACTGATGGCGTCATTTATTGTCTTAATACAATAACCTGTGACAAAAAAATTCGTCCAACCACACGTTTTGATCTTTGTCTACTCGACCACGCAAAAGTAGACGTGTTCTTCTTGGAAAAATACGAGAAAATCATAAGAAGAATGGGCTGTAATATTCAGATTGGAACTCCAAATTTTATTAGGAGCATTATAGCATAAGCTATGGAATCAAGAGCAAAAATTGTAACCTAAATATCATCATCTCCGCTGAATAACAAAAGTGCGTGTGCTCCTTCCCTTGGTTCCTAGCTTGGGCCAGGGAAAGAAACACGACTAAAAAACGGACTCAACAACAGAAAAAAAAAATCACACGACTCAATGATTTAGTGCGGCTAATCAAGAATTAGGCTCCTAGCTTGGGCTCGGCTTCTAATCTCCTGGCTCGTCACATTTTCCGAATTGATCCCACGCCCTTTGCCAGCTAGCAATTCGAGCCAATCTCTCTTTCCGTTTTTCTTCCTTCCCTTCCAAGTTGGCACTAGAGGTGAAAACGGATCGGATAGTTTCCGATCGATTCGGACGAATACGAATTGTATCGGATCGAATACGGATACGAATTTTTTTATCGGATACAGATACGAATACAGTAAATCTAGTATCCGTCGAATACGGATACGAATAATCTGGATAATACGAAATAGGATATCCGAGATTTTAGCCCATAACTAGTTAACCCATAATGAAGCCCAAACGACCTATTCCCACTCCATGCGCGATCCAGCCATCCGTTGTCACTCCCTGCGATCCAGCCGTCAGTGCGACTCGCAACAGGTAGGAGGCGCTGGCTTCGGTAATAACCGTGGACTGGGCACGTAACTGACAGGTGGCCATCGGCCGTCAGATGCACGCGGGGACGGCCCGCGATCGGCGGCTTTAGACTTTCATCGCCGCGCTGCGCGGACTCCTCTCCAGTCTCCTCCAGGTCCAGGTGCGGGGCCCACCGATCCTTTAAGTTATTGTATTTAGCATTTGTTTATTACCATTGCTCCGTGTTAGTACTAGCTAGTACTGTATCTCAACTACACTCAAATGGTTCCATTACAAATTCGAATGGTCTATTTGAATAGCAGCCATGCACGGTTCAAATAGAATGCATTTCTCTATATTCTCGCCAAAGAGATTTGCTTGCCAACTTAGAATTCGACGACAAGCTAGGGTCTTATTCAAAACGGGTTCTTTGCTCCTAATTTCTAGCTTTTAGAAACTAAAAGTCGTTTTGAACGGACGTTGTCTCTTTAACATTGTTTTCCCCCTTCTCTTTGCATTGTCCATAAAGGTATAGTTTTTCTTTTCTTTTTTTAATCGAATGTCTTAATGTTGAAATAGTTCCATATTCGTTGTGGAAGAGCAAGTGACAAGATGAACTATTTACGTATTTTCTTTAATTTTGGATGTATAGTTTAAGGGATTTTCATGTTCCGATAAATATTCGTAACCGTATTCGTTTCGATTCGTATTCGATCCGTATCTGTATTCAATATTATTCGTATTTGTATTTGTATTCGAGTTATCTATATTCGTATCCGTATCCGAAAAAATATGAAAACAAATATGGTAGAAATATTATCCGTCCGTATCCGATACGTTTTCACCCCTAGTTGGCACCAGTTCCTCTTTTTTTCCCCTCCCGCACATACGTTTTGATGAGCTGGCCCCGCATGCTTTCCTTGGTCACGCACAGCACAAATCAGCATCTCTCTCTCTTCCCTTAGGCTATAAATAATAGTGTAGTATTAGCTATCTATAAATTTTACCATATAATATACGAGATAATATAAAAGGAGAGAGAGCATGGAGAATTAGACCGTTTATTATATAATAGTCGACTGTAACATGATAAACAACATATATTATATCATAGAGAAAGCTATAAAAATATTAAAAAATAATTTATTATATAATATCATAAAAATATTATAGATAATAGTTTTCTTTCCATGCACGGCTGCGTGCATGCACCAAAAAAACCTCTCCGGCCTTTCGTTTCATTTCTGCCAAACTAAGACATTTAATGCTGCATGCACAAGTACGTTTCCTTCTTGGTGGCGCAGTAGGAGACAAAGTGGGACCCATCTTGCATGTGGGGAAAGGACTGCAGCCCACAAATACTGTCACTGTCAGAGATTATTACAACCTGTCCAGCGCAGTTTTTCCATGAAGCCACCATTGAGAGAGATCCATTGTATCGGAGACTTGGCGTTACATGCTGAAATGCTCGTCTTGGACTCCTCGCAGTACTTGACAATTTATCCGTCTCAACAGAACCACGCGGTAAGCAAATTAGGCTCACCGTACCAGGACCGCGCGATGCCGCTGCGGCATTCGTCTCGTCCCCCTACCAACCGCGAAGACGGGAAGCACCAGCGGCTAATGTTGGTGGCTTATAGTTGAAAAGTATTATAGCTGACTAAAAAAGCACTCTAAAGCATTAGGGCTCTGTTCACCGTATTACGGTAGTCCGGACTAGGGGTGCAATCGGAGCAGATACGAACGGATATCGCTTATCTGGTATCCTATTCCATATTTTTTCCTCGGAGTCGGAGTCGGATATGGATAATATCGGATATCTATTTCTCCATTCCGTATCCATTCCATAATATTTCGGACGGTCGGTCGGACGGAAATTATCTGCTTCTTTGCACAAGATATTGGACAGTATAGTACAATTAAAGCGAATATGGAGAGACTAATTACTAAGATGTTGAAGGAAAAACACTCAATAGCTAGATGTGACAATCTAGCTATATGTTATTTTGTTTCTAGGTGAAGTCACAACAGATTTCCTCATATCATTTGATATACGGATATATACGGATGGATATCACTTATCCTGTATCCTATTCCATATTTTTTACTCAGAGTCAGAGTCAGACATGGATAGTGTCGGATACCCATCTACCCCTTTCGCATGCCTTCGGTCGGACGGACGGACGGACGGAAATTATCCGCTCCATTTGCACCCCTAGTCCGGACCGACAGATGGGAAGGGATTCGGGTGAAGTCTATGGATATCTTTTCGTTGGACAGATGGTACGGGGTATCCGATCTTCACGACGTATGATCAAGGATAATTTTAGATCTATATAACCTGATAAACCGATGACGCCAATCATTGTCTCAATACAGCAACCTGCGACAAAAGAATTTGTCCAACCACACGTTTTACACTACAACACAACCGAGATTTGAGGGCGTTTAGCAAACCCGGCATTTATATTTAACCCGGCGTTTATTGAGATTTAGGGGCGTTTGTATAGCAGGGCAGACGTAAATGCCAGCATAGACATCTTTGCTGGCGTTTATAAGTACCGGGTTTGATCTGATATTTAGGGGCATTTGTAAACGCCGAGAAAGAGGTTTTGCGGCATTTGTAATGATCCCTGGCGTTTAGCCCCAGCCACGCGGGAATTAGTCATTTTGGCGCGGGATTGGTACAGTGGAAAAAGTGGCGCGGGAGTAAAACGCAAAATTCCCAATCCGGCCCATTCGCACGATCGATTTGCCTCAAAGCCCTAGCCGCCGCCGCCGATTTCCATCTCCCTTCGCCCCCTTCTGGTTTCCTCCTCCTCCTCCTCCTCCACTCTTGGCACCGGCGAGGCCGGGCCAAACTCGCCGGCGGCCACTTCATCCCCGCGTCCCCCGCCGCCACTCCTCTTCGTCTCTTCGCCATCTCTTTCCGCCGCCTCTCTCTTTCTTCTCCAGCACCGGCGCCGGCACTCACCTCACTTCCGGCCGCCCCTGTGCCCCCACTACCTCGGCGCCGACGTCCTCATCCGGCCCATTCGATCGATCTGCCTCAAAGCCCTAGCCGCCGCCGCCGATTTCGATCTCCCTCAAAGCCCTAGCCGCCGCCGCCGCCACCGCACCGCCGCTTCTCTTGACCCACCTCGACGCCGCAGCTCTTCGGCTACCACCAGCAAGCGGCGCCCCTCCAGGTCCACAAGTCGCCGCCAACGCCATCGCCAATCTCCACCGGATCTTCTTCAACCCCGGTCGGCCGCCCCTGTGTCCGCCACCACTGCATCATCCCCTTCATCGACGACCCCGACCCCAGCTTCCTCTTCACCGACACTAACGGCGACGACTTCTCCACCGACGCCGGCAAGCTCCGACTTCTTCCTCTGCCTCCACTTCACCTCAGTCTCCTCTGCTACATCTTCTTCTTTGGTTATGTATAATTCTTCTCCATTTTGTAATTGCTATTCTCGAGTATTGTTCAACTAAATTGGTACTAATTCCTGTTAATTGTGCACTGTTAAATTGATGCTTTATGATCTGTGATGTGTGTCTATGAGTTGTGACTGAGAGAAGAATTTGTGCCTGTGCCTTCTCGCGTAAGCTTGGTTATGAGTTGTGTTAGAAATTAATCTTGTTTAATTTGTTTTGCATGTCAGTTGGAGTCTAGCACAGTCTGAATAAGTGTTGCGACCTGAGTGCACATATGCATGTTGAAGTGAGGGCTAATTAGGCATGCATGTAGGTGATTAGTGGCCATGCATGGTGATTAGTTGAGCATGTGCATGCTGAGAAAGAAGCGGTCCAAGCACTGCATGCATCCATGCTAATAATATGCATGTATGCGTGTTAGTAATTGGAGTTGTGGCGGAAGAATAGGTCATGGAGTTAGTGGTCAAGTCTGTTAGCTTGCATGCTGATTAGTTGTGTTTAGTTAGTTGAGAACGTGGGGTATGTTTGTGTTATAAATACCCATGTAATCAGTTTGTTTCTTGAGCAGTGAACAACAAGGGAAAAGACAACATTTGTGTGTGTTCTAGTGCTAAGCAGTTGCAGCGCTAATTGTGCGTGTTTTTTTTCCTTTATGTTCATTGTATGCAGTGTGAGTGGGTGATTGTTTTTTCTGGGCCAACAAGTTGTGACCGAGAGAAGTATTTATGCTTTATCATCTTTGCTGCTTTGACAGAAGGTTGACAAGGTGCTTCGACAAAAGGTTGACGAGGTGATTCATCTGCTACATACTGGTGCTTCCTGTGCCTGGTTGCTATTGTCTCCTTACTCTCTTTTCAGGTTAGCTGCAAGCTGAAACTTTTTTATATGTTTGTGAATTCCATGCATCCATGTGCATCTTGGGAGAACTAATAAATTGGTGCCAATGATTAGGAAACATGGACAAACATTGGATGCTTTCACCTAGGTAATTAGATTTCAACACAAAGCTGAAAAGTTAAAAGATTATTTACTCTAGCTCCCCTGGTTATAATTGTTAGTAGTAACTTGATATTATAGGTACAGCAGTATTTTATAAAACAATGCTCTGAAGCCCATAGAAAATTGTCTCCTCTATGTGTATTTCTTCAATATCCCCATAGTGCCTGTGATATGGAATTTACAATAAAAATTTGAATAAATTAACAACAACATAAGTTAAAATACTGCAACGAGTTCAGTCATTTTGTCTCTGCATGTCAGCTACTTCGAAGAACTTGTAGCCATTCAGGTACTTGGAATGTTTTTCTGTGTAAAAGCTAAAAAAATATGGGTAACTTACAAAGAAAATGTCTAAGCTTCCAGAAAGATCTATATCTAGTTCTCTGTTTAGAGTAATCTATATCTAGTTCAATATTACAAATTTGTACTTTGCACAACGATATCAATATGTATTTAACACAAGTGAAGTAGATGGAAGCCAAAATTGCATCAAAACCACATGTTCTGATTAAACTTTCAAATAATCTTGAGAAGTAAATATTTGATGTACTCGTATCAGAGCATATTCAACATAGAAATGCCAGTGAATCATGCAAAAACAAAGAGCCAACCTATATATGTGTGCAGTCATAGAAGTTTTATTTGAGGATTGTTAATTATGAAACAGGACATTTGATACAAAGAGCCAACCTATATATGTGTGCAGCCTTATACCATTTGATACGCCTAATATGTTGTAGGCTTGTAGCATGCACATTCATTTACCAGTTCCTGTGAATTGAGTTTACTAGAGATGGGAAGAAAAGATACATTCTTTAGACAGTCCTAAAACTTCTTAGCCTTAGTAAACATGTGTTTGATCAGGAATAATTTCTTGGATGCTCTGCTGCTGTGCAAACAAATCCGCAATGTCTACCGCTCTTATGTGTATCTGTTCGGAAGTGAGCCTATATATGAATGGAGGAACTAGCTATGATTTTTTCAACAGTATACTTTCAGGACATGCTGTTTCCGAGAGAGAGATGAGAAGAATGTTTTAACCCTAACGTTAAATCGATCGGTGTCATCAATCACCAGGCTAGCTAAAGACACAAACATGCAGCAGAGAAAAAGCAAAAGGAAGATATGCAGGAAATTTGCAACTGGTTTCCTATGTAACTGGTTTTGATTCAATAGTGCAACAACAGTTTATGATGTAGTAATTGCTTGCTTGCTAACTGGAGCACTAGTTAGGGAGATGAATTTCTGTCTAAAGTTTGGAGGTAGATTAGCCCTTTTTTGCTAAGACAGTAGACCATTCTGAAAATGCGCATCTTTTCTGTTGCGTATGGGTTAATTTAACTGTAAATGTTATGGTAATTTCTTAGGATTTTGTACTGACCGTGACTTCCTCTGTTAGATAATCTAGTTAATTATGAAACAGGACATTTGATACACCGTCAGTCATAGAAGTTTTATTTCAGGATTGTTCTTTTCCCCATAAACATGTGTGCAGTGTACTTAGACTTAGCTAGTTTTTCCTATTTCAGCACTAACTCTCATATATTGGGTTCACTTGATTGCAGGCTGGAGAAGATATGGTGTTAACTAGTTATTTATCAAGATCTTTTGTGCAGCGTTTAACTTAAGCAAATAGGATCCTGTGATGTTCAAACTATGAATATTTTGTTGAACATAAGTTATCGCACTCCTGTTCTACAATTCTATATATGTGATGCCGTCTTTTGCTGAACAATGTAATCTGTCGGCTGATATGGAAGTACTGCTTGTAAATTTTAGCTGCCTTTGACTTTTTGTTGAACAATGTGATTCTATCAGTTATAGTGATAATTATGGAATTAAAATCTATGATGTTGGTGTGTTGTCTACTACTAGTGAATAAGCATATATGTACAAACTGTGAAAGAAGGTATTTATAGATGGCAGACTGTTAAAAACATTTTTTATTAATTTAGTTTGGTAATTTGTAACCGTTGCCGTAGCTAGAGCAATAGCACACATACATGCTGTACAAAAAACCGAAATGAGGGAATTGCAGATGCCAGCATCCTCCTTTTGGGGCATCTGTAAACGCCACAGATAATGTCAATTGGGGCGTTTGTAAATGCCGGCTGGATTACTCTGGAAGGGCGTTTGTAAACGCCGGGGTAGACTATCTGGAAGGGCGTTTGTAAATGCCGGGGTAGATTATCTGGAAGGGCGTTTGTAAACGCCGGGGTAGAATTTTCTGGAAGGGCGTTTGTAAACGCCGGGGTAGATTAATCTGGAAGGGCGTTTGTAAACGCCGGGGTAGAATATTCTGGGGCGTTTGTAAACGCCAGGTTAGTCTTGTGTATGGCGGCATTTCCTAAACGCCGAGGTTTCTATAAACGCCGGGAAAAATCTTTGCCGACGGCACTTATGTGGTCGTTTGGTAAACGCCGGTAAAAACTCCTTCCGCGGCATTTACACACATTCTAGGGCGTTTATAGGTGCCCTAGCAAGTTGGTTGTGTTGTAGTGTTAATCCTTATCTACTCAGCCATGCAAATATAGACGTGTTTTTTCTGCAAAAACACGAGGAAATCATAAGAAGAACGGTAGTAATATTCGGATTGAAAATTTCTATTATATTAAAGACGTTGTAGCATCAACCATAGAATCAAAAGCAAAATTTTTAATACGAATAACGTAGTCTCCGCTGAATAACAAAGTGCCTGCTAATATATAAGGTGTTATTTCCCTTGGTTCGGCCAGGGAAAGAAACACGACTAAAAAAGGGACTCAACGACAAAAAAAAAACACGAATCAATGATTTAGTGCGGATAAGAAGAAGGCCTGTTTGGCAGAGCTCCACCATTGAAAAAATGAATCTGGAGCAGCAGATCCACCGAAAACAGCTTCACCGTGAATCTGGGATCCCACCATGGAGCTAGACAAAACTGTTTAGCTTGCACAGCAGCTCCAGATCCACGAAACTGAGTTTTTGGTGGGAATGACCTGTTTTGCCCATGGGTTTTATGGTGGTATGGGATGGGGTGTATAACCAGTGGCAAAAGGTGGGTAATTACCACCCAACTCCACGAGTAGGTACGAAACAAGGTTTCGTGGAGCACCCCTTGAGGTGCTCCATGGATTTCATGAATCTGGAGCTAGATTCAGTATTTTGGTGGATCCAGATTTCGTGGAGCTGGAGCGTTTGGGTAAAAATTCGTGAAGTGGAGCTGTTTTTAGTGGATCTAGAGTTGATGGAGCTCTGTCAAACAGGCCCTTAGGCTCCTGGCTTGGACTCGGCTTCTAATCTCCTGGCTCGTCACTTTTTGATGAGCTGGCCCCGCGTGCTTTCCTGGGTCACGCACAACACAAACCAGCATCTCTCTCCCTTTTATCGTGTTTCCTTGCATGCACGGCTGCATACATGCAACAGAAAACCTTTCCGTCCTTTCTTTTCAATGCTGCCAAACTAAGACATTTAATCGGAGAGTTGGCGTTACATGCCGAAATGATCGTCTATCGTCTTGGATTCCTCGCGGAACAGAACCACGCGGTAAGGAAATTAGGCTCACCGTACCAGGACCGCGAAGACCGGAAGCACCAGCGGCACCGCCGCGCGCGTCATAGTGCACCTAGCTACACGCCTTTGTTTTTTACCAGAATAATTAGATCGAACTACCAAGACTCTGGACTATCAACGCATATCCTCCGAGAAACAGTTTAGGAACGTTTGTTACCGGGTGCAACCTCATATTGTTGCACAGTTACGGTTGCCTGCTTCTAGCTCGTAAAATGGCGGCATATGAAAAGTCCCCAAAAATTCAAACCAAAAAATTTATGTGCTTTTCCCTGAATTTTTGAGTGATTTTTAGCAACTTTCCCTTTTTGGAAAGTTTTCCCGGAAACCGCTTTCTCTTTCTGACGTTTCCGCCTTCCTTTTTCCCTTGGCGCCCCTCCTTTTCTCTTCCTCCCTCTCCCGTTGGCGCCCCCTCCTTCCCCGCTTTCTCCCTCGCGCACGTGCTCGCGCTGCGCTCACGCCCGCTGTTTCGGCCGCGCCCACGATTTCGCCGCCTCCGCCGCGCTGCCGTCACTAGTTGCCAGCCCCTCGCCACGTCGCTCGTGACCGCATCACCCAGTCAGCCACGGTCCCAACCTGCCAGCCTCCCGCCTCCCCCTCCTTCGCGCGCGACGCACCCCGGCTGTGCGGCTTCCCCAGGACGCCAGCGACGCCGTAGCCCCGCCCACATCGCGCCATTAACCCCCCCGAACGGCTCTCTCAGTGCCAGCTCGATCCACCCCTTTATAAGCTCCACCAAGGCCGGCATTGTGCTCCCCTAGCTTCCAAGACACTCCTCGAGCGTCCGATCGAGCTCCGGGTCCCTGCATCACCGGCGATTAGCTCCTCCGCCGCCGGTGAACTCCCGAGCCTTTCTCCTTCTCCCTTCGATTAAAATCCAATTGCATTCGCTGATTTACTCCTCTCTGCCTCCTGAGCACGATGGTGGACTCCGCCGGCCGAGAACGCCACTCCCCTGCCCTGGCGGCAAAGCTCACCGTCGGCCGAAAGGGGGTCGTTGTGGCCAGCTCGCCAGAAAGCTTCCCAGCTCGCCCAACCGCCACCATTGAGTTCCCCTCACTCCAGAGATGCTTACACCTCAGCCGATTTGCCTGGATTGCCGCCATTGGCCTCCGGTGACCAAAAACCGCCGTCACCTTCTCTCCGGCCTTGCGCCGCCGTGAGTCATCCCCGTGACTCCCAAGACCCAGAAATGGGTTTCCCTCGCCAAGCCCTCCCCATTGGAACCCTCCCTGGCCACCGAAGACCCCGCCGTCGCCGGAGAGCGGAGCAGCTCCTGTCTCCGCCCCTCTGTCGTGCGTGCACGGCGAGAGGAAGACGACGACCTACGTGGCCGCATCTTCGCCGTCCCCTGTCTCCGTTGCCGTATAACCTCCACCCTCTGATCCAACTCGCCTCAGCCATCCGATGCCACTTAACTTCCCTCTCCGCATCCGTCCGATCCAGCCTCTCCGCTTCGCCCGCCTTGTTGCCGTTCGATCTCCATCCCGCTCTGATCCAGCCCGTCTGTACCCACTTCATTTCAGTTCCACCTGGGTCGCGCGTCGTTCATCCGGGCCGCATGAGCGTGCGCGAGAGTGGGCCGAGCCCTGGCCTGCTTCGCCGCCGAGAGCGTGCGTGCGTGTGCAGGCCGCGCATCGGCCTGCCAGGCCGCGCGAGTACGCCGCCATGGGCCACGCTGGCCGTTCGACCGCGTGGGCTGCACAATGTCGGGCCGCACTGTGGCTTTGGGCCGACCCGACACTGATTCACCGATTGTCCAGGGATTTAATAATTTCCAAAAATCCAGAAAATCCAAATAAATCCTAGAAAATCACAGAAAATCCCAGAAATTCCTATATTTCACCACTTTGCTCCATTTAATGTCTTGAATCCATTTTTGACCTCTATTTCCTCGAATTCATTCCAAAAAAATTCTAAAAAAATTCCCATTTGAATATTTTTGCATTTTACTTCTTCTTCATAGATTATTTTTCCTCGCTTGATTAGGCTCAAGCCGGACTTATGTTATTTTATGTGTTTGCGCTAGTTTCAGAGATTCCGGAAGCTTCGGTGTAGACCCAGGATCCAGGAGTTTCTACGTTCGAGATCGCCGAGATCGTCCAGATTCATGGCAAGTCACAGAACCTTGATCTTGTTGTATCCCATGTTGTTTAATTATGTAATTATGCTATTTGCATTATGCTAGTTGTGAAATGCTAGTTTAAAGTAAAATAAAATGTTTAGAATGACATGTTATGTAGATAAAACCTACCACCGATAAATGCAATGTTAAATTTGTAGCCCCGCCTTTGTAACCCTAGAATTACCTTAAGAGTAGTATAATCACATGTAGGCTATCTATATCACGCAAAGTCTTTACACTAATAAGGTTGTGGCCGTGGGCCGGTAGACTTCAAAACTCGGAGCTAGGGTAAGGTGGTATGGGACACCATACCCTAGGGTGGTTGTGCCGGCGTGCACAGGTTAGGGTAAGGGTGTTATGGGAAACCGCGAGCCGGTCTTCGCCCACCGTTTACCTTAGAGTGGAGGTTGCGGACCTCGTGAAAATGTAAGGACTAGACCCTTACGCTGAGCAAATGGCATAGTGACTGCTCAACCACAGGTGTTGACTTGTCAACCCTGGTTTAGTACTTGCTCAACTTAAGTGAAGCCCTGCATTGGGAGTCGGTACGGATTGCGAATCCGGACTAAGACAACGATAGGTCCCCACAACTCGGGCCTGGCGTTCCGTGGTGGCCAACGGATACCTGAGATTGTGCGGATTCCGCACCTATCGGGTGGAGTGTATACCAAGGGTTGAGCAGCGAAAAGACTCGGTTCCTTAACTCAGTCATGAGGGTTAAGGGTGCATGTGGGTAAAGTTGGGTAACTCTACAGAGTCAAGAAAATGGTATTCGAATACGCTGTGCTCCCGGTTAAGGGAGCTGTGTCACTTGTGTGATTCCAGCTGCGAAGCTTAAGTAGTATTTACAAATGCTTTAACTGGAGTAGATGATTAATTATCTTTTTATGAAAACCCCATAATTTTAAAGAGTAGTTGTAACTCTTTGAGTTTTTGAAGACGTTTGCAAGTAAAACTGCATCCACTCAAAGTTAATAAACCAAATATATTCCCTTCCTTTGTTGATCCGTGCAAATAGTTAAGTTAGGATTTCCCATTGTGACTTGCTGAGCTGGTTAGCTCACGGCTTGCTAAACCCCTTCAGAGGACCAAGATGTTGGTGAAGGTCTCCCCGTTGAGGAAGCCCCTGAGGAACTCTTCTTCAACGAGGATCCGTGGCTCTAGGTCTCCGCCGCGTTCGAGCTTTCCTTGGAGTTTTTGTAATGTAAATACTTTGGGCTTGCGTGCCCCGCTGCAGTAAACTGGGTTGTTAAACCTTATCTTGTAATAAAGCTGAACTTTTGTTGTAAGCATGTGATGGTTCACTCTTGCGTGACATTCCATAACTGTTCAGGCATGAATAGTTGCGGGATGCCGTGTCCGCAAGCGCCCCTGGAAACGGGGGTGTTACAAGAAGTGGTATCGGAGTAGGCTCTTTGACCGTAGGTTGAGACCTAAGGCAAACTAGGAAGCGATTTTATCGCAAAATTTAATTTAAAGCCATAAAAAGGGTTTACGAAAATATAAGTATATTGCTGTCTTTTTCCTCTCTTGTTGCTATCTTATCTGTCTTAGTTAACTTCTGCTTAAGCTTTACTTTTTGCAAAATGTTTACTGCTTTACTTGTCTAACTTCAAATTTTCGTTTCTTGGCAGATGGTTCACTTCGTGCACTCTCGTCCTGACCGCATGGAGGGTTGGCCCTTCAAGCTATGGGAGATGCAGAGGTACCTTGGAGCTACCGGGTACCACAGTCCAGTGTTCCACGCTGTGAGCCTCTTTCACCAGGAGCAGAGGTTTGAGTGGAAGGCGTGGGTGACCCTGACACCCCTGCCTGTCCGCCCAGACATCGAGAGGAGGTTCATCGCCAGGAGGATCAAGCAGGATGATGCAGTTCAGGATGCAGCCCAGAAGGCTGTGATCTATCTCCGTGGCTACTACGACCTTGAGTTGGCTGAGTCGCCGTTCGACCTGATCCCGAAATCACTCCGTGGAGGTTTCGCCGTTCCTCAGTTCCGTGAGGATGACGATCCCCGCCTGGCAAGCATCGCTACCCTTGTGGCACAGCAGGTGTTCCAGTACGAGTGAGCTGTCAAGGAGTCCCGGTCCCTGCAGAGTCAGCTGCTGGAGGCCCAGCAGGAGGTGCAGCAGCTTCGTGCAGCCTTGGTCCGCTTCGAGGTAGTCGAGGCAGGCGAGGTTTCAAACTGTGGAGAGTCCCCCAGCATCTCCTCCTCGTGTGCTTCTGTGCAGTCCCGGCCCAGGCATAGGTTGCCTGCAGGAGAGTACCGTGCTCGGTTTCGCCCTGCAGCCCCTCTCGCCTTGCCAGCTCCGGACGCCATGGAGGAGTAGTTGGTGTTCGCTAGTTTAGTCTGACCCAGTGTAGTAGTGGTACTTTTGTAATGTAATACAGGTGTATTCATGAACCCCAAGTGGTCTGTGTACCACTTGCATCGATTTAATTAAAACCTTGCTGAAGGTATTTGACAACGTTGTGCAAAAAAGTTGCAATACAAAAATTGTAATACATCAATTATACATAACTATATACTACAATATCATGTATGAAACAATGAATTGAATTGGCAAAATAACTTTAATCGGGTTGATCCATATCACCGTGTCACACACACCATGGAACACGCCTTCTTCAATAGTTCCCACCATTGCCCAAAACCGGTGGTAAACTGGTAACCAGCCCCTACGCATAATAAAAAAAATACATTATTTAGCACGTAATATAAAATTTATCCGTACCAGTATGGGCAGTTTATTTGAAATCCTAGATGCGTTACGGTATGATAAATATAGAGAGAAGACCTTGCTATGATTAAATGGAGAGAGATGGCTAGAAACACCATTCTATCATATGTATGCATGGTTTTTGATATTTAAGAAAGCAAAGAGATATCTTGTGACAGTTTTTGTATGTGGTATGATTTCTTTCGTTTGGCTTTTTGCCAAGTTCCAAGTTGGTGCATTCTTAGCTGATGGAAGCGTGCATTCGTTCTTTGTACTCCTTTTATGTTTTAGCTGCTTTTTTTTTTGTATAATTTACCGTATTTGTCTCATAACCTATATTGGGCAGTAGGTATCAGAAAATTTGATGAACTTATATTTTGAAAATAAACTGTGTGGAGTAATCCCGCGTCTAAGCATACCGTACCCGTCAGTACTTAAATTTTTTTTTGCAAGAGTCGGTACTTAATTTCCATCTGAGTGTATGTTCACTCGTTCATATAGAGGTTACGAAAGCAGAAGCCTAAGCATTACTGCTTCGCTCTAAACAGTTTTAGTTTATAGTTTCTGGCTTCTTAATTTTCGTTATTTTTTTTGTCGTTTTGTTTTTGGATCTTTTTCTTTTTTTCCTTTGTATTGTTTCTGATGATATAATTTTTTATATTTTTAATTTAATTACTTAGAAAAAGCTAACAACTGATTTGGTGTATTTTTAGTTGCTACAGTAAAAAAGTCATAAATCGTAACTTATAAGCGCTGGGCCAAGCCAAACCTGTGCCAATAGCACAATGTTCTTGCAAGAATCTATACGTACACGCGTGGAAAATACACTTGCAGGGCTACAGTTTGTAGTCTTAGGTTTCCGCAACCATCCACACTGGAGACCATCGAGGCCTATGGCCCAGCCCAATGGCAACCGCAGCTGACAGCCCAGCCCAAGACCACGCCACACACACAGGACGAGTACTGTCACTGACACCCATTGTTCTCTCCGTTTGATCATCCGCATTCCAGACGCTGTGCACATACATTATAACCGCGTCCTTTTTAGCGTATAGCTTATGATTTTTTTAAATAAATAAATAAAATAGTTTTTTCTATCGTTGTTTTGAAGTGACTTATCAGAATAGCCTTTTCAAAATAGCTTATCGATTTATTAGTATTCGATTCATTCGCACAATGATCAAAAGCCATCGGCCACAATTAAAAAGAATGCATATGTAACATTTCAGGACACAAATTAATAGCCATGTTTGCAATAATCCTCCACCGAAAGTATACCCTGATCGTATGAAAGTACCATCAGCATCAGACGTATATGCTCTCCTTGCATTTGAGATGGTACATTTGATGACAGCAATTGATGTTGTTTGTGCAATTTTCTCAAATTTGACCATTGTATACAAAAGAAATTAAAAATTAGAATTCCCACGTAAAATGTGGCATGATAAAGAGATATGAAGGCCACAAGCATATCATCAACTACAATGTGGTGAAAAGCAAAATAAGAAAATCTGAATAAGTCACAGTTCATCAATAAACTTGCATTGTGAAAACAATATTTTCCAATGAAACAGACTTCCAATATGAAACATAGGGAGTAGTAATCCTCCTAACCAACTATGAGAACACGGCCATGTACAAGGGATGAGAAGAGACGACATAGGGACTATGACCATGGATTGACCCTGACTTAGATGAGCCGGCGTGTTATGACCGGTTCGTCGGCGCACTTTATTTGCATCTGGCTCCTTGTCCACCTTCCCAGCAAATGCCCCCAAGCAGGCCGAGCCCGATTACCCCATGTCCAACCATGGCAGCATTGAGGCCGAAGAGACGACATAGGGAGTAGGACCATGGACCGCTGACTATTTATCTGCTTGATGGGTTAGTAGGCCGGTTCGTCGGCCCACTTTATTTGCATCTGGCTCCTTGTCCACCTTCCCAGCAAATGTCCCCAAGCAGGCCGGGCCCGATTACCCCATGTCCAACCATGGCAGCATTGAGGTGGTCCGCGACAACGGGTGGCAGCGGCAGCGCTACGGTATCATATCCTAAACGAATCCGACTCAATTTGGGGAAATTTTGACAGCGATTTGGGTAAAATCGACAGATTGGAGAAGGGGAAAATGCTAGGGGTTCTCTACCAGCTACAATACAGCTAAGAAACACTAGTTTTACTTTCTTTCTTCTCAGCGTTCCATTCCATCTCAAGTCGGGTTATATACCCCAAGTTACAGCAGCCCGTAACAGCCATAGCTCAAATCACAACAGTCGACAGTTGAATCAGTTAATGACAACACCCCCACATCAATAGCGCCTAACAGTAAATACCAACGAGCTTCACAGCCGTCCGATCCTCGTCGACGTCCATCCAACGCCGCCCTAGAATCCGTTCGCTCGAAAGCTGAAGTCGTCGAAGCTGCGGCGTCGATTTCCCAGTTAGCTCCGTCGACGGCAGAGCCAAAGACGGGTCACTCCGTATGGATGACTTGAAAGACACGAGAGCGAGGCAGTCGGTGGCGCTCGTCGTGGCGGGCTCGTGGTCGGTGTTGGAAGTGGCGGCGACAGGCGTAGTACTACCTCCGGGAAATGCAAGGAAGAGGAGGGCCATTAGAAGCAAAGGCTTCGTTACCACCACGGCTGCTGGGTGCTGCATGTTTGCAGCGCATGCCAAGGCGGTTAGCTTGTTCTCTCGCCGAAGCGAGAAATTTATTTACTTGTGATGGAATTGCACTGTAGCTGTACGAACAAAGGCAGATTGCTCGTGAGTGGCCACGGCTAAGTTAGCTTGGCATACTTTTTGGTCCTCGGAGCTTCACACTGTCCTCGTGGCGCATATAACTTAGACCTTTAAATCCACATAAGTCGTCCAATATTTTGATTTAATTGATCAGATTAGTTATGATTAAATTATACTTTATATACTACTATTATAAATCTCGCGAGAGGTAAAATTGTAATTGCCCAACTGCGTTTGAAATGAGCATGCAGGACTAGTAATAGGTTTAGTGCAAAGTCCATAATTGTAACATCCCATTTTGTGGGAGCCTAAAAGTGCTTGAATAAAATTGGCAATGTGAATTCAAATTGGACTTCATACTCTTTTCAAATTTTAAACCCAATTCATTTCAAGCCAAATTCAAATTCAATTTGAATTTTCCAAAGAACCCAAGGCCCAAATATTGGTTGGGCCGAAGCCCAGGCCATTCTTCTTTCTCCCTTGGCCTTGGCCTGGCTCACGCCGACCCATGCCACTCCCCCTGCGCCGTGGCCCGACAGCGCCCTCTCCCACTCCTGTGCCGCAATAGTGCGTTGCCCCTCTTTCTTGTGCGCCATCAGTGCACGCAAGCCTCGTGCCGATCTTGCCATGCTCGACTCTCCTCTTCTTCCTCCTCTCCAAGCCATGCCGTGCCCGCACCCGTAGCAAGGAAAGGCGTAGTACTACCGCCGGGAGATGCAAGGAAGAGGAGGGTTGTTAGAAGCAAAGGCTTCGTTATCATCATGGCTGCTGGGTGCTGCATGTTTGCAGCATGCCAAGGCGGTTTGCTCGTTCTCTCGCCGAAGCGAGGAATTTATTTACTTGTGATGGATTGACGCGTGTAACTGTAGCTGTATGAACAAAGGCAGGTTGCTCGTGCTTGGCCCAGGATTTATTTACTTGTGATGGATTTACGCACGTAACTGTAGCTGTATGAACAAAGGCAGGCTGCTCGTGCTTGGCCCAGGATTTATTTACTTGTGATGGATTTACGCAAGTAGTCTGTGCTCCTGATTTGTGAGGCCCAGGATTAACGACTAACGAGCATAAAGACTAATGAGAAGACTGAGAATACCTTTCGAATTCATGCACATTTAAAGTTGTACCAGTGGAGAGTCATTGGTAATTCAGTAGAGGTACAATCGAAACATATTTCATTGGATATATTAGATATCGTTTATCATGTATTTTATTTCATATTTTTTTTAGAATTGAAAGTTAGGTGCAGATATTGCCATATATAAATTGCATGGCAGTTAATGCATAGCATAATTTTTTGATGTGAGTTTATTGAGAAACCATCGCTGGCGACCAGTCCGAACGATTTTTCTGCTTAGAACAAGAACGAATCAATCACAGAATCACAGAGAGAATAGATTGAACACAGAGAGGTAGAGAGAACTCCTGGTCTTTCTTTATTGCTTTAGATTGCATCATGGTACATAATGAGGGGGGTCTAGGTCCCTATTTATAGTCTACGGTGGGGTGCCCAAATATGCCAGGACTCTTGGCCATGGGCCTAGTTTCCTAACATTCCCCCTTGGGCACTCACCCAACATGCTCATGCCTCGTCAAAACTCCATAAAAACCCAGTGGGAAAAATTTGGAGAAAGAGTACATGATACATGTGATGCTGCGATGCACGAATTGCCTCATTAAAAACTTTGGTCGAGAAACTTCATGGAAAACTCGTCAAGGGAAAAAGAGTACAATTCACCCAAATTCATTTGGTCTGCAAGACTTTATTTTTGGGTACTTAATCTTCATGATCAAGATTTATTAGCGGGCTTGTGAGAATTCTCCCCCTGAATTCTGCACTTCTCTAAGTCGCATTATTCCAATTCTACGCACGCACCTTTCAAAGCTAGATGCGGGGAGTGACTTAGTGAATAAATCTGCGAGATTTTCACATGACTTAGTATGCAGTACTTTAATCTCGTCCATCTTTTGCAATTCATGTGCATAGAAGAACTTGGGGTTGATATGCTTTGTGAGATGACTCTTCACATAGCCCGTTTGCACTTGTGCAACGCAAGCGGCATTATTTTCATAGATAATTGTGGGGGTTTGCACAATGTTCATCCCACATGACTGCTGGATGTGGTGAACCATTCGGCGGAGCCAAGCGCACTCTCGTGCGGCTTCATACAGTGCTATAATTTCTGAGTGGTTCGTCGAAGTAGCTACCAGGCTTTGCTTAGACGATTTCCATGAAATTGCAGTTCCACCACACAGGAATACATAGCCTGTTTGTGACTTAGCGGTATGCGGGTCTGACAGATACACAGCATCTGCATAGCCAATCAAGTTCAGATCTTGATTCTTTCTGTAAAACAATCCGAGGTCCTTGCTACCTTGGAGGTATCGGAAAATGTCCTTTATGCCCTGCCAATGCCTTTTGGTGGGCTCTGCACTGTACCTTACTAAGAGGTTCACGGCAAATGCAATGTCCGGCCAAGTGCAGTTTGCTAAATACATGAGTACTCCCACTACACTCAAGTATGGAAATTTCGGTCCCAGGACTTCCTCCCCCTCTTCCCTAGGTCGGAAAGGATCTTTTTCTTGCTGTAAAGACCTACCGATCATCGGTACTTTCGAGGGAAATGCCTTCTCGAAGCCAAACCTTTCAAGCACCTTCTGGGTGTAGGTCGACTGATGTACCAAGACTCCTTCAGGGACGTGCTCAAGCTGCAGGCCTAAGCAAAACTTGGTCTTATCTAAATCTTTCATTTCAAATTCTGACTCCAAGTAGGAGCTTGCTTCTTTTATGTCTTCGGCTGTCCCGATGATATTCAGATCATCTACGTACACAGAGATTATACAGAATCCATTCTGGGATCGCCGTATAAATACACAAGGACAATCTTCATTGTTCGTGTAGCCTTTCTTGCAGAGAAAGTCACTTAAGCGATTATACCACATTCTTCCAGATTGTTTCAGTCCATACAGTGACTTTCTGAGTTTCACACTGTACAGATTTCTATTTGCTCTGTCTTGGTTCGGGAGAGGGATTCCTTCAGGGACTCTCATATAAATCTCCGAATCCAAGTTACCGCAAAGGTATGCAGTCACAACATCCATCAATTTCATTTCCAAATTCAAGTTCACTGCCATTGAGATCAAATATCTAAAGGTAATTCCACTCATGACTAGGGAGTAGGTTTCTTCATAATCAACTCCAGGACGTTGAGTGAAACCTTGGGCTACCAGCCTTGCTTTGTATCTCACTACTTCATTTCTTTCATTTCTCTTTCGAACAAATACCCACTTGTGCCCAACGGGGTGTATGTGGGGAGGTGTGCGGCATACGGGCCTAAACACCTCTCTTTTATTTAGAGATAGCAATTCAGTTGCTATTGCCTTCTTCCAATCTTCCCAATCTGATCTTTTCTTACATTCAGCGAGCGATGCAGGCTCGGGATCAAGATCGATGATGGTGGCAATTTTCTTTGCGAAGTAGATATCGATATTACCTGTTGTCCTATTCAGGGACTCTCCCGTGTGCACATAATTTATAGCTATTTTTTCATGAGTTGCTTCTTCTAGAGCGATTGCTTCTGCTGGAGCTTTACCTTGCACATCGCTTCTTTCAATTGCGGTGGCAAGTCCCTTTAGTTTTTCGGCTCCGATGTGTGCGCACACATCCATGCCGATGGGGATATTCAGATCCGGTATGCCCTTTTCGGAAGGTGTCATACTTGTGCCAGGTCTCAACTGGCTCCCCTTCTCATTCTGGGGGACTTCAATGATCGGCTGTGATAAATCCCTCTTATCCTTTTTCACCAGGCGTCCCCGGTTACTAAGGATTCGAGAAACCAGAGTTCTCGTCCTCTTTTTTATTTTTCTGAGGCCTCTGGACGAGATTAGGGATACCTTCTGTTTTCTTTGGTATTTCAACCCTCTCCGGTGCAATGCGTGCAAGCACATGCGACTTAGTCACGCTCTTCAAATCACTAAAGTGATCAGGTAGTTGATTTGCTAGTTCTTGCAAATCGATTGTCTTCCGGACTTCTCTTGTCTTCCGGACTTCTCTTTTTGCTTCACTAATGCGCGGGTCATCTGCATGAATTCCCCAGGCTTGCCACGTCATTTCCCGACATTCTTCATCAAGAGGTTGATTTCCTCCCCCTAATATTGGGAAATTTTCAGTGGTGATACTTGCGCTAGTTGCATAGGTGAATGGATGTTGTAGGCCGAAGGTCTAAGGTTGATGAGATTCGATGCATGAAGGACCGCATGTCCACAACATGTAGCTGGCAAATTACAATTATGTAAAAGGGGTTAGGCAATAAATTTAATTCTCTTAATTAAAGCCTCTGCCAAACCATTCTGGGTATGGACATGCGGTACCGAGTGCTCAACTGCAATTTCCATCACCATGCAATAATCATCAAGTTCCTTTGATCTAAATTCTCCGGCGTTGTCCATTCTGATGGACTTAATGTGATGACCAGGGACCATATTTCTGATACGAATGATCTGCGGGATCCACTTTGCAAAGGCATGGTTTCTTTGTGGATAACAAAACCCACATATGACAACTTCGAGGAAGCGTCAATGAGCACCATAAAATTCTTAAATGGTCCTTAGATGGGCTGAATGGGACCGCAAATGTCTCCCTAGATACGATCCAGGAATGCAGGGACTTCATCCTTCACTTTTAGAGTGGAGGGTCTAGTAATTAGTTTCCCGGTGGCACATGCAGGGCATACAAAATCTTCATGATCCAGGAAAATCTTCATATTAATATTATGCCCATACGAGTTATTTATTATGTTTCTCATCATTCTAAGACCTGGGTGGCTTAATCTATCATGCTAGAGATAGAAGAGTTCAGAGCTTCTAAATACTGTCTTCAGAACAGTGTAGGCTGCAGGTGCCTTAATGTTGGTATAATATAGCCTATTTTCTAGTGAAGGAAGTTTTTCTAGTACCCTTTTGCCATTCTCTTCGCGCTTCGTAATGAGCAGGTATTCCTTACCGTACTCTTCTTTAGTCTCAATGTGGAAACCATTTGCGCGGATATTCTTAAAACTTAGGAGAGTTCTAGTCGATTTTGGGTACAATAAGGCTTCTTTAATGACCAAAGTTGTGCCCATTGTGGCTCTTCCTGAACCAATTATACATGTATCGCTTCCGGCGATTGTCGTAAGGTTGCCAGTGCTCTTACGGATCGACTGGAAATACTTAACCTCTCTTAAGGTGGTATTCGTTGTGCCGCTGCTAGCTAAGCACACTTCCTTTATAGGGCGCTACACGTGTTCTAATATAAGGTATTTTATTAACATGCATGAGAAGGCAATCAACACATAAATAAAATACTCCAGTATCAGAACATATCATGCCATCATAAACTGAATAAATGAATGAATTCTTCAAATATCATCCAACCATCACGAGAAGATAACAATTCTTGAGTACCATCCATGCAAATTCTAACATATTCTTCCACACAAAATAAATGACAATTAAAGTTGAAATGCATTCAGTGCACTGGACTTCTTCTGCTATTTTCTCGGGGTGACATTCTCTTCAAGAGAAATCATGACGGTGGCTGCTTTTAGGTCGAGAGGGGTGCTGCTGTCGTAATGGTCTCAAATACCATCAGCGCAGGCAGCTGCTCAGAATGCTCCCCCTCAACCGATGCAAAGTGGGCTTCATGTGCCCTTTGCCATCCCGTTTTGGCTTACTAGCCTTATTCTCACGTGGAGCATTTGATTTGCCTTTTTGGGCTGCGGTCTTACCCTTCCTTCCCCTTTTCTCTATCAAGGGCTTTCTCACCTTGTTGCACCCGGCGTTGGCTTCACGGCCAGTGGAGCTATCAGATGGCTGAGTGACTTAGTTCTTGCGGAGAACTTCGTCCTGAGCTTCCGCAATTTGCGTCATATCAATCAATTCGGCATATTCCTCATAGCCGTCTTGATGATAATTGCGTGCGGATTATACTGTATTGGGTGGGAGGATTTTCTCAATTTTCTGTATTGGGGTACAAATCCTGTGCAAGGCAGAATTGTTTTCCCCGACCGTCTTAAAGTCGGCAAACCTCAGTTTGATCTATTCTTACTCTGCTTGAGAAAGAATGGTGTTCTCAAACCGCTTCTTGAGTGCGGTCCAGAGTGCGAGCGCGCTTTTCTACACCATATACTCATTCTTGAGAGTGAGACAGAGGTGGTGCCTGAGAAAATGAAGTGCCTGATCATTCTTCTCAGGTTTGGGTTGAGCGTCATTCAGTCCGCCAATCCCAATAGCAGCGCGGAGCTTTCTGGCTCCAAGCACAATCTCAACATCGGATGCCTACATCAGATAGTTTTTGGCCATACTGGGCCAGCTCCTCGAACTCCTAGTTCGTGATGCTAGTCATTTAAATGTGTATAAGTCTACTGCTGGTAGACATGCATGGAATAATTCACTGCGGGTAAATAAATGGTACAAAAGGTTCTCGCAATGTTTCAGAATTTTCTATGCATTTTCTATAAATTTTACTTCTAATTCAGTGATTAAAGCAATTTTCAGTAATTACAATTAACCAAAACAGTAAATAAATACAAAAAATACAGAGAATAATAATGGCATAAATAAATAGCTTCAAATGCTAAAAATAATTCAAGATTCGGATTCCCGAGGCCCTTTTATGCTAAAATATGAAATTTCAGCAAATTCTGCAATTTCTGGGGGTTTTTACGCACATTTCCAGTTCAGAGAAAAATTCGCGTAATTTTCTGATTTACAGAGTGGTTTTCTGCAAAATTCTGGACCCGCTCGTAAATTTAAGGGCTTGTTCGCAATTTTCGGAACTACGAGGCCTTATCTGCAAAATTCGGGACTCAAATTTAAAGTTTTAAGGGCTAAATAGTAATTCATCGAGAGCCGGTGGGTTTTTTCGCAAAACAGCCAGCGCACCCTTGCACCGGCCGGGCCATATCCTCCCCCTTTTGTTTTATCCGGCCCATTTAAGCCCGCACTCCCCCCCGGCCCATAAGGCCCTCATAGCCGGCAAAACCAGTGGAGGGAGGGGATCTAGGGTTTCCCCTCCCCTCACATGCAAATGCGGCGGCGGCGGGAGGTCAAGCGCCCGTGCGCGCGGTTTGGGAGGTGGTTAGCCGGAGCGGCGGGCCGGGTGCGGCTACTGGCCGGAGCGGCGGCCGGGCGGTGGCGGCCGCACGCAGGCGGCGGACGGGCCGAGGCAAATAGGAGCCGGTGCGGCGGCGCCGGCACAAGGCGGCTGAGCCAGCTCGATCGGTGGTGGGGCCGGTGCGGAAGACGGCGGGGCTCCCGAGTGGGCTCATGCGCGGGCGAGGTGGAGCGGCAACTCGGCGGCAACTTCAGGGTGCGGCGCCGAGCGTCGGGCGGCGGACGGCGGCTTCAGGCGGGGCCGTCCGGAGGGTCAAGCTGCGGCAACGGCGACCTCAGGCACGTGCCAGATCGGGCGGAGGCCGGCTGCTTCGGGCGACGTGCTACGGCGGTGCATGCGGGCAACCGGAGAGCCTCGGGCGGCGGCGCCATGCGGGGCGCGGGTGGTGGAGCTGGTACCGGTGGCGGGGGCGCCGTTCAAGGCGATGAGCTAGCTGCGGTTCTCCCGAGGTTGTGGACCGGAGGCGGCGCATGGGCTCGGTGGGGCACGGCGGCTTCGGGCCGGTCTGCGCACGGAGGTTGAGGCGCCGGGAGGTGCGCGTGCGGTCGACGTACTCGGGAGCCGGACGACCCAGGGCGGCGAGCTTTGGGCACGGTAGCCGAGGTGTAGCCGAAACGCCGGCGCATGCAGGCGCGGACTATGGTTGACGACGGCCGGTCTTCGGGCCGGCTTTTCTCATGAGGCGCGTGGTCGCCGGAGCAGTGCCCACCGCAGCTTCAGGTAGCTTCCCCAGGCGGCTGCGGGCCGGCGGCCGAGGGAGGCAGGTGTGCAGCCTGTAGGTTCAAGGCGGCTTTGGTCCAGTGGTGAACCGGCGGCGGCTTCAGGCCGTCGCCCGGATTTTGCATGTTTCGCGTGTTTTTTCTCTTAGTGCAACAGCCATGCAATTCAATGCGCAGAGATCGAACAGAAAACAATCTCTTTTCTAATGCAATGATCGTGCGAAAACAAATAAAACCATGCAAAATTTCGTTTCCAATCTAGATGCAATCAACATCTACCCCGTTTCACAATCTACCGATCGACATTGTGTCGGCGATTTTAGATCTGCTCGCGGTAGATTTAGGGCGGATTTGCATCGTTATAATCTACAGTGCAATCAACATCTACCCCGTTTCTCAATCTACCGATCGGCATTGTGCCGGCGACTTCAAGTCTGCTCGCGGTAAATTAGGGCGGATTTGCACCGTAGAATTCCAATCTAGAACGCGAAAAGAAAATACAGATTCAAAAGCGATCTAGAAACTCAATCTGTGCTTCGATGATTACCTTGTTCACCGGAGCGAAGTCGTGCTGATAACGTGTTGAGAAACCATCGCTGGCGACCAGTCCGAACGATTTCTCTGCTTAGAACAAGAATGAATCAATCATAGAATCACAGATAGAATAGATTGAACACAGAGAGGTAGAGAGAACTCTTGGTCTTTCTTTATTGCTTTAGATTGCATCAGGGTACATAATGAGGGGGGTCTAGGTCCTTATTTATAGTCTACGGTGGGGTGCCTAAATATGTCAGGACTCTTGTCCATGGGCCTAGTTTCCTAACAGAGTTCACGCGACCATTTACTTATTTTTTTTGTTGGTGCTGGCTCGATGGAGGAAGTTGCCGCACGTGGGACACGAAGGCAAAGGCCATATTCTGATATGGAAACAATGCTGAAGGATAAATTAAAGAGGTTTCGTGGATTCATCCCGTTCATTTTGGTTTGAGCTTTTGGTTTCTAACTTTTTTACTATTCCTAAATTTCATCTTTTTCTGGCTTTTTGGTTTTTTTAGATTTTTTTACCGGTTCTTTTTTCCATATTCGTTTGTATTGTTCGTGATGGGCTAACATGTTTTTCCTATTTTTAATTTTTTTAAAATTTAACTACGCCAAATAAGCCACCATCAGCTACAGTGTAATTTTAGCCAGTTACAAAAAAAATTTCAACCAAACCACTTTTTTCAGCCCAAATGAGCGGCACCCTAATAGGTTTGTTAGGACAAAATCTAATGGATAATATTAAATGATTGAAACAATGTAGCAGCTTGTAGACCCTATTCTTTTTTGTTTTTTTTACTGATTTTTAGTTTCTCTTAATAATTATTATTCATTAGACTAATAAACCGTGACAAAAAATGGGCCTGTAATTTATTAATGACGTGGCTTAACTAGAAGACTAATTTTGTAGTCAATAATATAAAGGAGAAATATTGGTACAATGCATCGCTAATGATTTGGTGCCGATTAATGCCACCCCAAAGGTCATTTCATCATTAAAATGTCATTACATACTGATTTCGTCGATTTTTCACGATTTTGCTTAATCTTAAATTTTTCAAGCACCTTTTTTCGCCTTTCTTCTTTTGATGCAAGATTATGGCTCTGTTATTTTCAGCTTCTAAAAGTTGTTTTTTGGTTTTTCTATATTAACTAACTTTTAAATGGAGTATCTTTTCAATATAGGATCTATTAATTAATTGTAGTATATATTGTACCGACTTCATTTATATTAGCAAAAACCGTACGTTAGTTTTAGTTACTCTATAATCTCTCGCACGAACAGCCCAAAAATTACAAGCTGTGGCTAAAAGCCATAAGTTTCAGCTAAAAAGAATAGACCCGATGTATGTGAGAAATGGACCAATGGATCCAAGAGATTGGCTAAGACCTCTATAATAAATAGCAGCCACTACGGCCTGCTATTGTGGTAGCAGGGTGGTGATGCCGGAACTATGTAATGGTTTTAAATGGCAGACTAGCGGCCAACATAGCGGTCATAGCTGCCAACATAGCGGTGGTGGCGGACGCTATTGCGGATGTTGTAAGTTGTATTTAAAAACTTGTCAGAATATATGTTCGTGTTATGTTCATAAATCAATATGTTGTATTTACTTCACATTAGTTTGATCCAATAAATCCTTTATATATACATAAAACTCAAAATAGTGTATTTTTTAGATAATGACATGGAAATATAATGATGTATTTTTTAGATAATGACATGGAAATATAGTGTCCGCTATATCGCCCGCTATCTGATATCTGCTGTATCTGTTAGAAATTTAGGCAAATTACGACATAATTTAATCCAGAAATTACCAATTAAAATCATGACAAGGGTTGTGCTAGTACTATTCATTTTTAGAACACTAAACAGTGTAACTAACTCTATGAACAATACTGTAAAGATCAGGAACAAAATGTTATACCCAGAGGCGGGGCCAGTGCCAGAGGCACCGGATGCGCCGTTCTGCTCAGTTGACATAAGCAGCTATTCGATGTAGTCGATCTCAGTTGGTGCAGGACGAGGTACGCAGTGCAGTCCCTTGAACGGCCTTCTGGAAGTAGTTGTACTTGCCGTGTAATGGAATGCCGCCGGGAATTAGCCGATCACGTCGTGTATAGAAGCGAGCAGTCGTGCTGAGCACTCCCCAAAAACCTGATCGCCCGCCTATCCGTGCAGATGTCACAGCTGGACGTGGTTTTGGAGGCCTGCTCTCCCAAACGCCTGTGCGCGCAGGAGCTGGGACGGGGAAAAACTCGGAGGAGCAGCTCAACAGAGAGGAGAAGGTGTGGTTTCTGTGTCTCGCTCGAGGCTACTGTCGACTCCCAAGCTTATACGCGTGCCAAGAAGATGAAGAGACAGGAAGCGTTACCGGGACAGGGAGTAATCGCAAGTAACGGACAGTAACTCTCGCACAATTACTACTTGAAACCGACGGAATCAATTCCGGTAACTGCTCACTTAATGCCTTCATCAATCCATGCACTTAGCATTTAATATGGGCCTTAGAATTTATTTGATTTAATTGTTGAATTAAAAATGGACCAAGCTCAAATTAAATCCAACAATCCCCACCAAATTCTAGGGCACATATGAAATACTCTCAATTCTCTGTTATTTGATATACCAGTGTTTCGATGGAGACTGTTAAGTTGAACATCCACCTAGAACAAAGGTTACACTTTTTCACAACTGAACAATGGACTATGCCTTGAATTGACGGTTTTGTGCGAAATAAGTTTCACCTAAGTCCTTTACTGATACTAGGCTGCCTAAAGCATCCCCTCTGGTTGGAGCATATAAGTCAAACTCCTTGGCCTTTCATGAGTATCTAGAGATCACCCAAATCTCATAGACTGTGACCAGCAGTCAAACTCATATAGGTGTGTGTTCCTCATAAGATGTTCTGTAGGACAACATCTCTGCTTCAACAAGCCACTCGGATCACATTAAGGTATAAACCAACCTGCCTTACAGGATAGGAGAGAAGTGCATCTCATACGACATGGACCTTGTTAAGGGTCTCTCCTCACAGTCTACCACTAGCTTGTTTCACCATCCTACTTCACGGGATCTCCGATCACATAGGACAGGTTACCACTATGATAGACTTCACGTGGGTCTCAAGCCCATCTCACTCGATGCACTATCTATCACATTACGTGACAAACCCTTAGTGAATTGATCTGCCAGATTCTTAGACGTATGGACATAGTCCAATGCTATCACTCCGGAGTTTCTCAATTTCCTGACAGATTTCAACCGCCTCTTTATATGCCTTGTTGACTTCATGTTGTCCTTAGAACTGTTCACTTTGACAATCACCGTCTGATTATCACAGTTCATAGAAATAGCCGGTATAGGTTTTTCAACCACCGGTAAATCCATAAGGAGTTCACGAAGCCATTCAGCCTCAACAGTGGCGGTATCCAATGCTGTGAGTTCTGCTTCCATTGTTGACCTCGTTAAGATGGTCTGCTTGCAAGACTTCCATGAAACAGCGTCACCTCCAAGTGTAAACACATATCCACTTGTGGCATAAATCTCATCAGCATCAGATATCCAATTGGAATCACTATAACCCTCAAGTACCCTTGGATACCCAGCATAGTGAATCCCATAGCTCATAGTACCTTTTAAATAGCGCATCACTCTCTCAAGAGCACGCCAGTGATCATCTCCCGGATTTGATACAAACCGGCTTAGTTTGCTCACAGCAAATGAGATGTCAGGTCTCGTTGCGCTAGCTAGATACATAAGTGAGCCAATGATTTGGGAGTATCTTAATTGATCCCTTGCTATTCTTCGATTTTTCCTTAATAGCACACTAGGATCATAAGGCGTTGGAGCAGGTTTGCAATCACTATACCCAAAGCGACTCAACACCTTTTCCACATAGTGAGATTGCAGAAGTGTCACCCCACCATTGCCTTCTCTCAGTAGCTTGATATTAAGAATAACATCAGCTACTCCCAAATCCTTCATCTCAAAATTATTGGACAAAAAGTCCTTAATCTCCTTAATCACATTAAGGCTGGTTCCAAAGATCAGTATGTCGTCAACATACAAACACAAGATCACACCTTCACCCCCGCCATAGCGATAGTACACACATTTATCAGCTTCATTCACAACAAAGCCAGCAGACGTTAATGTTCTATCGAACTTCTCATGCCATTGCTTAGGCGCTTGCTTCAGGCCATACAAAGACTTCAATAATTTACACACCATGCCTTCTTGACCATTTGCTACAAACCCATCTGGCTGATCCATATAAATCTCCTCCTCTAACTCCCCATTTAGGAAAGCTGTCTTAACGTCCATCTGATGAACGAGAAGACCATGAGAGGCTGCCAAGGAAAGTAATACTCGAATTGTGGTCAATCGAGCAACAGGTGAATAAGTATCAAAGAAATCTTCGCCTTCTTTTTGGGTGTAACCCTTGGCCACAAGCCTTGCCTTGTACTTTTCAATAGTACCATCAGGCCTAAGCTTTTTCTTGAACACCCATTTGCAACCTACAGGTTTGCACCCGTAAGGACGATCAATGACTTCCCAAGTTCCATTAGACATAATAGAATCCATCTCACTCCGTACTGCTTCCTTCCAAAAGTCAGCATCAGGAGAAGAATATGCCTCTTCAATGGTTCTTGGAGTGTCATCCACAAGGTACACAATGTAGTCATCACCAAAAGACTTTGCAGTCCTTTGTCTCTTACTCTTTCGAGCGACTACACTGTCATCCTCCTCAGGATTTTGCACACGGGTTTCCTCAAAGTGTTCTATCGAAATATGTTGCTCATGGGGTATTATAGGTTCATGACTAAACGTGCTAGGTGATTCTTTCATAGGAAATTCATTCTCAAAAAATGTAGCATCTCTGGACTCCATAATAGTACCAACATGCATGTCAGGTACTTCAGAGTTTATTATTAAAAACCTATATCCCACGCTGTGTATAGCATAACCAAGGAAAACACAATCAACAGTTTTAGGTCCAAGTTTGCGCTTTTTGTTGATTGGCACATTCACCTTGGCCAAGCAACCCCAAGTGCGCAAGTAGGAGAGATTCAATCTTTTCTTTTCCCATTCCTCGAATGGTGTAATTTCTTTATTCTTTGTAGGAACTCTATTCAGGACATGACAAGCAGTCAATATAGCCTCACCCCACCATTCCTTAGATAGTCCCGCTGTCTCTAACATGGCATTAACCAACTCAGTTAGAGTGCGATTCTTTCTTTCGGCAATCCCATTTGATTGTGGTGAGTATGGCGGTGTCCTTTCATGAATAATTCCATATTCCATGCAGAATTCAGAAAATTCATTTGAAAAATACTCTCCACCGCGATCAGATCTTAACCGTTTAATTTTCCTCTCAAGTTGATTTTCTACTTCAGCTTTATAGATCTTAAAATAATTTAACGCTTCATCTTTTGATTTTAGCAAGTACACGTAGCAAAATCTAGTACAATCATCTATAAGTGTCATGAAATATCTTTTGCCACCTTTAGTCAACTCGCCGTTCATCTCGCACAAATCAGAATGAACTAGTTCTAATGGTGCCAAGTTCCTCGCCTCTGCTGCCTTGTGAGGCTTGCGAGGTTGCTTAGATTGCACACACACATGGCACTTAGAATCTTTGACTAAAGTAAATTTCGGGATTAAATTCAGATTTGCTAGCCGCGTCAAACAGCCAAAATTAACATGACAAAGCCGTGAATGCCAAATGTTCGATTCATTCGAATTAGTAACATTGTTTGCAACATTATTACACACATCAGACAAAGATAAGCGGAACAAGCCTCCGCAATCATAACCTTTTCCAACAAATGTCCCATACTTAGAAAGTACACATTTATTCGATTCAAAGACTAATTTAAAACCATCTCTACATAGTAGAGAGCCGCTAACTAGATTCTTTTTGATAGAGGGGACATGCTGCACGTTCTTTAATTGCACGGTCTTTCCCGAAGTGAGCTTCAGAATGACCGTACCAGCACCAAGAACACGCGCATGCGATCCGTTCCCCATCAGCAAGGTTCCAGTCCCGCCATTCTGGTAAGAAGAAAACAAAGAAATATCAGCACACACATGAATATTAGCTCCAGTATCCATCCACCACTCAGGCGAATGACAGACTGAAAGAACAGTAGGTAAAGAATTACCATACCCCGATGTTCCTGCATCAGTCTCGCTAACAACCATGTTTGCAGACTTCTTGTCCTGCTTAAATTTGCGGTCTGGGCACTCACTTGCCCAGTGATCCTCGCTCCCGCAAACAAAGCAGTTCCCTTTGTTCTTTTTCTTCTTAAACGTGGTTGTTTGCTTAGTCTTTGGTTTGTTCTCTTGCTTGTTCTTCTTCTTCTGGTTGCGAGAAGCATTGAAGTTTTTCTTCTGCACCAAATTGGCACTAGAAGACTCAACTCCTTTCCCACGAGTGTCTTTTGCCCTCGCCTTCTCCTCAACATCAAGAGACCCAATGAGGTCAGCGACACTGAACTCTTGTCTCTTGTGTTTTAGAGAAGTGGCAAAATCCCTCCAAGAAGGTGGTAACTTGGCGATAATACCGCCAGCCACAAACTTGTCGGGTAACACGCATGGAAAATGCTCGAGTTCCTTTGCCAGTGCATGTATCTCATGAGCCTGTTCCACTACAGATCGGTTATCAACCATCTTGTAGTCATACAGCTGCTCCATGACGTACAGCTCACTACCAGCATCGGAAATACCAAACTTTTTCTCAAGTGCTTCCCACATCTCTTTGCCAGACGGCAGTAACATGTAGACGTCCACTATGTTTTCAGCGAGAACGCTAACCACAGCGCCTCGAAACAGGTTATCAGCAACCTTGAACATTTTCTCCTCCTCTGGAGTAAATTGTTCAGGAAGCCCCTGCACGACGTGGTAAACGCTCATAGCCGTCAACCACAGGACCATCTTAGCACGCCACCGCTTGTAATTTGAACCATCAAATGTATTCGGCTTAAGAGCAGCAGCAAAACCACTAACCGAAAAGTGCCTAAAATCAGGTTTTTGGATTGTTAGAAATTTAGGCAAATTACGACATAATTTAATCCAGAAATTACCAATTAAAATCATGACAAGGGTTGTGCTAGTACTATTCATTTTTAGAACACTAAACAGTGTAACTAACTCTATGAACAATACTGTAAAGATCAGGAACAAAATGTTATACCCAGAGGCGGGGCCAGTGCCAGAGGCACCGGATGCGCCGTTCTGCTCAGTTGACATAAGCAGCTATTCGATGTAGTCGATCTCAGTTGGTGCAGGACGAGGTACGCAGTGCAGTCCCTTGAACGGCCTTCTGGAAGTAGTTGTACTTGCCGTGTAATGGAATGCCGCCGGGAATTAGCCGATCACGTCGTGTATAGAAGCGAGCAGTCGTGCTGAGCACTCCCCAAAAACCTGATCGCCCGCCTATCCGTGCAGATGTCACAGCTGGACGTGGTTTTGGAGGCCTGCTCTCCCAAACGCCTGTGCGCGCAGGAGCTGGGACGGGGAAAAACTCGGAGGAGCAGCTCAACAGAGAGGAGAAGGTGTGGTTTCTGTGTCTCGCTCGAGGCTACTGTCGACTCCCAAGCTTATACGCGTGCCAAGAAGATGAAGAGACAGGAAGCGTTACCGGGACAGGGAGTAATCGCAAGTAACGGACAGTAACTCTCGCACAATTACTACTTGAAACCGACGGAATCAATTCCGGTAACTGCTCACTTAATGCCTTCATCAATCCATGCACTTAGCATTTAATATGGGCCTTAGAATTTATTTGATTTAATTGTTGAATTAAAAATGGACCAAGCTCAAATTAAATCCAACAGTATCAAAGCCAATCTGCTACAAATCTACTATCTGCTGTCTAGTAGCTTTGGTCAGACATTGTTGAAGCAAACTACGTGCAATCAACGGCAATCGCAAGCACACTTATCAATTACAACCTTTCACCTGGAGCATTCTAAAGTTATCGTATCCACGGAGAACAGGCTAACTTTAGGGTTCCACAATCCAATTATCATCTAACTACCGGAGGTAATGGATAAGAGGAATAAACGTGATCCAACTTCAACATAGAGATAGCTAACATAGAGCAAATAGCCAAAATGTAGAATAGGCCTAACTAGGACAAGGTAACCCGCTCTTAAGGATCCAAGGTTGCAACACTAAGTTGATGGAAGAATATTAAGCTAATATCAATCACTAGGTGGCACTCATCCTACAGTCCAATACCATCTTTTTTACCTTCGCACCTGTCGCACACTAGGATCAATCTAAGCACAAAAGTTCTGCGCAACTTGATATAGTTTCGCTTACTAAATCTAAACACAACGTCTTAACCTAGGGCTAAACAATCTAAACTTTTTTTTAACTAATTTCAGGCTGGGAAATGTTGCATTCCTCTTCGCGCCTGGGGTTCTAGATCCGAGAGGGAAGGGAGAGAGGGAGAGGGTACCGACCGTCGGACGCGTTGGAGGAGGTGCTGGCCATTGTCGGTGAAGCGGTCGGGGAAGAGGAAGACGATGGCGGCGGCGCAGATCCGGTGACGGTGACGGCGAAGGAACTTCCCGCCGCTGGCTGCGCCCCTCTAGATCGGTTAGGGTTTTTCGGGTGGGGATTGCGGCTCAGGCGAACCTCGTAACGCGAGCCGCCGGCCCCCACCCTCTATTTATTGCGCAGCGCGACGGGGGCCCATCAGCCAGTGGTTGGGCTGAGCGCCCCCGATCAGGGCGCGGATCAAGGCCCGATTAGCCGTTGGGCTAATCGGTTGAGATCATTCCAACATTCTCCCCCTTGATCTCAATCTATGCTTTATCTTTAATTACTTTTGACTTTACTCATTCCATCACAGATTAGTGCATAGAACATGTCTCATCGTCACGGTCAATCACCGATAGATTCAACAGCTACAATACACCTCTCTTGTTCTGAAATAGTTACTTTAATCTTTTGGGCCATCTTTTAGTCCAGGAATCATAGGCTTTCCCTTAAACCCATGCCGGCTACATGTTCTCTGAACACGTTGGGTGGTAAGCCTTTAGTAAGCGGATCCGCTAACATCTTTGCGGTACTTATATGCTCAAGACTTATAATTTGATCCCGAACTTTATCTTTCACAACATAGTACTTTATGTCAATGTGTTTGGCAGCACCACTTGACTTATTGTTGTGGGCATACGTTACTGCGGGTTCATTATCGCAGTACAACTTAAGTGGTCTATTGATGTCGTCAACCACTTTTAAACCGGGTATGAACTTCTTTAGCCAGTTCACCTGCCCCGTAGCCTCATAACATGCTACAAACTCGGCATACATTGTGGACGATGTAGTGACGGTTTGCTTTGAGCTTTTCCACGATATAGCTCCTCCAGCGAGAGTGAACACACATCCGGATGTCGACTTTCTATCATCTCCCGCATAATCAGAATCTGTATACCCCACTATATAGAGTGAATCTGATCTTCTGTATGTCATCATGAGGCCTTTTGTTCCTTGCAAATAACGCAAGACTTTCTTTATCAATTTCCAATGTTCTATTCCAGGATTGCTCTGGAATCTGCCAAGTAACCCAGTAACAAACGCTAAGTCAGGGCGCGTACACACTTGAACATACTGCAAGCTTCCGACAGCTGAAGCATATGGAACCGATTTCATTTGATCGAGCTCGTACTGGTTCCTGGGGTATTGAAAATCCTCATATCTGTCGCCCTTGACTATAGGTGCAGGTGAAGGACTACATTTATGCATACCAAATTTCTTTAAGACTTTCTCTATGTATGCCTTTTGTGACAGTCCCAATATCCTTTTGTTTCTATCCCAGTGAATTTCGATCCCTAGAACGAACGAAGCTTCACCAAGATCCTTCATATCAAAGTTTGAGGACAAAAACTTCTTTGTCTCCAGTAGTAGACTGACATCACTACTAGCCAGTAGGATATCATCCACATACAGGATTAGGAAGATAAACTTCCCATCTTTAAACTTTGCATAAACACAGTTGTCCTCTACATTCTCTTTAAACCCAAATTTTCTTATTGTACTGTCAAACTTCAAGTACCACTGTCTTGAAGCTTGCTTTAACCCATAAATTGATTTCTTTAGGCGGCATCCCATTCTTTCATTTCCTTCCACGACAAAACCTTTCGGTTGTGCCATGTAAACATTTTCCTCCAAATCCCCATTAAGAAATGCCATCTTTACATCCATCTGATGTAGCTCTAAATCATAATGTGCTACTAATGCCATTATGATTCTGAAGGAATCTTTACATGAGACTGGAGAAAAGGTCTCAGTGTAATCAATCCCTTCTCTTTGCGTAAAGCCTTTTGCCACAAGTCGCGCTTTGTATCTTTCTACATTCCCTTGGGAGTCAAGCTTTGCCTTGTAGACCCATTTACAGCCTACTGTTTTGGCTCCTTTAGGAATAATTTCCATGTCCCAGACTTTATTAGCCTTCATGGACTTCATTTCCTCTTCCATGGCCTCAAGCCATTTTGAAGAATTTTCGCTTCTCATGGCTTCTTCAAATGAGGTGGGATCATCCTCCATTTGAAATTCCTCTGTGTGATAAATCTGATAATCATCAGAAATAGCTGATCTTCTTACTCTTTGAGACCTCCTCGGGGCCTCCTCATTTGGTACATCTTCTATTTGAGGCTGTTGTTGCTCCCCCTCATATGTGGCAATGGGTTCTATAGGATCCTGAAGAACATGTTCCTCATTCTCATTCATTATTGCCACAGGAGGAACAATAACAGGTGCCGGCACCACAGTGTCTTGCACCGTTGGTGCAGCGACAGCAGGTAGTGTAAAGAATGGCTCTTGAATCATCGGAGTGGGCGCATACACCCGCTTCTTTTCAAGGTCAATCTCTCGAGCTACCATGCTCCCCCTCATCATCTCATCCTCTAAGAAGACAGCGTGTCTCGTTTCTACAAACTTTGTATATCTGTCTGGACAGTAGAAACGAAAACCTTTTGACTTTTCAGGGTAGCCAATGAAATGGCAACTTACTGTTTTGGGATCAAGCTTCCCAAGGTTTGGGTTAAATACTTTAGCTTCAGCAGGACTCCCCCACACACGTAAGTGGTTTAGTGAGGGAACTCTTCCTGTCCACAACTCGTACGGTGTTTTGGTCACCGACTTACTAGGCACTCTGTTGAGAATATGAATGGCGGTTTTCAACGCCTCCATCCATAAACTCAATGGCAGTGTGGAATAGCTCATCATGCTTCGCACCATATCCATCAGGGTACGGTTGCGTCTTTCAGCTACTCCATTTTGCTGAGGTTCGCCCGGTGTCGAATACTGGGCCACTATGCCATTTTCCTGTAAAAACCTTGCAAAAGGTCCAGGAACTTGTCCATATGGGGTATGTCGACCGTAGTACTCCCCCCACGGTCAGATCGGACTATCTTAATCTTTAAATCGTGTTGGTTTTCAACTTCAGCCTTAAATATCTTGAATTTATCCAAGGCTTCATTTCTTTCTTTGATTGGATAAATGTATCCATAACGGGAGTAATCATCCGTGAATGTTATGAACGAGTCATAACCATCTTTACTTTTCACAGGAAAAGGACCACAAATGTCTGTGTGAATTATTTGTAGAACTCCTGTGCTTCTTTTGGCGTCTTTCTTAATTTTCTTTACATATTTTCCTTTAATGCATTCTCTGCATTGTTCTAAGTCTGAGAACTCTAATGGAGGAAGAATATCATTCTTAATTAGTCTTTCTATTCTCCCCTCGAAATATGGCCTAAACGACAGTGCCATAATTTCGACGACGCATCTAGAGTTCTCTTTCGTTTCCTGTTTACATTCGTAGACGAGGATTCATTTACTTTCTCGCACGCGACGTTCCCATTATCGCATACGACATTCACATCATCACGTAATGATAACAAATAAAGTTCATTTTGTAAGATGGCAAGACCAACACATTCTTTATTAAACATTATTTCACACTTGCCATTTCCAAAATGACAATCATAACCATCATTATCCAAACATGAAACACTAATCAAATTCCTCTGTAAAGAGGGAACATAAAGAACATATCTAAGTAAAAGAGTGAAGCCATCAGCTAGCTCTAATGAAAGATCGCCAACGGCTTCAACTTCAGCTTGGACTCCATTTGCGACTTTAATGCATCTTTCTTTTCTTTGCGTAGTCCTCGTCGAACGGAATCCCTGTAAAGAATTAGCAACATGAACAGTTGCTCCTGAGTCAATCCACCAAGTAGATTTTGAATATTGCACATACAGGGATTCATTTATAAAGGTAATAATGTTCTCACCTTTCTTTGCCATTATCATCTTTAAGTAATCAGGACAGTTCTTCTTGTAGTGTCCCGTCTTCTTGCAGTGAAGACACTGATCTTTGTCTACTGCAAACTTATTCTGTTGGGGCTGATGGACAGGGGCTTTTCCCTTATTCTTTGAGAAGGAGTTACTGTTGAAGTTCTTTTTCTTGTTGTCCTTCACATAGTTGATAGAACCACCATGTGAGGATTTAATTCGTTCCTCCTCTTGCACACACATGGCTATGCACTTTTCTAAGTCCCATTTCTCGGGCTTCATGTTGTAGTTGACAACAAAGGTGTCAAACTCTTTCGACAAGGAAGCAAAAATCAAATGAATAAGGAACTCATCCTTGAGAGCCAAATCCATTGGTTTAAGCTTGGATGCCAAATTGCTCATCCTTAGTATGTGCTCTCTTATGCCACTGCCACCACCAGAGTACCTTTCTGTCACAAGCTGCTTAATCAGCTGTGTAGCATAAGTCTTTGAAGAGCCAGTAAACTGGCTCTTTATTTTCTCAAGGTACTCTGTGACAGTGTCACACTCTGCGATTGTGCCCAGAATTGCAGGCTCAATCGTGTTCTTTATCACAGCCATACATTTCTTGTTGGCAGTGACCCACTTTTTATGATCAAGATCATATGACATTTTTATGGGAGCATAGTCCCTCTGTCTGGTCTGCCAAGCAGCATCAGCCTCATTTTCCTCTCTCACTGGTGCCACAGGCTCAGTGGGACGTGCTGTGGTGAGGACCCAGTCCACCTCAGCCAAGATAAACGCTAAGTCTATCTTTTTCTTTCACTCCCCATAGTTATCTCCTTTGAGAGTGGGGATCTCTTTGATACAACTCATCAAGTTGTATCCGCCTGAAAAAAATAATTCAAATAAAGTGAGAACATGACAGCAAAAATTATATGCCTTATTTCCAACGTTGGTCAAAAAATATGACATACAATTTTATTTATACATTAAATCTACATCACCGTTGGGCAGAAATAGAAATAATGCATAAAATCATCAATTAAAAAATTATAATACTGTTATTATCAACGTTGGTCAGAAAATAACAATATCATAATTTTCTGGAAATTATATCTATTTTGTCAAAATTAAATTCTCCCGTTGGTTCGAATTTAATAATGAAAAATTATAATCAACATTAACTTTGCAGCGGAAAAATTCTCTACTTTTCAGAAGCATCTTCTATATTTTTCTATTCTGTCAAAAATATCCCGTTGGTTCAATTTTTGACAGATTTAATTTAGCAAAAATTAGCCAAATTATCAATTAAGGTGCCACTGAAAAATTAATTAACATGAAATTATTCTAAAATAATTCATACTCAGAAGCACCATTACTGTACTCATCTAATCTCTGGAAAAATATTAACACGTTGGTGCAAAAATTTTACGGAGATTTGATGCAAATTTAATTCAATATTCAATCAAAAACTGCTTCTGAAAAACAATAAAAGGAAACACTATTTAATTGACCATTTCGGCCTGCCCAGCAGCTGCTTTCCGCGGCCCATATGGCCATTTCGGCCCATAAACCTGCCTCACGGCTCCACCGGCCCATCACCCCTCATGCGGTCAGCAATAACCACGACCGTCCAATCAGATCGGACGGCCGAGTAGGCGCGCGGCGGGGATAATACCCCAAACCCTAACCCTAGCCCTCAAAACGGCTCCTCTCCTCCCGAAAAAAACGGAGCAGCAGCGGCGGCTGGCTCCCGCGCGCGCAAGGCGACGGCGGTGCGGCGCTCGGAGGCGGCCCGAGCAGGACGGCGGCGGTCGCGCCTAGCGGAGCGGCGGCCCTAAAGCGGCTCGACGGCGGCTCTCGGCGGCGAGGTGCGGCAGCAGCGGCCCCATCGGGAGGGGCAGCGGCGGCACGCGGCGCCCGCTCGACGGCAGGCGCGGGGCAGCGGGGCGACGGGGCGGCGACCCGAAACGGCGGGGCGGGGGCCCGGCGGCGCCCGCGGGGAGCCTCGGCCGGGGCTGCGGCGACGCCTATGCGCACGGTCTGCAGCGGCGGGGTGGCGACCCCAAAAGGCCCCGATCGGATGCGGCGGCACGACGCGCGCAAGGCGGCGACGCGGCGGCGCCATCGGAGCCCGGCGCGAGGAGAGCGGCCCCGAGCGGAGGCGGCGGCGCGGCGCGGCGCAAGGCGGCGGCGCGGCGGCGCCAACGGGCCGACTAAAACCGTAAGCGCCGCCCGATCTCTTTGCCCGCTCTGATACCAATGTTGCATTCCTCTACGCGCCTGGGGTTCTAGATCCGAGAGGGAAGGGAGAGAGGGAGAGGGTACCGACCGTCGGACGCGTTGGAGGAGGTGCTGGCCATTGTCGGTGAAGCGGTCGGGGAAGAGGAAGACGATGGCGGCGGCGCATATCCGGTGACGGTGACGGCGAAGGAACTTCCCGCCGCTGGCTGCGCCCCTCTAGATCGGTTAGGGTTTTTCGGGTGGGGATTGCGGCTCAGGCGAACCTCGTAACGCGAGCCGCCGGCCCCCACCCTCTATTTATTGCGCAGCGCGACGGGGGCCCATCAGCCAGTGGTTGGGCTGAGCGCCCCCGATCAGGGCGCGGATCAAGGCCCGATTAGCCGTTGAACTAATCGGTTGAGATCATTCCAACAGGAAACAAACATAACATAAAAAAGATACACAATAAGATGATCGAATATGCAAAAATATATCAACTCATCATAGCAAAAATAAATAAGATAAAGTGCAAAGGAATGCTTACAACTAGAAAGACTGCTAAGACCGTGAATCTCGGCAACCTTATAGCTTACACGCTATGTATGCTGGCTCTAATTTGGACCATTCGGCTAATCAATGCCCTCTCTAATTAGGGAGGCTAAGTAGAGCCTCCTCTAATTACCTATGTAATCCTAGCCCTAAACTTTGCTGTAATCTCGCCGAAATCGTGTTGGAACTTGAAGGTTGGATGCCCAAAACCATGAAGATGGGGTCCCGTTTAGAAGTCATCTCGGTACTTCGGATGCTTCCCTTGTGTGTGACATGTCAGTCCTGTCCGAGTTGAGTCAGTTTGTCATCCAAAGTCCGCGTCGGTTTCCAAAAATTGCGAAGAGTCCGATTCTTCTTCGCTCAAGTTGTCCAATTTTCGGCTAAGGGAATTTCCAAAAGTATTTGAGAGTTTACGAAGAGTTCCTAACGAGAAGGTTCGGAAAAGAGGTGAACGGCGCCGGCTGGCGCAAGGACTTGCGCTGAGTGGGTTTCGACCCATGTGGGCTCATCACAGACTTTTGGCATTTTCCAAGTGTTTTTTTTTCGATTTTCAACCCATTTCTACAAAACGGGTTCCAAAGCAAACAACTTCTATTTGGGTTAGGGTTAGATGCAATAATCCATAATTGTGGTACTTTTCTTACCAATTTATACGAGAAATTAGGATATAAGATATGACACGCACAATATGAGCGCCAACAGACACAAACCCATTGGCCATCACTTTCCCCCTTCGGAGGTTGGAGCCTGGAGGGGACACCGTCAATTAGACATATTCCAAGTTCAGCTTCGGGCCGGGCCTAGAGAGAAGGCCAGCCATGAAAGCTCAATCAGCGATCCTGCTGGGTCCTTTCCCATGCAAACAAGGTCTATTGACTACTGACTAGCGAGTGTTGCCCACCCCGGTGCCGGAGGATTGCCAGTGCGCTTGGTCAAGGTGATGATGGTGAAGGTGATAAATGTGTAGAGCAGATCATCTACCAAGATGTACAAACTAACTACCCTATGTAATAAACAAAGCTTTCTTTTTACTCGAAAAGATGGAAAAGAGAAACAATTGACAGCCACAGTGACTGGCTAAGGTTCAAAATATAGCGAAAAAGGGGGCCACGCAAGGTACGATCAGAATCTTGTAGTGGAGCGCTAGGCTACCAAATTCCAATCATGGTGAACATCTTGGAACGGCCCTACTGGACTCTCCAGATAAAAAAGCATGTTCGATACGATTTTCAACGTTAATTAGCTCAGACTGGAGCTTTAGCATCATAGATTCATAGTAGTCAGCCAACCAGCCTATTTAAGGGGCCAAGTGTTATCTTATATGCATGTCACTATTACGCCAATTGACCGGTCTTAGTGCCAACAAGCTTGCACTAAGCATAAAGCATGTTGTACTAACCAGTCAGATGTCCCTAAAAAAACTAGTCAGATGAAGGCTGAAGGCACGGGCAAGGGTATGCGGCTCTGCGCTCCCCTTGGTCTCGTTGTCTCCTTGCATTTGAGATAGTTTGTTTTGAGAGGTAGCAATTATTGTTGCTTGTCTATTTTCAAGATGGGCAAGTTTACCTAGCAATCTGTTGTTACAAGTGTTTACAACTTTGGGCATCAATGTATATACAAGTATTTAGAATGGCCGGAGCCAAGCTCATTTGGGCTTACGCTTCCTGTTTCTAGCTTTTACCTTTTAATTTTTGTCCTTTTCTGATTTTTTTTCTATTTTTTTGTTTTCTTTTTTCTGTATTCTTTTGTATTGTTTGAGAATGGAGAACTAGTTTTTTTTCTATTTTTATTTCTTAATTTAATTATAGTGAAAAGGCTTACATCAGTTACAGTGAAAAAAACTTTAAACAGTGCCAACTAAGCCCAAATGAGTGTGATTAAGAGATGAAGCATAGAAGCATGCCTCTGAGTTTGGCGACTTCGACAGCTAGCTAACTCGAAATGGTTGTACGAGCTCTAGGGCAGTAGACGCGTGCTTGACTGTTACATTGTTGTGTAATACAAAAGGCACAAGTCGGTAGCACTAGTACGAAACAGTACAACCGACGAGTGAAACAGGTTGTCTCTAGTCAACAACTTGATATGAGCTAGCCCCATGGGGCACGTATGAGAGCGGATCAATAGCCCCATGGGGCACGTATGAGAGCTCGCTCTTCTTTTTCCCTTTTTTGGGCGCTACAGCCGCATAGTATGACAACTAGTACGAAACAGTACACAACAATGTGCAAAACAGAACGCCGACTTGCCCCATAGGACACGAACGGAACCAAATTTACCTGGTCCTTCCCGATCTGCAGTCAAAGTCCACTTGTTATATGCAGCAGGAACAAAGAATGGGCATCGTATAGGAGCAGGAGAGCACTCTGCATGCCGATTTACAACCGCTCGTTTCGGCTTAAAAAAAATAATTTAAAACTAAAATTATATTATAACCGACTAAAATTACACTATAACTGATAGTAGTTTATTTTGTGTAATTAAATTTAAAAATTTTAAAAATAAAAAACAGGTTAGCCAATCACAAACAATACAAACGAATACAGAAAAAAGAACCAGCAAAAAAGCTTAAAAAACCAAAATGTCAGAAAAAGATAAAATTTAGAAATAGTGAAAAATAAACCAGAAACTCAAATTGAAATGAGCGAGGCCTTACATCCAGCCAAGCAAGGTTACATCTTTTTTATATAATTTTTATTATAATTTATTAGTCTAATAAATAGTAATTGCTAGAAGAAGTCACGGTTAAAAACGACTAAAAAACTGAACGAACTGGGCCTACATTATCCTGCACTATCTGCCTCCATGCTTGCAAGAAGTAGGTATACTTTCTCCTCCAACCTGGAACCGCATACCGATCGACGGCGCCGAGCAAAGTTACAACGCGGTCGCTCGCGGCCCCTGCATTTTGCTGCTGCTTATCATGATCGGCAGCGGCGACGGCCTCAGACTCGCGACTTCTGCAACCGGAAGCACTGGGTTGCTTGATGTGGCAACCCATGAAACATGCATGCGTGTGAGGCCGACTGCCTTATCATTCTACGCTCTCTCTCGAAAATTAAATTATGCAAAGATTAAAAATAAATTTGGAACAAGGGGAATTATTTATGATTCCTGTAGGAAATGGCTAGATTCTGCAAAATTCTTGTGTTTCAAACGTGGTATTAAGCAGTATGATGCGGTGGGGATCAAGGAAAAAATTTTCAGTTTAGAAAAGTTTTTGGACCCTCTGAGAAATCCAAAATTAAGAATTTTTCATAATTTTGGATATTTTTTTGTAAATTTTAGTTGAAATATTTAAAATATAATTCAAATTCAAGAAATACATATAATTTCGACGTCTTCTCCTCCTCGGTGCCGTCTCCCCTCCCGCAGCCGGCGCGCCTCCCTCTCCTGCCGCCCGCATCGAGCCATCGGCGTTATCATTACAAAAACTCAACCATACGCTCCAATTCCTTCAAATCAACCGAATTCATGAGAAAACGCCATAGCTTGAGAGCAGCAGCAGAAGAAGGATGGATGGGTTTGGTGGGCCGAAATTTTTTAGTACGCCGAAATGAGCTTGTTTCAAGATGGGCCGAGAAAACCGAAAACCACCAGCCCGAAAAAATCTAAACCATCGTTTGCCTCTATGTCAGGGTCTAGTAGAAGTTTGTGCTTATACACAAATGCATAAGCTTTAGTATTATTCTAAAAAACTTTAGCATTCAGTAATTTAACCGCCGTGGCGTTTTGTCATCTGTGTGCCCATGCAAAAGTTCATCTATTGCCTTTGTAAGCTGCGTCGTTAACTATTGCCTTTGTATTTCACCGTCCTCGCTTAGATGCAGATCATCAGTCCGGATCCGGTGATCCACCGGCCAGCAGTCTGTACTTGCATCACAGTGGCGGTGCCGCCGGTGCGAGCGTTGGACCTGGCCGCGTTGTCGCGCCACCACTCGCCAATGGCAGATGTCCCTAAAAAAACTAGTCAGATGAAGGCTGAAGGCACGGGCAGGGTATGCGGCTTATAGCACCCCACATATCTATATGAGATACTACTATGAAACATCATCGTCAAAGTAAGGAATAAATAAGAACAACATTAAAAATCACATAGAAATTAAAATTTTCATAGAGAACTAACAGAAGCTGAAATAAATATTTGAAATATGGAACCGGTTCACTTCTAACCAAATAAGAGCAAAGAAAACAACAAAATAGTGGTAAGTCACGGTACTGAAAACTCCAGTGCTCTCACCAATGTATGATGCTATCACTCCGCGACTTACCAGGGCGTTTGGCTGGCGCGGTTTTCGGCAGACATGCTCTGTTCAGAGTTTAGCGCACCGGTTCTGAAAGTGGACAAGTCCACAATCTCGTTAATCAAGAACCCAGTGCATCACGACCGAAGCAAGCACATTGACACGAAGTTTCATTTCATCGAGAGTGTGCAGAGGAAGGCCAGATCGACGTCGAGTTCATCGGAATAGCAAAGCAACTAGGTGATATTTTCACCAAGCCACTCAGCTGCATTAAGTTTCAAGAACTCCGTTACAAGATCGGCCTCATTGAAATCGGGTAAGCGCAGCAAGACTTAGAGGGTGTTTGTTGGATAAGTCTTGTGCATGGTTGTAACCGTGTGCGTGGTCGTAGTCGTAGTTGTGTGAGTTCCTTCTTTCTTGTTTTCCTTTGGAGTTAGTTATGTTTAGTCAAGCACATAACCACGTCTTTTGGTCGTGCGCAATTCAGCTCAACGCGCACGTTGTTCGCGCAGGAGCAGGTTGTAGTGGCGCCACGTACAGGCTGTTCGTTCGTGGCGCAAGTCTAGGAGGTCACTCAGACCACGTTCTGTATGTAGAGTCTTATAAATTCAGTAATACAAGGAGAAAACGCTACAGTCTCACAGCACAAATCTTGTTGTTCTTTGTGTTCGAGTATGTTCATAACTCGAATTTTTCTAACAGCTTTAGCGTCAGATTAGCTCTGCAATTCATGCTACATGGTAAGTGAATCTCTTCTTGCATCTCACCCTGCCGTGCTGGCTGCTGCCTCATAAGTTAAGCGTGCTGTGGATTTTGGCTTAATCTATGCGCTGCTTATAGAATTGGTATCAAAGCATCCTTAATTTTGTTCTGTACCTTCACTCATTGCTTGATCGACATAGCACAGTTCAGGGAATTGTAAATGTTAAGTTCAAGCATACTTACTCCTCCCAGGAAACATCAATCAAGTATTAATTTTGTATAAAATATCAGGATTTTCAATCTTTTTACTGAAAACCAAGTCAATGTTTAACCCGAGGAAATGTAACAGAGCATCATTTTTCCGCTTCATGTCTTTCAATTTGAACAAATTTGGCTGCGCTGCAAGATTTTGACTAGTACCTATATTGTTTGTGATCAGTAGGGTGTGAAAGTACTAGTTAACATGGAGCACACATCAATTAGACAAAACTACCAAGCCAATAGAAACATTCCTATGGTGAGTTTTATTTCATAAAATGTTTGGGAGAAGAACTTTCATTAAAGCAAATAAGGCATAGGCCGTAAGGCACCAGGAACATGCGAACAAGAGAAACAATTGCCCTTTTCCTCAACCGTGTAGTGCTGAAAATGCTTCTTTGATTGCGGTGACTTCAGCGTAAACGTCCTGCATTGTTGGTCGATCTTTTGGTGTTTCCACAGAGCATGAGAGACCAAGCTTAACAAGCTGCAAGATGCAGCTCAGCTTTCCGACCGTTGCATGGTTTTCATGGTCTAAATTATTGTCTGCATCTTCATCTTCAAAATTTGGAATGATATTAGGATCAAGAATCTCCCCAATCTTGTGAGGAAATGCTGTTTCCACAAATTTCTGAAGGTTCAAACCGTCATTAAACATCTCATCCGTCGGACGCTTCCCTGTGAGCATTTCTAGAATGATAATTCCATAGCTATAGACGTCACCCTCTGTTGAGATTTTGCTCCCAAAGCCATACTCTGCAATGTTGTGCATAATTGTACATGAGAATTAACTATCTCACAGTATTGAAAACCAAAAAAAAAATCAAGAAACCAGCTTTTCAAAGAAAGGAAAAAGTAAAACATGAATATCAAGAAAATAAATAAGATATTAGATATGTCCTATTATTTTTTATATTGACAAAAAATAAGAATGAAAATCGTCACCTGGTGCAATGTATCCAATCGATCCTCTTGGTCCTGCCAAGCTTGTAGAACTACTAATGCTTGAAGAACTATAACTGTGAAGAAACTTCGCTAACCCAAAGTCACCAAGACGTGCACCCATGACATCATCTAGAAGGACATTGCTGGGCTTCAAATCACAATGGACAATAGGGGGCATGCAACTGTTATGTAGATAATCCAATGCAGAAGCCATGTCCGATGCTATTGTTATTCTCGAGCCCAAACTCAATGGTTTTTTCGAACCATACTTGTTCAGTTTTTGGATAGAGGCAGCTCTCTAGGCTACCGTTAGCCATATATTCAAGAATAAGAGCTTTGAACTCATGTCCTGTTGGATCACATGTTAAGCATGCAGTAATCACCCTTACAAGATTACGATGACGAGTGTTCCTCAGTGCCTCACATTCAGCAAGGAAGCTCTTTGGTTCAGGGGCGGAGCCAGGATCCAGACAAGGGGGGGGGGGGGCGACCCGCCAAGGCGCCGGCGTCATGGGCCCTGGACGCCGTGTGTCGACAAAATTAAACATACACATATATAATTAAACATACGCATATATATTGTCATATAAATTCAATCATAACACATATGGCAAAATAATGTAGCATACGTCTAGTAACACAAAAGAAAGGTACTTTCATTACATCTCCACAAACTTGAATTTGTTACATCTCCACTAACTTGAATTTAGCATGACGATTACCAACTAGATCATAAGATTTGATAATATCATTGGAACTAATCTTGGCTGCCAATTCCTTTTCAATATAAACTATCATGTAGCTTCGCAAAAAGCCATCTCCTATTTTAGTCCTAGTACGTGTCTTGGCAAGTTTTACGGCTGAAAAGACTCTCTCAGTGGTCGCTGTTGATACTGGAAGAGTTATGACTAATCTTAGCAATCTATCGACCATTGGATAAATAGAATTTTTACCTAATCTCACTAGTCCCTTTGTTAGATCAGCAAGTGATGGCAATGTACTTAGCTCTGAATGGTTGCATACATCAAGTTGAAAATGTGGTAGTTGACACTCCAATTGAGCTTGACCTTGACTTGAAAAATCAGCGGGATAGTACTTTTCCACCAGAGTACTTATCTTTGAAATGTCAAAGCCATCTTTTGGCAGGGTCCTAATTGACTAATTGACTGTGATTAAGGGTGATTAAGAGGTCCTATTAATATATCTAGTAGACCATTGGGGGGGCCAGGCCCCTGCCCGCCCCCTCTCTCTGCCCCTGCTTTGGTTCTAGCTAGATTGAGATCAAATTCAAATAATTCATGTTCTTTTTGGCATTATGATCATCCACATGCATGTGATTTTGGTTCTACCTTTGTTGCTCCTGTTCGTCGTGTGTCTCAGTACTGGATTCCTAGATCTTATTTCACTAACCCCAATACTGTGAGACCGATGTTTCCTGTGATGTAAGAACAGTTGACAAGGATGAAGAACATGAGCTAGATTAGGTTCCGATCTTTTACATCATTGTTTGATTGGAACACTTGATGGTTCTTCACTCTATTTGGTAGCTTCCATGAGATTTTACTTTTTGAGAGACCATGTGGAAAAGGTGATGTTGTCATACATCTTGTTAAATTCTCAAGTTGCTGATTTGCACATGAAATCGCTTGATACTTCTCGTTTTCCTCATTTGCGAAGTGAGTTGGGCGTATTACATCTTATGGGATTATTCTGAGGGGGAACTTGTTGTTTAAAAATTTCGGAAGCTTTGTTTATTATCCTTGTCAAGTAACTCATCAAATCCATGTCATTGAAACCAATTGAGTAGTAGAGCTCTTTTTATCATATTTATCCATATGCTATGTAGCTTTGATCATGACTTGTTAAAATTAAATTGCTACATTTGAAATAAAAGCATGACAAGGCAGAATATTTTGACTAGAATGATTATATTTATTACTTTGCGATATCCATAAAAAGGATGAACTTGATTGTGGTCTTATTTTAACTTTGGCTATGAGGCTCGTATGTTTCATGTTACAATTTTTATGATCACTCAATTTGGCATGTTATTGTTAAACAAAAGTATATAAGAAAGAGAGAATTGAAAAGATGTATGCTTCAAGCATGCCATGGTGAACCAAAAGAAAAAAGCACAAAAGTGCGCAAAATGAAAAGAAGTATGCTTCAAGTATGCCACCATCATATATATATATATATATATATATATATATATATATATATATATATATATATATATATATATATATATATATATATATATATATATATATATATATAGGAAAAATACCTTTTACACCCGGGTGTAATTACTCCCACCCCTAATATGCCACCTAAACAAACTTAAAATACTCCTTTATCACTTTAGGTATACTTGTATACTAATTATAAGATACTCCAATGTGAACCACACAAAAAATTGCAAAGAAGTCCATAGTTTTTAGCGTATTATATAAATACCTTTATATACGTACATAGAAATGAGTATGTCAAAAAAAATATGCATACCACCTCTGAAAAATTGTTCATACCACCTATATGGTCTTAAATACTCGTATACTACACGTACATACTCTCCGTTACGCGAGATACTACCTATGTTGTGAGATACGACATAGGGTGTAATTACACCCGGGAGTAGAAAAGAGGCTTCCTATATATATATATATATATATATATATATATATATATATATATATATATAGGACGCTGAAATGGGGCACCATGGTGCCCGGGCACCAAGCCTCTCTGCCTTTGGATTGCTTTTAGATGCGTGCTAGTACAATAGTATGGAAAGGAAGTCATTAACATGGATGGAAAGTCTTAATCATGGATGGAAAATCTCACTCATAGATAGAAAGTCTCACTTATGGAGCCTGGGCACCATGTATATATATATGGGAACATATCTAGTGGTAACAGGCTTTTCAGTGCTAACATGCTTCCAGATCCATCTGATATGCTCCGTACGGCTCGGATCCAGGAAGGTGGGATGCCCCAACTCACTTATGCAATTTCACGAAAACCCCCCTACCGGTTCCCAATCTTCTCCCTGCCCAGATGTTAAATCACTCTATCAGAATATCAGATCGAGATGGATATGTCGATCGATTCAGAGTTATATTAGAGATCAGTACTAGCTAGCTTGCTTGCTTACGGCGTCCATGAGGTCTCTGATCTCCGACTCCTTGAGGTTGGACCCGTACCTCCTGAGCCCCTCCTTGAGCTCGTCGAAGGTGATGACGCCGCTGTTGTCCGTGTCCATGGCCTTGAACATCTCCTTGAGCCCCGCAAGCTCCTCTTCCGACAGGCTCTGCGCGATCACCCACAGCGCCGTCTTCTTGAGCTTGTTCATGGCCGAGAACTGCTTCAGCTGCGACAGCATCGCTGGGTCCAGCGCCCTGTGGGGGGGCCACGTCGTTCTTGCAGATCCACGGGTGGCACAGCACCTAGTGTGCCGTTAGCCGCTCCGCTGGCGGCGACCGCAGCATCCCGTTGATCAGGTCCTTGGCGCTCCCAGAGATGCTGGGCCACAGCTCCGACTCGAAGTTGATCTCGATTGGGAGAGATCGAGTGATTTAACATCCGGGCGGGGAGAAGATTGAGAACCAGTAGGGAGTTTTTCGCGAAATTGCATAAGTGAGTTGGGGCATCCCACCTTCCTGGATTCGAGCCGTACGGAGCAGATCGGATGGCTCTGGAGAAGTTTTAGTATGTTAGAACTGAAAAGCCTGTTAGCACTAGATATGTTCCATATATATATATATATATATGTAATTATGAAAAAGAAGTATACTACAAGCATGCCACATGCCTAAGAATTGAGTGTGGAGCAATAAGTTGTTACATGAGACTGCTAGCCCGTCTAGAGTTATGGTTTGCTTCACTTTTAGGCTTTGACTTTTTATTGTGATATCGCTTTGTGATATTTATAATTAGTCTGGTTATTGTTGCGATGCGTGTCATTGATACAAATTGCTTAATCATATTGACGAACTTATTTTGACATCGCTATGTGATATATGGTTTTATATGATCTACATAGCTCTACTCAAAAATATGACTTGGTTATGTTTTTAAACTAATGCAACGTGACTTGATAATCTACCAAGCTTCTAGATTTTTATTATCATTGCTCTTTCTTACAAGTATTCCTTCTTTAAATTTTCTTGATGATTACATTGCCAAAGGGGGAGAGATTTGGTGTGCTTTATGAGAAATTGCCTCTCTTGTGTTGAGGGGGAGAGTTTTTGGAGAGAGGCTTAAAATGTTTTTTTCGGCTTCAGTTCTTCACTTATATCTGTTTGAAGCTAATTCATCATACAATCTTGAAATGTTGTCAATGTATTCATAAAGGGGGAGATTGTTAGACCATGTGGTTAGGTTTAGGATATTTTGGTGATGAATAATTGACAATGGTTAATTTGTTATGACGAATAATTGGTGATTTTGTTTAGCGATGTTATACGAGGTGTGTGGTGCGTGCGTGAACTGATGTTGGTCAAGTTGGGACGAACTTGTGCCGGAAAAATATTTTTTAGTCTTTGCATGTGCAGGTTGAGCATGGAGACGATCATGGTCGGTGACGGCGGACCGGGACTAGGATGGGGAGATCCGAGGTTCGGACGGTCAAGGGGGTCACAAGATGGTTGGGCTCATGCTTAGGGCGTATGGAGATCAAAGGTGGATGATACGTTGAGAAGCTAAGGGAGGTGCGGTCCTGGAGGCTTCGACATGTGACGCGTTAGAAAAGTCGTGAGTGTGAAAAACCCGTGTTAGGAAGGGTTTAGGGTCCCTTGAAAATTAGTGGGCCAAAAGTCTAGTTGAGGTGAAAAGGCCCAGGCCTGGTTAGAATTGGATTAGGATTTTAAGGCCTAGTTGGAGTTGGATTAGGATTTTAAGGCCTAGTTGGATTAGGATTTTAAGTAGAGTTTGAAGAGGTGTTTTAGGGGCATATATATATATATATATATATATATATATATATATATATATATATATATATATATATATATATATATATATATATATATATGCAGCCGCCGGTTGGGAGTGCAGCCGTGAAGAAAAAAGAAAAAGGGCGTGCGGCGGCGTGACGCGAGAAGAAAAAGAAAAGGATGGTGCACTGTGCTGGATGTGTGCTTCTGGATGACATGATTTCTGCGTTTTTCAATTAAAGTTTGTGAGTTTTTTAATTCGCATCTATTATCCTTTTTCTTGGTTTTTTGATTCCTATAGATTCTCCGCGCATTGATAAATGTGTAGGTATTTTTGTTGCTTACATACATGAATTAGTTTTGATTAAAAATTGATTACTAGATTGAAACAAAAACGTGTAACGCTGAGCAGTTAGTGATTGGAATCAGACCGGGATTTTTTGCTACAGTAATTGCTACAGTATGCTACAGTATTTGTTGCAGTAAAACCGAAAAAATTCTGTTTTTTATTTTTGTTATTTCTAGTTTTTTAAATAATTAAAAGGAAGAAATTTTTTTAAAAAAGTTTTCGCTGTGTGTTGCAATCAGTCACCGTCCTCTGATTGCTATCAACGATCCTATAATTTTCGAGAAAGCAGGAATGGACCCGACAAATTAGTTCCCTCCTAGGCTAATTTTTGAAGTGACGTGCTATTAAACAGTCCAGGAGGAATCTCTCCACTGAGATAATTTTTTGTTAAGGCCAACACTCGAAGTGATGAACTATTACCTAGGAGAGATGGGATAGGTCCTGTGAGGCTATTGTTCGCGAGAATAACAGGGACGAGAGAAGAGCTGCTTCCAAGTGAAAGAGGAATGCTGCCCGTCAAACTATTTCCAGCAAGGCGTAAAACTGAAAGGTTGCGGAGAATCCCCAACCCTTCTGGGATTCTTCCAGTGAGCATGTTGCGATCCAAGTTGAGCTTTTGAAGATTTGAACATTGGCTCAGGTTTGGGGGGATCTCACCATGGAGGGAGTTGTTTCCAAGATCAATGATTAGAAGGCGAAAACAGGAAGATAGAGAGTTTGGGATCATGCCTACAACATTGTTTGAGCTGAGGTTAAGGTACTGCAGCCTGTTTAGTTGCCCAAGTTCAGGTGGGATTTGACCATTCAGCTGATTGTTTGGCAAGTGTATTCTTGTGAGCAAAGTGAGATTGGCAATGCAAGGAGGTATTTGGCCATTGAGGCCGAACGACTCGAGATCCAGTGCAATAACACGAGATGCGTGTCCCTTGCTGCAAGTAACACCGGACCAAGTGCAGAAGTGGTGGGAACCATTCTTCCATGAGCCTAGGAGTCCGGCAGGGTTGGAGAGATGGAGCTTAAGGCAAAGGAGGGTTTGGAAGTCGGTGGTAGATTCATTAGGGAGAGATGTATCGCCTAATGAAGAGACAGGGAATGCAAAGCACAAGATAGAGGAGAGGACAATGGTCTGGAGCAGTGAGGAACTGAGAGCTCCTACAGGAGACCAGTGCTTTCTCTCACACATTTGCCGTTTTCTGGCTCGGCTGCTTCTTATCGTTTTACTGGTTTTTGTCAGTGGCAGCCTCTCGGTGGTGGATCAGGTGCTTCATGCGGCACTAGTAATGTAGGTAAGTAGTTTTCTGTCTAGTATTCGTACCGTTGTTACATGTATACTAAAAGTGCCTCTGTATCCTGTTGTTCTCTTGAACGTTTTCTTTCTCTGTTTCCTTTTTCCTTTTTGGTTCATGGCCTGATATTTCCGCCATCATCGCAGATGACCCGAAAACCTTTCCCTCCTTTCTTTTCAATGCACCAGAAATGTTGGCGTTACATGCCGAAATGTTCGTCTTGGATTCCTCGCAGTACTTGACAATTTATCCGTCTCAACAGAATCCTGTAATTAGGCTCACCGTACGAGGACCGCGCGATGCGGCCTACCAACCGCGAAGACTGGAAGCACCGCCGCGCGCGTCATAGTGCACCTAGCTTAATAAAATATCAACACACATCCTCCGAGAAATAGTTTAGGAATAATCGTACCGAGAATAATGTTCGTCTTTGTTTTCTACCAGAATAATTAGGGCTAACTACCGAGACTTTGAGTATCAACACACATCCTCCGAGAAATAGTTTAGGAATAATCGTACCGAGAATAATGTGTTCGTCTTTGTTTTCTACCAGAATAATTAGGGCTAACTACCGAGACTTTGACTATCAACACACATCCTCCGAGAAATAGTTTAGGAATAATCGTACCGAGAATAATGTGTTCGTCTTTGTTTCTACCAGAATAATTAGGGCTAACTACCGAGACTTTGACTATCAACACATCCTCCGAGAAATAGTTTAGGAACGTTTGTTACCGAGTGCAACAAAAGTGAGTGCCTGTATTTGGGCATTTGCAACGTAGTGCGTTGTTGTTGTTGTGGCTATGAAGCACGACGTATGTGCGTTGCGTGGGAAGTTTGAACAAGCTGGATGTTTTTTTCACGATCCATTGCGTAGGAAGTTTTGTACGTACAGAAATAAAATGTTTATCATTCTACAGGAGCTATTTACTTTCTACAAGTGTAACCCCTTTAAATCAATGATAATTGTGACAAATTAGGAAGACGATCAAACAAGCATGTTTGGAATATTCCTCCTATCTTACCTGGTCGTCAATTGTTTTAGGAGTTGAGAGGTGAAGGATCCTATAAATAGTCCTACTCACACACAGGTGGAAAGCCAATGGGTGTGCCATGGCAATCTAACCCAAGCAATCGAGCAACAAAATATACTCTGATACCTTTATTATGCACAACAGCCCCATCAGATTTAGGCCCCGTTTGGCACAGCTCAGCTTCACTAGTGAAGCTGTTTTTTTTAGTTTCAGCTTCACGAGCAGCTTCACCGGTGAAGCTAAATCTGTTTTAGAAAACTGTTTGGCAAAACAGCTTCACCAACAGCTTCATGCATGGCTGAGAGAGGTCAATTATCCAAGATGCCCCTGTCTACCTGACTTGTTCTAACATTTGGAGTTGTATATTTGTATATGGTCATATGAATTAAAAAATAATATATTTGAATGAGTATGAATTAAAAAATTAAAATAATAAAAAAATTAAATCATTAGGAATATGGGCAGTGCGTACGCGATTTTTGTGAACTGAGCAGTGCGTACGCGAGAGAGTGGCAAATGCGTGTAAATTCTTGTGAACTAGAGGGACATTCGCTTCCTAGGAATATGGGCCTGAGGGAGAGAGTTGTGAAAAGCTACTTTTTTTCAGCTTCACCTCTCCCTATTCCTTTGTGAGAGCACAAAAAAAGGAGCTTCATGGGTGAAGCTATTTGCAAAATGGGTGTTTGGCAAAAAACAGCTCACAACAGCTCATGAAGCTGTTGGTGAAGCTGTGCCAAACAGGGCCTTAATATTGTGAGATACATTATGAGCATGTTACAGTATCAAGAACGATGTAGATGAATTTCACGTAGAGAACCAAAATACCAATGACAAAACAACCATAACAAGAGAGAAGATTTGTCAATGTTGACCATAAAATCCTTAAGCACAACCTCGAGAGAGTAAAGGGATTGTAATCTCTTATGATCCTCTCTAACCTTTTGGCAATCAATTAGATTGTTGCCATATACAAGAATTTATGTTAAACAATAGTATAGCCTCTAACTTTTTTGTGCACCCCTAATTGCTTCTACCTTGCTTTTGATAAGTTTCTCTTGGCTTGGCTTTTTACGTTGCTATGGTCACACGTCATGCCTTTTTGGTCCCTCACTTGTCCTCGTCCAAACGGAAGTAGGAATCTTTATGTGAGTAGTATTAGGATAGGAATCCTTACGTCACACCTCTTCAAATCCTAAAAGAAGTTGAAGCCAAGTAGGGTATGAGTCACCTTTCACAACATAATAGGCTATCTCATCCAAATCAAGGTAAAAGAAATTAGGGTGAAAGATAGAATTAGAGGCTAGATTATTTTTTCGTACTAGATTCTTGTATAGTGTAAAGTTCCTAAGGTCAAAAAGACTCTAGATGCTTGTAAGGGCAACGATAATTCATTATTCTCTTTTCTAAATTGTGCTTAAAAATTTTTTGTAATCGTTTCTCGCAACTATTTTGGTTATGAGATCCATCTACTTTTCACTTGCCATCATACCTCACAATATCATATTTGATGAAGGGCAGTACAAGCAGGGGCAAACCTAGGGCCTGAGCTTATGGAGGAGCAGCCGCACTTATGTCTTTTCGAAATAGCTTATATATATAGCTCAAGGAAACGCTAATCTAAGAAATACTTAATGAGAAATGCCTATATATACATCTATTAAATTATATACTAAAACCACTTAACCTCTTTAAAAAGATTTAGTAGGGGCAGAGAGAGGAAAAATTACAATAACTACACTCTAGATTCCCTTAATAAATAAATATATTGAAACAGATACTCTAAGATTATAGACAAATACAGTGAAGGAGAGAGAGAGAGAGAGGGAGTAGTTCCAAACCGCCATGGATTACCTATGCCTCTAAAGTGTTGTTCACTGTATTATGGTAGTCCGGTGGTGGTGATCATTTGGGCTTATTTTTGGTGGCTTATGGCTGAAAAGCACTATAGCTGGCTGAAAAAAATACTGTAGTTGACAGAGGCTTATTTAGCATAATTAAATTTAAAAAATTAAAAAATATGTTAGCCCATTACATATAATACAAACAAATACGGGGAAAAAAGAACCGGCAAAAAAGCTCAACAAAAAGCCAAAAGTTCAGAAAAAGACGAAATTTATGAATAGTGAAAAATAAGCCGGAAGTTAAAAGCTGAAGCCCAACCGATCACCCTAGGGAAAGAGATATAACTTAGGTTGGATGACCTTTTAAAAAAACTTAGAATTGGATGGTATGAGTTACAACTTATGACCAGTGACTGCTATTGTTGTCACGCGAGCCTTTCAAACTTGGGAAATCAATAAGTCATCAAATTCCTCTCAGCAGCTCAGCACTTTCTTTGCAGTAACCTATTGTTAGAATTTAGAAGTGAATATTGGTTAGTGACTTCTCACTTGTGATAGAATATATGGTTGGGTTCTTTTTGTTCAGACTTGTTAGATCATGTGGCTAGGTCTAGGATATTTTTATGCTGAATAATTGACAATGGTTAATTTGTGATGATGAATAATTGGTGATTTTGTTTAGCAATGTTATGCAAGACGTGTGGCGTGTGTGGACTGATGTTGGTCAAGTTAGGACGAACTTGTACCGGAAAAATGTTCTTTGGTCTTTGCATGTGCAGGTTGAGCATGGAGGTGATCATGGTCGGTGACGAGGTGGACCGAGACTAGGATGGGGAGATTTGAGATTCGGACGATCAAGGATGTCACTAGATGGTCGGGCTCATGCTTAGGGTGCATGGAGATCAAAGGTGGATGATGCGTGGAAAAGCTACGGGGGGTGTGGTCCTGGAGGGTTCGACATGTAACGCGTTAGAAAAGTTGGAATTTTGGAAAACCCGTGTTAGTAAGGGTTTCGGGTCCCTTTGCTGTTGGAATTGGATTAGAACTCGTGGGCTTAGGTTTAGCCTATGTTTTGGGCCCTGTACTATAAATAGAGATGAGGTTAGGAGCTAACCCTGTGGTTTTTTAGATACAATTTTTATTCTAGGGTTTAAGTGGTGCCAGAAGGATACTTTGTAACCACCATAATTCAAAAATAAAATCATGGAATGATTCGGAAAAAAAATCCGGCGGCGGCACATCTTCGTTTCGAGTTTTCAGTTGCCTTGGACGCAGCTTCAGCAACGTCGGTTTCGTCAACCTTTCTCGGTCTGTGCGCAAAGCAGCAGAGTTGTGGCGACTTCGATCCAGAATTCCAGAGCTCGTGCGCGACGCGGAAGTGATTCAGAGTCAACACGTCGGCTTCATCTTTGTGGTCACAGTATTCAGCATAACAAAAGGAGTAGCATGTGCTGTCCTTTAGCACACAGGAGAAGCCAAAGCTAGCCAATTAATGGAAAGGAGCACACAGCCCAAGGGGAAGGAAAAGTATTGCTTTTTGCCATGCACGTATAGGAAACAAATCAAGCAAGTAACAGTCTGTGGCAGATTAAAAATCAGGGGACAGTAAAGTTTGACAAAAAAAAAGGGGTTTTCGCTGTGCACTGCAATCACTCACTTCACCTGATTGCCATCGACGATCCTACAGACTGGCTTACTACTTTCTACTATAGTAACTAGAATTTAAACAATTTTTCAAGACGAGGTCGACAGACTAATTGTAATAAACACTGTACCGAGTTCAATTATATCGGTCAAAATCGCATACGACTATTTTTCTCTACGTACTGTCTTTTGCTTATAGCTAGAATTCAAAAATCATAAACCAAAATCTAAGTCACAGACTAAAAGAACTCACCCATGGGTGGTGTATTCGTGTGACCCATGCAAAACACGGCTAACTGGATATCCCACAGTTCCACGGTCAAAGTTCAGCTCTCCGTGGAGCTTATATATAGGTGCCGAAGCATTGCGATTTCCTGTATGCCAATACCTCCCTTTGGGTGCTAAGTAGCTACGTTTCTCGCCCTCTCCAACGTGCGGAGCACACCGCTAATCAGGAACAATGCTACTAAACATTTGCCGTTTTCTGGCTCGGCTGCTTCTTATCGTTTTACTGGTTTTTGTCAGTGGCAGCCTCGGTGGCCGTCGAGGTGCTTCATGCATCCATTTCCCTAGTAAGCACTCATATTTCCAATATAAGTTGCGAACTTTGTACTCCTTTCTAAACCCACTCGCAATGTAAGTAAGTAGTTTTCTGTCTAGTATTCGTACCGTTGTTACATGTATACTAAAAGTGCCTCTGTATCCTGTCGTTCTCTTGAACGTTTTCTTTTTCTCTGTTTCCTTTGTCCTTTTTGGTTCATGGCCTGATATTTCCACCATCATCGCAGATAGACCGCGGCCGCCGGGTGGCGGCTGCCCAGATTTGCCCCCTCCGACATGTCCAGGCTGTGGATAGGAGGGATAAGAAGCGCATTCTATTTGTAGACAATGAAACGTACGTGAGAAGATTCTCCAAGTCGTTTGAGCACGCTAAAGATCGTGGGAAGGCGCGGTTCGTTGCGTGTGAAGTTTGAACGAGCTGGATTTTTTTTTTCACGATCCATTGCGTACGAAGCTTTGTACGTAAAGAAATAAAATGTTTATCATTCATTCTACAGGAGCTATTTACTTTCTACAAGTGTAACCCCTTTAAATCAATGATAATTGTGGCAATTTATGAAGACGATCAAACAAGCATGTTTGGAAAGTTCCTCCTATCTTACCTGGTCGTCAATTGTTTTAGGAGTTGAGAGGTAAAGGATCCTATAATAGTCCTACTCACACACAGGTGGAAAGCCAACGGGTGTGCCATGGCAATCTAACCCAAGCAATCGAGCAACAAAGTATACTCTAATACCTTTGTTATGCACAGTAGCACTATCAGATTTAATATTGTGAGATACATTATGAACATGTTATTGTATCAAGAACGATATAGATGAATTTCACGTAGAGAACCAAAATACCAATGACAAAACAGCCATAACAAGAGAGAAGATTTGTCAATGTTGACCATAAAATCCTTAAGCACAACCTCGAGAGAGTAAAGGGATTGTAATCTCTTATGATCCGCTCAAACCTTTTGGCAATCAATTAGATTGTTGCCATATACAAGAATTTATGTTAAACAATAGCATAGCCTCTAACTTTTTTGTGCACCCCTAATTGCTTCTACCTTGCTTTTGATAAGTTTCTCTTGGCTTGGCTTTTTACGTTGCTATGGTCACACGTCATGCCTTTTTGGTCCCTCACTTGTCCTCGTCCAAACGGAAGTAGGAATCTTTATGTGAGTAGTATTAGGATAGGAATCCTTACGTCACACCTCTTCAAATCCTAAAAGAAGTTGAATCCAAGTAGGGTATGAGTCACCTTTCACAACATAATAGGCTATCTCATCCAAATCAAGGTAAAAGAAATTAGGGTGAAAGATAGAATTAGAGGCTAGATTATTTTTTCGTACTAGATTCTTGTATAGTGTAAAGTTCCTAAGGTCAAAAAGACTCTAGATGCTTGTAAGGGCAACGATAATTCATTATTCTCTTTTCTAAATTGTGCTTAAAAATTTTTTGTAATCGTTTCTCGCAACTATTTTGGTTATGAGATCCATCTACTTTTCACTTGCCATCATACCTCACAATATCATATTTGATGAAGGGCAGTACAAGCAGGGGCAAACCTAGGGCCTGAGCTTATGGAGGAGCAGCCGCACTTATGTCTTTTCGAAATAGCTTATATATATAGCTCAAGGAAACGCTAATCTAAGAAATACTTAATGAGAAATGCCTATATATACATCTATTAAATTATATACTAAAACCACTTAACCTCTTTAAAAAGATTTAGTAGGGGCAGAGAGAGGAAAAATTACAATAACTACACTCTAGATTCCCTTAATAAATAAATATATTGAAACAGATACTCTAAGATTATAGACAAATACAGTGAAGGAGAGAGAGAGAGAGGGAGTAGTTCCAAACCGCCATGGATTACCTATGCCTCTAAAGTGTTGTTCACTGTATTATGGTAGTCCGGTGGTGGTGATCATTTGGGCTTATTTTTGGTGGCTTATGGCTGAAAAGCACTGTAGCTGGCTGAAAAAAATACTGTAGCTGACAGAGGCTTATTTAGCATAATTAAATTTAAAAAATTAAAAAATATGTTAGCCCATTACATATAATACAAACAAATACGGGGAAAAAAGAACCGGCAAAAAAGCTCAACAAAAAGCCAAAAGTTCAGAAAAAGACGAAATTTATGAATAGTGAAAAATAAGCCGGAGGTCAGCTCCCCACAAAAAGCCAAAAGTTCAGTGCAAGAGCACCCCACAGCACTCACTAGTCAGCCCCCTATCCCCATTTCTACCATCCACTTCCCCCGTGCGGCCGTGAGGTCCCCAGCTCTACCTCCATCCGAAGATCCGATGGCCGCTGTGTAACATCCTGAAATTTTGAAATTTGAAAAAGTGAAGCTTTTGAATTATTCTACAATATATTCTCTTGAAATTTGAATCTTCATTGGTGTTTCCTAAGTTTTTGTTGAGATTTCAAAAAAAAAAATTTGAAGAGAGTCACGAAAATAAAACTAATCTTAGTAAGACCATAACGGATATATGCAAATAATAGAAACTTAAAATTTTAAATACGAATCTGAAAAGATGATCCCGTATCAAGAGGGAGAAACTTGAATTAGGATATAAAATATCTCTCTAGAGATAATAGCATAAATAGTAACAAGAGTAAATGAATAAAATACAAACATAAATATGCATATACAAATTGTGCAAGGGGAGTTTAGCAATATAGGAAATAATAATAAAAATATATATGCAAAATTAAGTAAGCCCGCAAAATAACAATATGTGAAATTATGTACATATACATAATTCAAAATATACAACACACTAAACATATATTATGTTGAGTGAAGCAATAAAGGAAATAAAGGCATGAAAATAAGAACATCAAATAAAAGAAAAGGGCTATGATATTTTGTATTTAAGCAATTGAACAAAGACTTGAAATAAAATTTCAGAAATTAGGAACCATAATCTTAAAATAGAAGCTCAACATATAAATTTAAAAATCCAGATTCAAAGCCTTTCTCCCTTTCTTCTTTCTTCCTATTACATGTGGGCCCCACCCATTCTCTCTTTCCTCCTTTTCCTTTTTCTCTCCTACCTCTTCTCACTGGCTACTGGGCCCAGCCCCACGCCTCCCCTCCCGTTCTTCCCTTCTTTTCCCCCAGCGCCTGCTCCTCCTTCTTTTCTCTATCCCCTCCTCCTCCCTTTTTCCATGGCCGAGCCACCTCCACGTCGCCTCTCCCTTTTCTCCCTGCGCGAATCCCGCCCCAAATCCTTGCCGCGCTGCCAGCCCCTGCTCTGCACGCGCCGCTCGTCGGTCACGTCGCCACCGAGCCCCGCGCCGGTCCTTGCCCTGCAGACCCTCCCTGCCGCCCGGTCCTCCGCACTTTTCCCCGCTCCCTCTGCAGCCATAAGAGCCATCGGCTTCCCCTTATCTCCCACGCCATTCCCTTCTTCTCCTCTCCAGTCCAATTGGAAAATGCCGCACTGGGCCGCCGGGAGAGTTCTATTTCTCGCCGCCGGCCAAATGCGGCGCCACCGCCCCCATTTCCCCCTCGGAGCGCATCCGTTCGATTCCTCGCCTTGAGGGCTACTACTCGCCACCTTAAGGCCTCCCCAAGCATCGGCAGTGGCTTTTCGCCACCCCAACTCGCCGGCGGCAATGACTCCCCCGCGCCACCATAGGCACCCGGTGCCGGCTCGCCCCGTTGCTTCCTCGGCTCGACCCAGCGCGTGGTAAGTCTCCCCCTGACCTCTGGTAGCTCGTGCGCGCCTCGCCTTTGTCCTTCTCCTCTCCGGTTGCCGCCGCCCCCTTCCACCCCGACGCCGGCCGCTTTCGGTGCCGCCAGTCCCCTTAGCGCTGCCCCGAGTCGTGCCACTCCCTCCACCGGCTCCCAAACCCCACAAGATTTCCATTTTCATGCTCGCCGGCGTCTCCCTGGCCGCTTCCCGTCAGCGGCACCGCCATCCCCTCCGCGCGCCCAACTCCTCTGTTTCGGCCGGTCCTCTGTGAGTTCTTAGCCCCATTGCTTAATCAATCTACTCCTCCTCCCGTAAGACAAGAAACACCGTTTGGTTAGTTGGTTAGCTGGGCTGAGTGTTAACATGTTTTGGTCTGAGGTTTTGGGTTCGATTCTGGCCGACTGCAATTTTTCACCCACACCTTATTTTCATTTTTGTAGCTCACATTAATCAACAAAAATCAAGGGAAAATGAGGGAGTAATCTAGAGAATATAATAGATTTAGTTAAGATGTAAAATAAGGTTTCTTAACATTTAATATCCGGTTGTTTATTGCATGAGCAACTAATGTAGATTAAATATTTAATTGGGTCATAAAACCAAATTGATTAGTATATGAATGCGGATTAAGTTATTATGTTTGAATAACTAATCCTATTTGAATAATTATCTAAAGAACTAAATATTAGTTAAAGACTTCAATAAAGAAAAACAACTTGTGGTAAATGACCAAATAAATATTTCCATTAATTAAAAATTAAGATTTGTGCCTAATACTTGGATGTCGCCACTAAATAAACTCCAGTTGTAGGATTTCGAATTATCAAATATTGAAATATAACTTTGTTAGATAAATAAATTTTAATTAAAGCTAATAACAACTAAAATGTAGAGACTTTCTAAGGAAAATATATATAGATATCTATATATAAAAAATAGGTGATTAGGGAAATGTGGATGGCATGTGCACAACTCATTATTAAAAATAACAGTGCAATTTTGCGGTCACCATGGATCTCACTAAAATATATACATATGTAAATACTATCGTTAATATACCGCCAGTCATGAAATCTCAAATAGTAACTTTAATTAATAATGATAACAACATGTACTCATGTATAGCAGGCTTGACTTGTAAAAGGATAAATATCGGTATCAATAGTTTTCATAGAGTACTCAAATTAAGAGGTCATAATAATATGTAGGTGCTAAGATACAATAGCTATAGGTCATCAAGTATCCAAATAATCTCACGGACATATAGATACTCTAGAGTAAATATGTAACCTTTAACGCGAGTAATTAGGGTCACATAAAATGACACATATCAAGCATTGCTCAGATTGCTAAATTTAGACTAAAATTAGAAATAAAGTTAAGCATAATAGTAACTAAAGCACAGATAAAATAATAATGGTATCATTAATTAAATCTTAATACTAAATTTAGTAAGTAATAATGATGGACATGAAATGACAAGATATAGCCCATATAACTGAATTCTAATTCAAGTAGAAATAGGCTTAGTGAAAACTGAGGCTACATAAAATGTCACCCCATAAAATGCTATACCCCTAGACTCTAAGATTAATTCGGTGATCCAAAATGCCCTGAATAATAGCGCTCGACAAAGTAATACCCAGCTAAACATGTACATTAAATCATAGGTCTAGCCTAACTCATGGAACTTCCTTGATAAATATAAAAGTAATAAAAGAAACTGTTAATAAAAGATCGAATCATCGTTTTCTACCACCGGCCTTGCTTCAAATCACCCAAATCACCCATTAACCTATAATAAAACTAAATTGAGTTTATTTGGATTTATTTGGATCTTTTGAGTTACTTGCTTTTATTTGGTTTCAGTCATTGATCGCGTAATTAGAAACTGGAGTCCTGAAGATTCTATGGAGCAAGCGAGAACGAGATCGATGAAGACCAGGAATTAAAGATCATCGCATGAGACAACTTTGTGTGAGCTCAAGACCGCGGTAAACCGCGCCAGGTGAGTCAATACTTTGATCATGTTGAACCTACATTTTCTGCAAACTATTTTTGTTTAAATTATCAAATTGCATGATGTTACTTTATATGCAAATACATGTTAATTTAAGATTCTAGATATATGCCCATTGTTTGCCTTGAATAATATTACACCTCCTTTGGAATATCTGAATGTGTGAACCTTGTCGCCCTAGCAAAATTATAATAGTAACCTTTCGAAAATAAGTCCGTAATTTATATGCCATGCTTAGTATCGCTTAGGTATTCATGAGCGCGAGAACGCCCAAGCATCACTTTAATCATGAGAAAATTTGGTTGGGCAGTCATAGTGGTAATGACTGGTATATATTGGCTATGATTATTTTATGTTTCCAAAAACCCCAACTTGCTTAAATATCTGGGCGGATGGTTCGAGGGTGTGTGTGTGGTGCAGTGGATGCACAAAGTGGGTTAGTGGTAGACCACCCAGATACCACTAAGGACTGAATCTTGTCATGACCTCCTGTGTAAAACAGTACAACCACAAGTCTGTAAAGTACAACTTGGCTTAGTAGATTTACCGGACCCGGAAAGTCATCCTCATAGGAGAGGGTGGTGAGATAGTGCAAGCGGCTGTCTGGGTGACGGCTTGAATGGGACACTCGCAGAGAGTGAAGTTCTGCTATGGCGGGCTAGCAGGGGGTAGCCAGCTGCTAGACGTTCAGAAGGAGAACATCTCGCACAACGTATGGGACCCACCGCAAGTGGGAGTGACCCATAGGGTGAAATGATGGAAGGGGCGAGGTACTTTGAACAATCACTGTGATGGTATGCTCAACCACATGACTAAGGAATCGTGTGGGGCAACGAGTTGATTGTCTCTTGTGGTGAAAGTGTACAAACTCTGCAGAGTCAAAACTATTCGAATAGCTGTGCCCACGGTCAAGGGCGGACATGGGAACTTAACTAGATATAGTTCTATTTCAAAATACTTTATGGATGGGTTTAGAAAAGTGGAGGGCAGTGGAAAGCCCTGATTTGAGTTGTCCTGGGTGTCATCCCAGTGGTAATGTAAGCGGTTATAATGCTGAAATGTTAGCATATGGTGCGGATGTCATGTAATGGTGGATGGAATCTGGATCACTATTATTATTGCATTGCTTTACACATTATGTTTTTTTTGGTGTAAAACTGCTAGGTCTCAGGAAATTTCTATGTATTATAATTTTAAATAATGGTAATACTTCTTACAAATAAAATGTCAGGAAGAATAAATAAAGTCGTGAGAAAAGAAGATGGCGGTTTATGGTAATCGCATAAAGAAGTTGGTGGTTTCATGTTGATCATAAAAGGGATAAAGATACTGTGGATTCTGGGAAAAATAAATTGGTGGAGTTTAAATGAATATATAGGCTAGATAGATGAATTAAATGATTTTTGGAGAATTAGGAAGTGCAAAGGTCATTGTTGGATTACGACATTGATAACTAATATGAATTCTTGGGAGATATTGGCGATAATGGAAGTAATAGGATTTGATCGATTACTGGATGGATGAATTGAATTATTGGGAATTTGGAGATATGATAATTGGAGTATAAATTTGATCAATGATATTCTTGGTGGATGTATACTAGTGATGCGTAGACTTGATCAATGATATTCTTGATGGAGGTATACTAGTGAATTAGTTAGAGTTAGATGATGGGAAAAATAAGGTTGATTATTGGAAGAGTAAATTATGGTTGTAGGTCAATAACAAAAGGATTGTATTGATAGGAATTTAGAATACAAAAGATATTGGTGGATAAAATAAATGATATTTGATAAATGATGTCGTTAGCTGCTTGGGGATTTAGGCAACAATTGATTGGTGGATTGTATAGTTGATGATATTCGTTGTTTGGAGTCTTAGATAGCGATCAATATAGAAAGAGTAAGATTGGTGGACTAATTAAACGATGTCACTCGCTGTTTGGAGTCTTAGACAGCAGTCACTAAAGAAAGTGTATTTTCGGTGGATTAAGTCAATTATGGTAATTGTTGTGTGGAGTTTAGGTAGCAACCATAACGCTATGATTAAATATTAATAATGCTATCAAAAGCGATTTTGGCAAATAAAATAACCCGAGCCTCTCATTTGATAAGCCATACATACTATTTATTTGCATTCTGTGTATTGGCTCGCGGAGCACGGTGGTTTGTGCTCACACTCGCTTTCACAACAAATCCAGAATCAGGAATCAGGTCACTCCGCCTCAGCAACACGATTGGACATGATGGTAAAGAAGGTGAAGAAGTCAAGGGCTAGGTCGCGAACCTCCAGTTGGCTGCCTGTGGGCATGTCCTGAAGGTCCCACTGCGTGCTTTGTTCTTCCGCTGCTGCAATTTAATGATTTCGGCCTAATCGGCCCATGAGTAAGTCTACTATTATATTTACGTTTCCGCATGATATGTACTTTGATATTCAGAACTGTAATCTATGAGCACTATCTACTGATCCAGGGAATAGTGCGGTGGAATCACAGAGGATTCCGGATTGTAGAATCTGAGTCCTGACACGCTGTGACTGCGAGGTGCCGTCAAGGCCGTTGCTGGCTGAGCTGCCAAGGACTCGCTTGCATCTCATCGCGCCGCCCAGGTGCCCATTGTGGCGACTCGGCGGTTCTTAACTTCTTATGTTTTGAGATCTTGCAATTTCCCTTTGATTTCTGTTGTTAGTTGTTACATCCAACTAGCTAGCTGCGTACGCTTGAATGATACTCCATCGCAATGTCTACATTAACTAGTGGCAATGGATCCTACTACAATTAAACTTTTAATTTTCGAGCACAAAAATAGCACTAATAGCAATTCAGCAGCTAGCTAGAGCATATATGCAACCTGACAATAACATGCATCATTCAACTCTGTAACGCCCCCGTTTCCAGGGGCGCGTACAGACACGGCATTCCGCAACTATTCACGCATGAACAGTTATAGAACGTCGCGCAAGAGTATACCATTGCATGCTTACAACAAAAGTCCAGCATATATTTCACATAAGGATTAACATCCATTTTCCGACAGCGGGGCGTGCAAGCCCAAAGTATACTTACATCACAAAAACTCCAGAATTCGCTTGAGCGCGGCCAAGACCTAAAGCCACGGGTCCTCGTCGAAGAAGCGATCCTCAGGGGCGTCCTTGACGGGGAAACCTTCACCTTTGTCTTGATCCTCTAAAGAGTGGATTAAACAAGCCGTGAGCCAAACAACCGGCTCAGCAAGCCCCAAAGGGACTCTAACTTACTACATGCACGGATTAACAAAGGAAGGGAGTATATTTGGTTTATTAACTTTGAGTGGATGCAGTTTTATTTGCAAACATTTTAATAAAACGGACCTAAAACTACTCCTTAAGATCTCAGGGGTTTTTCATGAAAATTTCATTAACCAACTAATCAAGTTAAAGCATGTACAAAACTACTTAAGCTTCGCTGATGGAATCACCCAAGTGACACAGCTCCAATAACCAGGAGCACGGCGTATTTGAATACCATTTATTTGACTCTGCAGAGTTTGCTCAGCTTTACCCACATGATCCCTTAACTCCCGCGACAGAGTTAAGAAAGCCAGGTCGTTTCACTGCTCAACTCTTTATATAGGCTCTACCCGGTAGAATCCACTCGGGTCTGGCTCACACATACACACACACACAAACGTCCGCTTCGAGTGAACTCTACCGTTGTTAGGCACCCGCAGCACGGCCTGCCTAACCTCACTGCTAATCCTCCTCCTCCTCCACACCTGTAGAGTTTCAATCGAATTGAGCAGCTACTAGACCAGTGTTGACAAGTCAACTCCTGTGGTTGAGCGATCACTATGACATTTGCTCAACGTAAGGGTTTCAGTCCTTATATTTTCACATGGTCCGCAACCTCACCAGGCCCGCGACCCAACCTAGGGTAAGCGGTGGGCGAAAGAAACCGTCTTGCGGCGCACCACCACCCCCCTTACCCTAACTTCAATCCTATGGTAAGAGATGGGCGAAGACCGTCTCGCAGCTCTTCCCCAACCCTTACCCTACCTTGTGCACGACGGCACTCTCCGCTCTAAGATACGGTGTCCCATACCACCCTACCTTAGAGTCGGGTTTTCCAAAGTTCTATTGGCCCGCAGCCACAACCTTATTAGTATAAAGACTTTGCATGATAATAATAACCTACGATTATCTAGATTACCAAGTAATTATTTCTAGGGTTGCAAAGGCATGGCTACAAGTTTAACAGGGTATTTATCGGTGGTAGGTCTAACTATATCACATGTCATTCTAAACATTTTGTTTTACTTTAAACTAACATTTCACAACTAACATAATGCAAATAGCATAATAATATAATTAAAGAACATGGGATTGCAATATGATCAAAGGATTTGGGACTTGCCGATAATTTGGACGATCTCAGCTAGCTTGAACGAAGAAACACCTAGATCCTGAGCCTGCACTTGAACCTCCGAGATCTCCGAAACTAGCACAAAAACACATAAAATAATTAAATCCAGCTTGAGACTAATCAAGCGAGGGAAGATAAACTATTTAAAAAGGAGTAAAATGCATAAATCTCCAAATGAGGAATTTTAGGAATTTATCTGGGATGAATTTGTGGAAGTGGAGGCCAAAAATGGGTTCAGGACATTATTTGGAGCAAAGTGGTGGAATTTGGGAATTTTTGGGATTTTCTGTGATTTTCTAGGATTTATTTGAATTTTCTGGGATTTTGGAAATTGGAAAATGGCTGATAAATCAGTGTGAACAGTGAAAGGCCGGCCCGGCTACTGTGCGGCCCAGCGAGGAAATTCAAACGTGCGGCGGCGGCCCAAGCGCGCGCGGGAGAGGAGTGGGCCGGGAGGCCGCGGCCCAGATGTGCTACGCCCGTGCGGCTTGGATGGCCGCCGCGTGGCGGAGCGGGCGGCATCGGTGCGGCGAGTGCGGGCGGCCTGGATCAAGGCGGGGAGGAGAGATCGGACGGCCGGGATATGACGAAGGTGGCGAAGCGGTATGGGGAGGTGGATGGCTGAGATTATATGGTGGCGGGAGGGATGGACGGAGGAGAAGAGGCCACGTCGGTCATCTTCTACCTCCGGCGGAGCGCGCGCGACCGAAGGGCAGAGGGGCGGAGCCACGGTGCTCCGGCAAGGGTAACGGACCCCGGCGGCAAGGGAGAGTGTCGACGGGTGGGGCTCGACTCGGGGGACCCATTTTGGGGAGCTGGAGCTCGAGGGGATCAAAGGAGAGAGCGGGAGGGAGATGGGAGTGTCTCGGCTATATGGTGGCGGAGGGGGTCACCGGCGGCGAGAGAGTTCAAACGGCGGTGGCTACACCAACAGGGGGTCTTGGGGCTCACATTGGTGGGGGTGGTTGCGACGGGGAAGATCCGGAGTGAGCTGGCCACGGGAGGGGGCGGCGGCCGGAGAAGGAGCTGCGGTGCCGGGACTCCTCAGGCAATCACCTGCCAAAAGGGGTTTACCAATGTAATTAGCACACCGAGGTGATGCTCCGGATGGAAGTGATTAAGAAATGGAGAAGAAATGGGGAAGATCCGCTTTACGGTGCCGCCGGCGCAGGGGAGGATGGCGGCGGCGACTGGGGCGACGGGGGTTCAATTAGTGGCTCAAGGAGCTGCACGGGAGTGATGGGAGGAGAATGGGGGCAGTGGAGTCGCTCGGGAGGCAAAGAGGGTAGGAGAGCAGCGGGGAGGGGTTTTTATACCGAGCGGAGAGGAGGGGGAATCCAAGGGAGAGGGCAATGGCGGTGGCGCCAGGTCAACAGGGAGTACACGGGAGTTGCCAGGGCGTCTCCTCCATGACATGGGACGGCGTCCGGCCTAGCAGGGCGAGTTAAGGCGGGGAGCGGAGCGAGAGCAGTTGCACGGCGGCATGGCGAGGCGCGTCCGCGCACGGGAGGAGGAGAGCGAGGGAGAGGCTGGCAGGTGGGACCAGGCGACGGGGAGAGCGACAATGCACGCGCTGGGCGGAGCGGCCTTCGGACCGGAGGTCGGCGGGGTGGCGCGGGCGGTCCGAAGCCGGGAGCGCAGCGCAGAGGCGGATCCGAGGGCGGCACGGCGCGGGCGCAGTGCAGGCGTAGCGCGCATGCGCGGGGAGAAGGCGGGGAGGAGCTAGGGCGCCAGCGGGAGAGGGGGAGCGGGGGGGAGGCGCTGGGGCGAGGGCGAAGGCGGAGAGGAGGCAGCGCCAGCGCAAGCGCGAGGGAGGGGGCGTCGGGAGGAAGGAGGAAGCGGAAAGTCGGCGGGCGCCAAAGGGAAGGGGGTGGCGTCCGGCCGAGAAAGGAAAGCGGGGACCGGGAGGACTTTCCCAAAAGGGAAAGTTTTGAAATTTCACCCAAAATTCAGCAGAAAAAAATAAGAAAATTTTGGTTTGAATTTTTGGGGCTTTTCAAACTCGATCCATCCATCCGATTGTTCTTATATATGCAACTAAGTTCAGGTAAGCTTATTCTTATTGTAATAGACCATTAATATTTTAAGTGTGTTCAATTGCCTAAGTGTAATGGATTATTGTTTGCCATGCCATGACGTATTGATGTGAACTATTTTTGCAATACATTGATTTGCTATGATATAGTTTAATATCAACCTAGTGATGTTTTATTTTGTCATAGGTATTATCAATTCTAGAGGCATTATAACGAATTGTGATATAGGATTGTTGTGTTGTAGCGGGTACCGAAAATCGCGTCCTGTGTTGCACTGTGTCGCTAGATTCTTTGTGTCTCCTTCCCTGGGAAACATAAGCGCTAAACGACCTACATGATTCCAAAAAAGTTAGCCTCGGCTATTGCAAACGAAGGAAATATTACAATAGAGTTATATATGGAGAAAATGAGTTTACATGTCAATCACTTGTTGCACACGAGTGAAGTCATGGTTGCTCATAAGTAGGGAATTCAGGTATATTACCTTGCTCCACTTTGGTACAATCACAAGCAGAATTCAGAGATCTAGTCATGTGTGTCGCCATAGTGACTAATCCTAAGTTCATGTTACGTATAAAGCACCATTATCTTTCTAAACCTAGCTAGTTAGATCTAAACAAAAACCTAGCTAGATTTTTCTATTAGTAGGCATATAAGTTACTAGAAGTAATTGAGTACTAACCTCTGATCACCAAGAAGACGTATATAGATCTACAAGTGATATGTTTTCACCAAACTCCCCAAAGCCGGCTACCTCGCTCCACCAATGCAACGCAATGAAGACAGATCGGTGTCAAGACCACGTACACCTGCTATTTAATAGACGATTCCAACCGCAAACCGTCTGTGATACAACATTATCATAGACGGTTTGTATTAATAACTGTCTGTGATATTATCACAGACGGTTATTCATACAAACCATCTGTGATATCCGCAATATCACAGATGATTTGTTATAAGAACCGTCTGTGTTGTCTGCAATATCAGAGACGGTTTTTTATATGAACCGTCTGTGATGTCTGCAACTTTCACAGACGGTTATTAACACGAACCGTCTGTGATGTCTCAATTATCACAGACGGTTTGTGTTAATAATCATCTATAAAAATATCACAGACGGTTGTTAGTATAATCTGTCTGTGATAGTTTAAGCACAAACGGTTCTCTATGAACCGTCTGTGATGTATCCGTCCAGTATGACCTCTTTTGTAGTAGTGTCATAACCTATTGGGTAGTAGGTATCAGAAAATTTGATGAACTTATATTTTGAAAATAAATTGTGTGGAGTAATCCTGCGTCTAAGCACACTGTACCCGTGAGTACTTAGGATGGGTTCTTTTGGTTTGATGGCTTATGCCTTAAATATTTGAATTCTAATTGTTCGCAAAAGGCGGTACGTAGAGGAAAATAATCGCATGCGATTTTGACAGGTACAGTTGAACTTAATACACTTTTTACTACAACTTTCCTATTGACCCCACCTTGAAAAAAACGCATCGCTTAAAAGCTAGTTACTATAGACAGTATAAACATAAACTAATTTTTAAACTCAAAAGAATCCAACCTTAATTGCTTCTTTTTTGCGAGTGACTACTTAATTTCCGTATGAGGATATGTTCACTTGATCTAAATCGCCTTTGATCCATCTTGATTATACCAGCTTCTCTATGACCTAAACTGCCTTCTCAAGCACTGCTCACGCGTCACGGTTTTCTTCCAAAGCTGTTTACGGTATTTTGGTCAATCTACAAAAAACCCTTCCTTGACCCGGTTATCTTCTTACAATGCGCATAGAAGAAAGCACTAAATTAAGAAATACTTATACATATCTCTATTACATCATATACTACAACCATTTAACCTCTTTAAAAATATTTAATAGAAATAGAGAGAAAAATTATAATAACTAAACTGTATATTATTTTAATAAATAAATATATTAAAATGGGTATAACGAGGTCACGGACAGGTAGCGGAAGTCGAGGGAGTACTTCCAAGTTCCAAACGGCCATTGCCTGCCAACGCCTCTAGGGCATGAGGGGGTTTGCTCACCGTACTACAGTGGCCGGACAAGGCACATGGGAAGGAATCCGGGGGGAGTTTCCTTGAACAGCTAAGTCGCTGTCAGAGATAATTACAACCTATACTCCAGCGCACATGCTGAAATGTACGTCTGGAGCTGATCGTCTTGGATTCCTGACAGTACCTGATAATTTATCTGTCCTCATGGATTCCTGACAGTACCTGAATTTATCTGTCCTCATGGATTCCTGACAGTACCTGAATTTATCTGTCCTCATGGATTCCTGACAGTACCTGATAATTTATTTGTCCTCATGGATTCCTGACAGTACCTAATAATTTATCTGTCCTCACAGTCAGAAAAAGATGAAACTTACAAGTAATAAAAAAATAACCCGGAAGCCATAAGACCAAGCCCAAACAAGCAGAGCCTAATTTAGGAATAGTAAAAAATTAGACCTTCAAATTGATATAAGTCAGTACTATGTTTTGATTGAATGGATTAGATTAGATATGATTAAATTATACTTTCATATACTACCAGTACAAACCTCACGGGAGTTAAAATTGTAATTGCCCAACTAAGCTTTAAATGAACATGCCTGGATGGGCTAGCAATAGGTTTAGTGAAAAGTCCATAATTGTAACATCCCATTTTGTGGGAGCCTAAAAAGTGCTTGAATAAAATTGGCAATGTGAATTCAAATCGGAGTTTAAACTCTTTTCAAATTTCAAACCCAGTTCAATTCGGGCCAAATTCAAATTCAATTTGAATTTTTCAAAGAACCCAAGGGCCAATCTTGATTGGGCTGAAGCCCAAGCCCTACTTCTTTCTCCCCTAGCCTTGGTCTGGCTCACGCCGGCCAATGCCACTCTCCTTGTGCCGTGCGTGCACTGGCCACGCGCCCGTGTGTGTTGCACGCCAACCTCACCTCCCTTGCTTTGTGTTGTGATGTGCGCCGAGTGCCGCCGCCACAGAACAACCGCTTCTTCCCCCACAGCTATAAAGCCCTTGAGCCACCTTCCCTTTCCCCAAATTCCATCTTCCCTGCTCCAGTCGCCTTGGAATACCCCTACCCTTCTTCTTCCTCGACTTCGACCATTTCACTGCTACCGACACTGATCTCAATTCGTCATGCCTCCATCCAATTCACCATGTCTGGAGCACCGCAAGGAAGTCCCGAAGACATCCCAAGCGACGCCGCCTCTCTTCATCACCTCCGGTGATCCACCCGCATCGACCTCCTTGCCGCTGACCCGGTCCATGCTGCCAGCTCACTCCACCCTTCTTCGAGCTCTGCATCCACCTCCAATGAGTTCCGGTCCTTCCCGTGTAGCTCCCCTAACATTAATTTGATTTTGGTGTCACCATGGTGCCATGCGTGCATGCCTCGCTGCCGCAAGGCAACCCCGTGCACTGATTTAGGTTGGGCCGCCTCGCCTCTAGGTGCGGTTCGGCGTGGGCAACCCATTTTTTGCCCTCCTCGCCGGCCGTCATGGCTTCTCTAGCCAATAATGAGCTTGGCTCTCCTCAGTGGGAAGGAAGACAGCATTGTAACACGTAGGTTAGTTTAAATCTCTAGTTAAGTGTTAATGATCGTAGTTAGTGTTAGCTAATCCTCATTGATGTGTGGGCCCCTCTCATTAAGTTAAGCTCTTAACTCTATTACAAGTGGGCCCGTTCGCTTTTAAAATCATGTTTAAATCGATTAATTGTTTAAGAGCCACTGACAAGCAGACTCAGTTCACTGTGCTGAATAGTGCATGGTTTCACTAAATAGACATGAGAGCAAGGCGGTCGGTGGTGCTCGTCGTGGTGGGCTCGTGGTTGGTGTTGGAGGTGGCGTACATCCAAATTTCTGACTTCATTAAAAGAACATTATTCCCTGCAAAGAAAGAACATTATAATCAATTTTGTTTTTTAAACTTACTGTCGATCAAGACATTTTAATCTTTGTTTTGGTCAAAACTTATGTAGGAAAAATTGATCACATTGCGTGTGCTTCAACTTGAAAGTGTTTATTGTGTAGATGCATAAATTGATCACTGACCCATAAATTCAGACGGTTCACAAAATCGACTGTGATGACATTTTTGAACCGTCTGTGATGACCTTTTCTGTAGTAGTGATGGGACAATGAAGATGCCTTTGGCAAGTAGTCTTTGCTCCTTTTGATTTGTGAGGCCCAGGATTAACAAGCATAAAAAGACTAATGAGAAGACCGAGAATACCTTTCGAAGTCATGCACTTTTGAAGTTGTACCGGTGGAGTCGTGGATGTTCAGTAGAGGTACAGAACATATTTCATTGGATATCGCTAATGTTGGATGCACATATTGCCAGATATGAATTGCATGGCAGTTATTGCGTGGAATAATTTTTTGATGTGAGTTCACGCGACCATTTACTTATTTTTTGTTGGTGCCGGTTCGATCGAGGAAGTTGCCGCACGTGGGACACGAAGGAAAAAGCCATATTCCAAGATGGAAACACTGCCGGAGGATAAAGAGGTAATGTTTAATTACCAGCTGACGATCGAACAGTGTTGACAGTGCCAACTGCGGATACCGTGCTCGACTCGCCCCATTTCCTCTCTGTCATCACCTTTTCACACCAGCCACGGTCGCTCACGGTCCCTGTCATTTTGCTGCTGCTTATCATGCTCACGGCCTCAGACTCGCGACTGCTGCCACCGAGAGCACTGGGTTGCTTGATGTGGCAACCCATGAAACATGCATGCGTGTGAGGGCAACTGCACTATCATTCTACGCTCTCTCTCGAAAATTAAATTGTGCAAAGATTACAAATCTGTTTGGAACAAGGGGAATTATTTACGATTCCTGTAGGAAATGGCTAGATCCTGCAAAATTCTTGTGTTTCAAACGTGGTCTTAAACAGTATGATGTGGTGAGGATCAAGGAAAATTTTTGGATATTTTTTTGGTAATTTTTGGTTGAAATATTTAAAATATCATTCAAATTTAAGAAATACATATAATTTCAACGTCAGGGCTTCGTCCCGCTGTCGACTTCGTCCACGCTGGGTCCAAGCAGCGGGGGACGGACCGTGCGCACAAGGCTTCGCCCCGCTGCCGACTATGTTGATGGAGTGCGTGCACAGGTTTTCAGTTCATGCGAGATGCACTGCGCTCGTTAGGGCTTAGTCCCGCCACTGACTTCGTCCACCTTTGTCCGACCGCCTCGTGGTCGTGGAACGCTTCGTCTGACCACTTCGCGGTCACAAAATTGGCTGACCGCATCGCGGTCGGGACTTCGTCCGACAATCTCGTGGTTATAGACACTTCGTCCGACCGCCTCGCGGTCGTGACTTTGTAGACCACATCACCGTTGTGAATTCGTCTGACCATCTCGCGGTCGACACCTCGTTTGACCACCTCGTGGTCATCGACACGTCGTCCGACCAACTCACGGCCAAGATTCTCTACCCTCCTCGTAGGCATCGCCTCAGAGAGACGGCCTCACCCACGACTACGCCTCAAAAAATTGACCACTACGGGGCACATTCGGCTGCGTTGGGAGACTTTGCCGCCCTCCTCGTAGGCATCATCTCGGATGCGCGGCCTCACCCACAGCTCCGCCTCAAAGGTGCCCATGTCGGGAATACAACCTCGATGACATGGTCGCAGTCTCGGCGTCGGACTTCCTCGCACGCACCTACGCGGCGCCCAAGACCGGCCCACGCGAAAGAACCCTACGTCGAGGGATCTACATCATCCACACCCCTAGGGCTGGAGCTACCAATTGCATCATCTCGCCTATCGGGGACCTCCAAGCTTGCTGGCGGGGGACGAGGGTTGGGATAGTTGGTCACGTCAGCTCGCCCATCGGTACCTCTACTCTCGCTGTCGAGAGAGTCCTGTTGTAGGGGCGGCCCAACCCCCCGTAACCAGGCCTTACAATTGCCCCAATATGTGATAAGCCTAATGTATAGAGGAATGTACAAATGTACCATCATCTTTTGTAATTATTAAAGGGTAGAATGAGAATTTCTCATCTTACCCTTATCATGTATATAAACCCCCAAGAGGGGTGCGAGATGGCCAAGGCCACTCATTTTATACATGAGTATTCTCTTTTCTATCGTTGACTCTCTCTAACTAGTCCCCTTATATGCCGTTTGATCAATAGCTACAACAATACACAATTAGCAAAGACAACATATACCTTCAAACTAGTATATTAATTTCCTTCTATATACTTTAAAACAAAGCAAGCTGTGCTTCTATGTTCTTCCGAAAAAGTAAAAACATAAATTTTGTAACATGTTAATCGTCCGATTTGCAACAACAGAATACACTGCTAGCAATAACTAGTAGCAGTAACTTTCATACGAAATGTCCTGTTGACTATCCATTGCTCTCGGCCCGCCGCTACCTGAATCAGTGTTACTACCTTGGTTCACTGTAACTATTGAGCAGTGGCGACTAATAATGAGTTGACTGGGGAATGGAACCGTGATTCCTGGTCGAAAGGGTTGGAGCCTGGAATTGCCATCAACTAGTTTTCAATTATCAGATATTTTGTAGAGATGGGGAATAGAATCTGAACTTCATAATTATATTTTGAGAAAATCCTATTTACGCCACTCTTTTGCATGCTAATCCCATATCTACCGTTGCTCTCTGACACATGCTTAGACCCACCAAGCTAAATGCATAAGGGCTGTTCATGACGAATGGCTTTTGGTTGAAGATAAATAATAGTGACTGAAAGAAGTGTCTTTTTGAAAGAAAGGATGAGCAGTGGGGAAAATGAGGGAAAGATACATGCACGAGACAGGAGTGAGAGGAGTAGGGTATGTGATATATGCATGACCTTCTATCTTATCCTTGGAATGAGATAAGAGAGAAAAATGAAGAAGTCGCTTCAAAAAATCGGATATTTATATTAGCTTCAAACTTCTCCGAGCTAAAGGTATAAACAAAAAAAATCAATATAAACAACCTTTAGACCGGTCAGGCTTGAACAAGGGCCTGCAGTCTCTTGGCGTTCAGCACAGCCCGACCAGCCGGCCTAACGCCGGAATTCACGGGCCGAACGTTAAGGCCAGGCCTATATTTTGCTCAGGTAGACCAGCTGCATAGCTACGGCCCACGAAAGGTTTTCGAAGCCCACCAACGATTATGTAACCAAACCCTCTTCCAATTTCCCTGCAAACACACTCGCAAACTGGACAGCCCTAACGGCCGCCGCCGCCGAGAACGACGATCGGCGAGCAATGGCGGCAGATCAAAATCTCAGTTTCCTTTGGGCGCCTCGATCCTCCTCCTACTTAACCCTACGCCCAGGTGCGACGTTGGCACAAGGGAGTGTATGGACCAGAGGAGCCCCACAAGGGGGTTGCGCCCGATGAGCTCCACCAAAACCATCGCCCATCGGGGGCATCTGTTAGATAAGTCTTGTGCATGGTTGTAGCCGTGTGCGTGATTGTAGTTGTGGTCGTAGTTCTGTAAGTTCCTTTTTTTTTAATTTTCTTTGGAGTTAGTTATGTTTAGTAAAGCGCATGACCATGTCTTCCGGTCATGCGCGGTTCAGCTCAACGAGCGCGTCGTTCGCGCGAGAACAGGTCATAGTGGTGTCACGTACGAGCTGTTCGTTCGTAGCGCAAATCTAGAAGACCACTCAGGCCACGTTCTGTATATATAGTCTTATAAATTCAGCAATACAAGGAAAAACGCTGCAACCTTGTAGCACAAACGTTGTTGTTCTCTTCTTGCATCTCACCCTGCCCTGCTGGCTGCTGCCTCATAAGTTAAGCGTGCTGTGGATTTTGGCTTAATTTGTGCGCTGCTTATAGAATTGGTATCTTGTTTTATGCTCAACTGTTTATCGAAGCATGCGTAATTTTGTTTTGTACCTTCACTCATTGCTTGAATTGGCAGGCCTGATCAACATAGCACAATTCAGGGAATTGTAAATGTAAAGTTCAAGCTTACTTACTCCTCCCAGGAAGTATCAATTAATTTTGTATAAAATATCAGGATTTTCAATCTTTTTACTGAAAATTAATTTTGTATAAAATATCAGGATTTTCAATCGTTTTACTGAAAACCAATGTTCTAAATAGCGGGCTAAGCCCCTTAGCGGCTGCCTCTCCCAAAGGCTAAGAAAGGATATAGCGGGCTAAATAGCGGGCTATAGCGGACAGCTTCCAATCGGTGGGTATCACGGTGATTTGGGCCTGCGCGTGATTTGGGCCGAGGAAAATGAAAGCCCACGTAGAAACTTGCCCTAGCGGCGCTAAATGAACCTCCATTTAGCGGCAATAGCGCGCTATTAGCCGCTAATAGCGGAAAAATTCCTGTAGCGCTAAATATGGCATAGCTTAGCGTCTGACCTCTCCAAACGCTATAGCCCGCTAAAGCTGCCGCTAAATCCCGCTATTTAGAACATTGCTGAAAACCAAGTCATCGTTTAACCCGAGGAAATGTAACAGAGCATCATTTTTCCGCTTCATGTCTTTCAATTTGAACAAATTTGGCTGCGCTGCAAGATATTGACTAGTACCTATATTGTTTGTGATCAGTAGGGTGTGAAAGTACTAGTTTGTTAACATGGAGCACACATCAATTAGACAAAACAACCAAGCCAACAGAAGCATTCCTATGGTGAGCTTTATTTCATAAAATGTTTGGGAGAAGAACTTGCATTAAAGCAAATAAGGCATAGGCCGTAAGGCACCAGGAACATGCGAACAAGACAAACAATTGCCCTTTTCCTCAACCGCGTAGTGCTGAAAATGCTTCTTTGATTGCGGTGACTTCAGCGTAAACGTCCTGCATTGTTGGTCGATCTTTTGGTGTCTCCACAGAGCATGAGAGACCAAGCTTAACAAGCTGCATGAGGCAGCTCAGCATTCCGACCGTTGCATGGTTTTCACGGTCTAAATTATTGTCTGCATCTTCATCTTCAAAATTTGGAATGATATTAGGATCAAGAATATCGCCAATCTTGTGAGGAAATGCTGTTTCCACAAATTTCTGAAGGTTCAAACCGTCATTAAACATCTCATCCGTCGGACGCTTCCCTGTGAGCATTTCTAGGATGATAATTCCATAGCTATAGACGTCACCCTCTGTTGAGATTTTGCTTCCAAAGCCATACTCTGCAATGTTGTGCATAATTATTCAGAGAATTAACTATCTCACAGTATTGAAAACTAAAAAAAATTCAAGAAACCATCTTTTCAAAGAAAGGAAAAGTAAAACACGAATATCAAGAAAATAAATAAGATATTAGATATGTCCTATTATTTTTGATATTGACAAAAAATAAGAATCAAAATTGTCACCTGGTGCAATGTATCCAATTGATCCTCTTGGTCCTGCTAAGCTTGTAGAACTACTAATGCTTGAAGAACTATAACTGTGAAGAAACTTCGCTAACCCAAAGTCACCAAGACGTGCACCCATGACATCATCTAGAAGGACATTGCTAGGCTTCAAATCACAATGGACAATAGGGGGCATGCAACTGTTATGTAGATAATCCAATGCAGAAGCCATGTCCGATGCTATTGTTATTCTCGAGCCCAAACTCAATGGTCTTCTCAAACCATACTCGTTCAGTTTTGGATAGAGCCAGCTCTCTAGGCTACCGTTAGCCATATATTCAAGAATAAGAGCTTTGAACTCATGTCCTGTTGGATCACATGTTAAGCATGCAGTAATCACCCTTACAAGATTACGATGACGAGTGTTCCTCAGCGCCTCACATTCAGCAAGGAAGCTCTTTGGTGCTCCAGGTTGATCAAGTTTGAAAACTTTGATAGCAACTGCATGTTCCTCAAACTCGAATCTACCTTTGTACACAGACCCATATTTTCCTGAACCAACCAAGTTGTCTAAGGAGAAACCATTTGTTGCATTGACTAAATCAGCATATGTGAATTTCTTCAGCTCCCTGCAGGATGGATGAGCTACTCGCTTGTCTATCTTTTTCTTCTTCAAAATAAAGACGGCGAAGCATGATAAAAGGACCAAAGAAAGAGCACTAAATCCTACTATTTTAAGAATTTTGGAGGCGTGCCTTTGTTTGGATGCCTTTGCGTTGCAAAGTGGCAGTTGTAGCAATGGGGTGCTGGCACAAATTTTCTTGTTACCTTGAATGAACACCTCGCTTTCATTTTGAAATATTCCACCTGTTGGTACAGGTCCCTCCAGGTTGTTGAAGGACAAATTGAGAAACTTCATAGAGCTAAAGGACTCAAAGAACTCAGGAATTTCACCAGACAAGTTGTTTTTAGAAAGATCCATCTCAACGATGCCTCTCAAAGTAGTGAAGGATTCAGGGATTCTCCCATCAAGAAGGTTCCCCTCCATGTGGAGGAACTCCAAGTGGACACACTCACCTAGACTTGAGGGAATCTGTGCAGACAACTGATTATTGGAAATATTCAAGAGATCAAGGTTGATCAAGCCGCTAATCTCCGGTGGGATTTGTCCTGAGAGTTGGTTGTGAGACAAGTCCAGACCTCTAGAGAGGGAGGAAAGAGTAAAGAGATCTTTTGGTATACTACCATTAAAGCTGTTACAAGAGAGGTTCAACGTTTCCAAAATTTTGCAGTGTCCTAAAGCCCCTGGGATTGGGCCACTCAGATTATTTTCTTGTAAATACAGCTCACTCAATTGATTAAGATTACCAATTGAATGCGGGACTTGACCGAAAAGTTTGTTCTGGGATAAGCTTAGGACAAACAAGTTTCTTAGATTTCCAAGTGAGTCAGGAATATTTCCAGTAAGCAAGTTCTGTTCCATGGCAAGAACCGTGAGGTTTGTGAGGTGCTCTATCTCTTGTGGTATGGTGCCAGATATTTTATTTGCTCTTAAGAACAATTCCTTTAAGCTCTTTGGAAGGCCCGAAATGGAACTTGGCAGGACTCCTTGAAGGATGTTTGAATCTAACCGCAATCTCACCAATTGTGTGCAATTTGTCAATGAGGATAAGAAAGACCAATCTCCAGCTTCAAGCCGGTTCATGCCTAGATTCAGTTCGCTTAAGTTGGGCAGGGTCCCGAAAGAGGGAACAATACCATGAAATGCATTGTCTTGGAGATTAATCACCTTAAGATTGGTCGCGTTAGCCAGTGAAGTGGGGATTTGGCCTTGGAATTGGTTCGCTTGCATAATCAAAGTTTCGATGCTTGGAAGGGTATTTCCGATGCTATATGGAATTTCCCCGATGAGACTGTTCTTACCCATGCCAAGATATGTGAGTGCTGACATGTTGTAAAGAGATGCAGGGACAGTCGCTGACAATATGTTGTAAGTGAACTCTAGTATTTGAAGGTTTGGAATCTCACCTATACTCATTGGGATGCTACCTTGAAAATTGTTATCTCCAAGCAAGAGCCAGCGAAGGGAAGAAAAATTCCCTACAGTTGAAGGGATGGTGCCTGCAAGATCATTTGATTGCAAGATAAGATATTGCAAGGGTGAGTTTATTTTCGAGAAAGCAGGAATGGACCCGACAAAGTTGTTCACTCCCAGGTTTAATATTTGAAGTGACGTGCTATTAAACAGTTCAGGAGGAATCTCTCCACTGAGATGATTTTTTGTTAAGGCCAACACTTGAAGTGATGAACTATTACATAGGAGAGATGGGATAGGTCCTGTGAGGCTATTGTTCGCGAGAATAACAGAGACGAGAGAAGAGCTGCTTCCAAGTGAAAGAGGAATGCTGCCCGTCAAACTATTTCCATCAAGACGTAAAACTGAAAGGTTGCGGAGAATCCCCAACCCTTCTGGGATTCCTCCGGTGAGCATGTTGCGATCCAAGTAAAGCTTTTGAAGATTTGAACATTGGCTCAGGTTTGGGGGGATCTCACCATGGAGGGAGTTGTTTCCAAGATCAATGATTAGAAGGCGAAAACAAGAAGATAGAGAGTTTGGGATCATGCCTACAAGATTGTTTGAGCTGAGGTTAAGGTACTGCAGCCTATTTAGTTGCCCAAGTTCAGGTGGGATTTGACCATTCAGTTGATTGTTTGGCAAGTGGATTCTTGTGAGTAAAGTGAGATTGGCAATGCAAGGAGGTATTTGGCCATTGAGGCCGAACGACTCGAGATCCAGTGCAATAACACGAGATGCGTGTTCCTTGCTGCAAGTAACACCGGACCAAGTGCAGAAGTGGTGGGAATCATGTTTCCATGAGCCTAGGAGTCCGGCAGGGTTGGAGAGATGTAGCTTAAGGCAAAGGAGGGTTTGGAAGTCGGTGGTAGATTCATTAGGGAGAGATGTGTCACCTAATGAAGAGACAGGGAATGCAAAGAACAAGATAGAGGAGAGGACAATGGTCTGGAGCAGTGAGGAACTGAGAGCTCCTACAGGAGACCTGTATTTTCTCTCACACATGCTTTATGCTATAGTAGACGTGTGCACTGTGCTTGTGCCTTGAGTTGTGATTTCTCGTAGTAGTGGGCATGCGGCATTTATAGAAGGAAGATAGGTTGCCAGCTAGCTACTTGCATCAAAGCGTGAGCTGCGTATGAACAGGGAAAGAGATATAAGTTAGGTTGGATGGCCTTTAAAAAAACTTACGACCAGTGACTGGTATTGCTGTCACGCGAGCCTTTGAAACTTGCGAAGTCAATAAGTCATCAAGTTCCTCTCAGCAGCTCAGCACTTCCTTTGCAGTAACCTATTGTTAGAATTTAGGAGTGAATATTGGTTAGTGACTTCTCAGGTCGTGTACTCGTGTGACCCATGCAATAACTCCCTTTGGGTGCTAAGTAGGTTTCTCGCCCTCTCCAAGTCCAACGTGCTAATCAGGAACAATGCTACTAAACATTTGCCGTTTTCTGGCTCGGCTGCTTCTTATCGTTTTGCTGGTTTTTGTCAGTGGCAGCCTCGGTGGTGGACCAGGTCCTTCATGCAACACTAGTAATATTTCCGCCATCATCGCAGATGACCCGAAAACCTTTCCCTCCTTTCTTTTCAATGCACCAGAAATGTTGGCGTTACATGCCGAAATGTTCGTCCTGGATTCCTCGCAGTACTTGACAATCTATCCGTCTTAAGAGAACCACGCGGTAAGGAAATTAGGCTCACCGTACCAGGACCGCGCGATGCCGCCTACCAACCGCGAAGACTGGAAGCACCGCCGCGCGCGTCATAGTGCACCTAGCTACACGCCTTTGTTTTCTACCAGAAAATTAGGGCTAACTACCGAGACTCTGGACTATCAACGCGTATCCTCCGAGAAATAGTTTAGGAACGTTTGTTACCGGGTGCAACAATTTCCAGTAAGGGGAGCGCCGGCTGCACGGCTAGCTAGCTCTCGCAACAAAAGTGAGTGCTTGTATTTTCCATGAAGGAATTCGGGCAACCTGTACTCCAGCGAAATTTTTCCATGAAGCAACCATTGAGAGAGATCCATTGTATCGGAGAGTTGACAATTTATCCGTCTGAACAGAACCACGCGGTAAGCAAATTAGGCCCACCGTACCAGGACCGCGAAGACTGGAAGCACCGCCGCGCGCGTCATAGTGCACCTAGCTACACGCCTTTGTTTTCTACCAGAATAATTAGGGCTAACTATCGAGACTCTGAACTATCAACGCATATCCTCGAGAAATCCTAGACGCGTTATGGTATGATAAATATAGAGAGAAGACCTTACTACGATAAAATGGAGAGAGTTGGCTAGAAACACCATTCTATCATATGGAGTTTGCGTCGAAAAATTACTCTACTGTTCGTTGTTTTCTCCGTGTAGTGTACGTCCACGAAAGAATCAAGTGTGTGATTTCTAGGTTGAGTTCCAACACCAATGGCATATAATAGAGAGTATTTTGTAGAATCAATTTTCTCTTGTTAGAATTTAGGAGTGAATATTGGTTCGTGACTTCTCAGGTGTGATAGAATATATATACGTGCAAAACAGGGCTAACTGAATGTCCCACAGTTCCACAGTCAAAAGTTCAGCTCTCGGTGGAGCTTATATATACGTGCCGAAGCATTGCAATTTCCTGTATGCCAATAACTCGGTTTAGGTGCTAAGTAGGTTTCTCGCCCTCTCCAACGTGCTAATCAGGAACAATGCTACTAAACATTTGCCGTTTTCTGGCTCGGCTGCTTCTTATCATTTTGCTGGTTTTTGTCAGTGGCAGCCTCGGTGGTGGACCAGGTCCTTCATGCAACACTAGTAAGCACTCATATTTCTAATTAATATAAGTTGCTAACTTTGTACTCCTTTCTAAACCCACTCGCAATGTACGTAAGTAGTTTTCTGTCTAGTATTCGAACCGTTGTTACATGTATACTGGAAGTGCCTCTGTATCATGTTGTTCTCTTGAACGTTTTCTTTTTCTCTGTTTCCTTTTTCCTTTTTGGTTCATGGCCTGATATTTCTACCATAATCGCAGATGACCCGAACAATCCATGCCCACCAATGCACAGTCCGTACTGTCCACCCTGTTTACACATGGGATAAGAAGCTCATTCTATTTCTAGACAATGAAACGTACGTGAGAAGATTCTCCAAATCGTTTGATCTGAGAACGTATGTGCGTTTGAGCACGCTAAAGATCATGGGAAGGCACGGTTCGTTGCGTGGGAAGTTTGAACGAGCTGGATGTTTTTTTCACGATCCATTTGCGTAGGAAGTTCTGTACGTAAAGAAATAAAATGTTTATTATTCTACAGTAGCTATTTACTTTCTACAAGTGTAACCCCTTTAAATCAATGATAATTGTGGCAAATTAGGAAGACGAACTTACCTGGTCGTCAATTGTTTTAGGAGTTGAGAGGTAAAGGATCCTATAATAGTCCTGCTCACACATAGGTGGAAAGCCAATGGGTGTGCCAAGGCAATCTAACCCAAGCAATCGAGCAACAAATTATACTCTAGTACCTTTGTTATGCACAGTAGCCCCATCAGATTTAATATTGAGAGATACGTTATGAGCATGTTACAGTATCAAAAACGATGTAGATAAATTTCATGTAGAGAACCAAAATACCAACAACAAAACAACCATAACAAGAGAGAAAATTTATCAATGTTGACCATAAAATCCTTAAGTACAACCTCGAGAGTGTAAAGGGATTGTAATCTCTAATTACCCTCTCTTAACCTTTTGGCAATCAATTAAATTTTTGCCATATACAAGAATCTATGTTAAACAATAGCATAGCCTATAGTTCTCTTGTGCACCCCTAATTGTTTCTACCTTGCTTTTGATGAGTTTCTCTTGGCTTGGCTTTTTACTTTGCTATGGTCACACATCATGGCTTTTTGGTACCTCACTTGTCTTCGTCCAAACGGAAGTAGGAATCTTTATGCGAGTAGTATTAGGATAGGAATCCTTACGTCATACCTCTTCAAATCCTAAAAGAAGTTGAATCCAAGTAGGGTATGAGTCACCTTTCACAACACAATAGGCTATCTCATCCAAATCAAGATAAAAGAAATCAGGGTGAACAATATTCTCAAAAAATTAGGTCGAAAGATAGAATTAGAGGCTAGATTATTCTTTAGTACTATATTCTTATATAGTATAAAGATCCTAAGGTCAAAAAGACTCGAGATGCTTGTAAGTGCAGCGATAATCCATTATTCTCTTTTCGAAATTGTGCTTAAAGAATTTTTGTAATTGTTTCTCGCAACTATTTTGGTTATGAGATCCATCTACTTTGCACTTGCCACCATACCTCATAATATCATACGAAGGGCAGTACAAGCAGGGGCGAACCCAGGGCCCGGGGGGGGGGGGGGGGGGGGGCTGTAGCAATTCAGCAGCTAGGTAGAGCATATATGCAACCTGACAACATGCATCATTCAACTCGATCCATCCATCCGATCCAGTCAATAGGTTGTTGTGTTGTACTCTTGTTGACCTGTGAAATCTAGTTCTTGATTTGTGAAATCTAGCTGCTGCCATGCCAGCTTTAGTAGGTTGGAAAATACATCTTGTATGAATTTAGCTTGATTTTGTGTAGAGTATTCACAGCCATACACTGTCTTATTTAAAAGAGTCCCCTATCTAGCTGGTTTAGTAGTATTGTACATTTGTACTCAGTAGTTGCTAGTTGGTAGGGTTGTTGTAAACTTGATAGATGGAGAGGTATTATTCAAATTAAAGATGCTTCTATGAAAAGTTTACCAACTGAGGATAGTGCTGCTAAACAAAAAAGACCACGTATTGAGCTTAATATGGATAATATTGTGGCTGATCCAAGGCTTCAGAAACCAATTGAAGAGTTTGATCCTAACATTAGAGATGATGCCAGGAGAGCAATTGGCCATGATTTTTCATGCAAAGAGTACGGGTTACAGACAAGGGTATTTGTAAGTTCATGGTTAACTAAATTTGATTGGCATTTTGTAAGAAATGATAGCATTTTGCAACATTTTCAAGATATGAAGACACGCCGGAACAAATTACCCATGGGTAGAACTCAGTGGTACGTTTTGTATTTTCAATTTACCGTTCATATCGTGTCATTCCAATTTATAATTTATATATGCCACTTGACCTATTGGAACTGATTATATTCATATGTTCTCTATGGCAGGACAATAAATTAACATTAATTCCATATGTCTCATTGCCTTCCAATGAAGTATCCCTAGACTTCAACAGGCGTTTTGGTCCTGCTGCTAAGTTCAGGTAAGCTTATTCTTATTGTAATAGACCATTGATATTTAATTGTGTTCAATTGCCTAAGTGCAATGGATTATTGTTTGCCATGCCATGACGTATTGATGTGAACTATTTTGCAATGCATTGATTTGCTATGATATAGTTTAATATCAACCTAATGATGTTTTATTTTGTCATAACATAGACCCCCCTACGTCATTTCTGGGTCTGCCACTGAGTACAAGACAAAACATGTAACCCCTTTTGCTAATTAGCAGATATCTGATGGCTTGATTCAGCGACACATGCATAGGCGCTCCTAAGTCCTGAGCATCCTCAAACTCAGGGATGGCAATTGGGCACAACAGGCAAAGGTGGAGCTCCCTCATACCCATGCTTGCTAGAAATTTCATGTCCATGCCCGTGCTTGACACCTGTGATGGGCACAATTCATCGCCCATGCTTATCGCCCATGGGCATGCCCGTATGCTTGCCAACCTTGGAATTCAACACAAATCACAAATGGTAAGACGAGAAAATGTAGTGACAGGAGGGGAGATGGATGGACACATACCTCTACAGGAGGGTGGCGACTTGATCTCTTCAGGCAGCAGAGGCAACCTTGATCTTTGGAGGTGACAACATTAGCAGCTTGATCACAAGAGGTGGCAATGATCGCGAGGTGGAGGCGGTAGCTTCATCTCTAGAGAGACAACGGTGCTAGGGAAAATGGTAAGCTTGTTGGGGTTTGAAATGATGCATGTAATCTTGCATGTCGCCACTCACGGGCTCATTAACTTTGCCCCGCCACTCGCAGGCTCATCGGCGTGTGCCCATATCATCGAGTGGCAATTCACACCTCTGCACACCTCCTTCCCACCCATTTCAAACCCCAACAAGCAAGCGATGTTGTTGCTATCAACTGTTGCACCTCATGGTCAAATTTAGGGGAAATCCTAGCTGAAAGCCTTTTCAATCTCACGTTGAAAGTCAATTTTTTGGGTTCAAAGATTGAGATTTCAAGTTAAAAGTAGAAATTCTGGAGTTTGAAAGTTTTAAATTTTCCAAGTTAAAGTTGAAATTTAGAGCTAAAAGTTGAATTTTTTAGTGGAAATATAGGTATTTTTCAGTTGAAATCCACGGCAATTAGAATTGACAATGATAGAGCAACAGTTTCCTTGTAGGCAAAGACGTTGAAGTCAGTCAGGCAAATTTTAAGGCCTAGTTTCAAACCCTAGAATTTTTCTCAATTTTTGCATAAAATTCCTACAAATTTATTACTCCATCTGTTTCACTATATTTGGCCATATCCCACTATGTGCATAGATTAAGGAAACGCTAAATCTAAGAAATGTTTAGTGATAAATGCGTATATACCTCTATTAAATGATATTCTAAAACCACTTAACCTCTTTAAAAAAGATTTAGTAGGGGTAGAGAGAGGATTACAATGACACACTCTAGATTCCTTTCATAAATAAATATATTGAAACAGATACTTTGAGGTTATAGACAAATATAGTGAAAGGGGGGAGAGAGAGAGAGAGCAGTTCCAAACAGCCATGGACTGCCTATGCCTCTACGGCGTTAGGGGTCCGTTCACCATATTATGGTTGTCCACACAAGGCAAATGGGAAGGATTTCGGGGGAAGTCTACGGATGTCTTTTCATTGGACAGTTGATATAGGGGTGCCCAATCTTCACGACGTAGGATTAAGGATAATTTTATATCCATACAACCTGATGTGCTACTACAAAAAAGGTCATCACATACGGTTCAAAAATGTCATTACATATGATTTTATAAGTCGTCTGAGTTTATGAGTCAGTAATGACATGAAGTCATCACCGACGGTTTTTTAACCATCTGTGATACGTACTATCATAGACGGTTTGTAGTAGAAACCATCTGTGATATCTCGTGTATCACAGACGGTTTCAACTAAAAACTATATGTGATATTAAACTATCACAAATGGTTTATAGTTGAAACCGCATATGATACATGAGATATCACAGACAGTTTCTACTATAAACCGTTTGTGATAGTTAACTATCACAGATGGTTATGAATTAATAAATGTCTGTGATATTCCTTTGTATTCCAAATTTTATTTCTGTTTGTTGGCTGGCCTTAGGAAATGCTAACCATGCCCTCTAAAATAAGTAGAAACACATTTCACAAGCAGAAATGTATACATCCAATTCACATTCATTTCAGAAATAAGAACATCCATTTCACAAGTGAATCACAGTGAACAAGATTAAACAACCTAGTGAACAAAGTGAATCACAGATAACAGCTATCAATGATAAAATAAATCATGTGTACAAAGGGTATGGCAAAGATCTACATGAACTTGAAACCCTAGCTAGCCATCCATGAATTTTGTAATTTCAGATCCAAGCATCAAGGAAGAGAGGGGAGGGGATCGGATGGGGGATATCACTGGCAATGAAGGAGAGGGGGCGCTAGCGTCACCTTTATGTCACAACGGTGACACTACACAAGATACTCTTACAACACTTACGACAAAGTGTCTTGTGTAGTGAACCGTGGCATCACAACTGGAGGCAGAGGAGCTCACGACGATAATCAGCATCATCGAGGGAAGGAAGCAGGAATAAGGAGTGGATGAACTAGGAGCAGCTCCTCTGCTCATGTGTTCTTGGAGTGATTTGGGGAAGGGAGAGGGGGAGTAAATAAGGGGTGAGAAGTGGGAGGAATTGGTGCCTACCGTTCGATGAGGAGAGAATGGACGGATGAGATCGAAATCCTGGGGGGAAGCCACGGACCATTGTCGTGGCATTATCACAGATAGTTCTAGTAAAGAACCGTCTGTGATAATGGTACATATCAGAGACGATTTGGTATACGAACCGCTTGTGATAACGCTTAAAAATACGCGCTCTACTCCCACCTGTTAATATTTCGATGCATGCTACCTTTAAAATTCCACACGGTTTTGGCTTTATATGTAGCACGATGTACAATTTCTTGATATCACAAACTCAATCTCTTCTAAACAGTCCTCTCCCTCATCTTCTTCACTAGATTTCTCAATAATGGCATCTGCTATTCTTTTGATCTCCTTCCTCTCATCTATCCATCATGAGTTGTTTGGCCACAACCTTACACAAGTGGCTAACAACTTACATCTAGAGCAGCTCCTCCACTCACGCCCTGCTCTCCTTCCTCGAGTCACTTCCATCCGTCTGTTGGACCTCATCATCTGTCGCCGACCGTTCTCGTCGTCCATTGGAATTCAAAGTGTGTGATCAGGTTTTTTTTAGAGTCTCCTTGACCAAGGGTGTGGTTCGATTCAAAGCAAAAGGAAAAGTTGAACCCTCATTACGTTGGACCAGTCCCCATCATTGAGTGGATCGAGAAACTTGCCTACCGTTTGGAGTTACCTTTTTCCTTGGACGGTGTACATAATGTCTTCCATGTCTCTATACTGAGGAAGTATCTGAATGACCCCGATCAATTCTGGAGTTACCAGCCTTGGAAGTCTCAGATGACCTAATCGTTGTTGCACGGCCGGTTCGTATCTTGGAGCGTTTGGAGCGTCAACTACTACACCGGACCATTCCGTATGTTAGAGTTCTATGTTCTTATCAGACTGAACGTGAAGCCACCTAGGAATTGGAGTCCAAAATGCCCGAGAAATACCCTGATCTCTTTTAATTTAGGTTTGGTACTTCACCTGAATAATTTACTCAAATTCTGTTTATCTTGTTTCCTTGAGGTAATTGATTTGAGATCAAATCTTTTCTAGGGGGAAACCTGTAGCACCTTGAAAATAGGAAGCATGACATCATTTCAAAAAATCCATCTTTATATCTATCTCCCTCTCCCATCTCTATCTCGTTATCTCTCTCTCTCATCTCTATCTATCTCTCTCTCCCATCTCTAGGGCTGGCGCAGGGCTAAGGGCTGGTAGTGGCGGTGTTGCTGGTGGTAGGCGACGACAGTGGCTGCGTGCAATGGCAGGTGGCGGCGGCGGCCCTATGGTTGGTGGCGCAGGCGTGCGGTGGTGGCAACCATTTAAGGCGGCGCGGCCGCACTGCCATGAGGCGCAAGCGATCGTGAGGCTTGGGCCGCGTGGCACGGTGGCCGGTGGCGGTGGGTAGAGTGGCCGGATGGGCGGCTCCCATGACCGCATGGTTCGGTTGGCTGGGGGCGCGGCCGAACCACGATTCACACACTGTTTTTTGGGTTGTGTAGTGGGCTGTATTTCGCATGGTTGAATAGCAAGTCGCACGGCCGAATAGCGATGCGCACAACGAATGCTTAGCGACCGCAATCTTTTTTGGCCAAATGTATTTTTTCCGTCTTTCCACAAGTGTATCTTAGCCCTAATTTGATTCGTTTCTGTTTCACCTTGTAGGTTCGCACGCAGTTTTGAGGGAATGTTCGAGCAGTTACGCACCTCTGATCCTTCGTGCAGCAAGTCCGTGGCTTGCAACTTGCATGGGTGAGAGCATTCGAGTTTTCAGCACCGTGGCCTGCCACTATTTATATTTTCTTATTTACACGTTATTTGATTAGAAGTGGACCGGTTCCATGCTTCAAACATTATTTACATCTTCTGTTGGTTTTCTAATAAACTGGTAATAAAGTTTTAATTTCTGATGATTTCTATTGTTACCTTTACTTATTCTTTATTTTGGTTATGACGTTCTATAGTAGTATCTCATATTAGTATGTGAGGTGCTACAGGTTTTTGTGCCATTGTATCATTATTGTCTATATTTTACAAATAACACATTATAGACAACTTACAGATGACCTATTATAGAAGATATCTTTAGTATTATCTACAGATAACATAGAAGATATTATAGATAACAGCTGTCTGTACTGCTATACTTGCCCTTAGCGTAGAACCACGTGGTAAGGAAGTTATTAGGTTCACCGCACCGTGATCATTTTGCTTGTTTTTATGGTCGGCGCCTCTGCGGCATTCGGCTCGTCCCCCTACAATCGCGAAGACTGGAAGCACCAGCGGCACGGCCGCGCGCGTAATAGTGCACCTAGCTACACGCCTTCGTTAACGTTGTTTTTTTTTACCAGAATAATTAGAGCTAACTACCGAGACTTTGAACTATCAATGGAACAAAATCCAGTAAGGGAAGCACCGGCTGCACGGTTAGCTAGCTCGCAACAAAAGTGAGTACCTGTATTTGGCCATTTGCAACGTAGCCGTGCTATGGAAATTAAGCTTAATAAATGAAGTGCGTCATTGTTGTGGCTATGAAGCAAATAGTAGTCAGGTCAAACTTGTGTAATTTTGGTGTGGTAACATACGGCATTGAAGCGAACATCCTCTAAAGAGATTCGGAAGATTTCTCGAGAGTTTTGCAATCTACTCTAATGTTCTAATGGCCATAAGCCAGAACCTGGTGGCAGATCTGTGGCCGTTCCAAATCTTTGCGTGGGTAAAATCCTACTGGCCAGATGTAATAACGACATATAAAATATAGATTGGGAATTGTGGCATATACAAAATAGACAAAATGACATTCTTTCTCTGATGTAAAAATTTAATTTAGGAAGAATTTACCGCTTTTGCCAGCAATTTTTTTCCTCTTTCGTTTTTACCGCTTTTACGTTAGACCTTTTTTTAGCTTTTGCTATTGTCGTCAAATCAAGAGGTATTGGCCGGCTCAGAGATGTCAGATATTTCTGTAAAGTCGAAAATGCCCTCAACTCAGAGATGTCAGCCGCTACGGCCTGCTATTGTGGTAGGTGGTGGTACCAGAACAACGTAATGGTTTTAAATGGCAGACTAGCGGCCAACATAGCGGTCGTAGCTGCCAACATAGCAGTGGTGGCGGACGCTATCGTGGATGTTGTAAGTTGTATTTAAAAACTTGTCAGAATATATGTGCGTGTTATGTTCATAAATCAATATGTTGTATTTACTTCACATCAGTTTGATCCAATAAATCCTTTATATATACATAAAGTGATAAAACTCAAAATGATGTATTTTTTAGATAATGATATGGAAATATAATGTCCGCCATATCGCTCACTATCAAAGCCAATCCGCTATAAATCTACTATCTGCTGTCTAGGAGCTTTGGTCAGACATTGTTGAAGCAAACTATGTGCAATCAACGGCAATCGCAAGCACACTGGTCAATTATGTAGGGTCGTCGATGGCAATCAGAGGGGGTGAATGATTGCAACGTCTAGCGGAAGCTTTTCAAAATTTATTATTATTTTTAAACCTGCAAATCATAGAAGCACATACTAAAATACCTAACTACAATGTATGCAAAACAATCTATATGTATATGTATATTTGATGCATGCATGAAGCAAAAGCCTATCAAAAGCTTAACGCCGAAAAGAAGAAACCAACAATAAAAGTACACCGTGATTACCTTTTCTCACCTAATCCCCTTTTCTCTTAATCTCTTTTTCCTCTCTCCTAATGCATATATGTCACGTCATCTCAAAGCCAACAGCATCCAGTGGGAAATTTAACTTTTTGCCACCCATATGAACGCCACCTATTTAAATGCCACCCATATCGTTGCACTCAACAATTTGCCACTCTTAAGATGGGTTGACTCATTTTTTGCCACTTTTGAGCCCACCAGGCGTGCCATGTCAGCGCCCGCGCCGCCGCCGGCCTCCCCGCGCCCGCGCCGCCCCCGGCCTCCCCGCGGCCGCGCCCGCGCCGCCGCCGGCCTCCCCGCGCGCGCGCCCGCGCCGCCGCCGGCCTCCCCGCGGCCTCCCCTCGCCCGCGCCCGCGCCGCCGCCGGCCTCCCCTCGCCCGCGCCCGCGCCGCCGCCGGCCTCCCCGCGGCGCGCGCGCGGGGAGGCCGGGGCGGCGCGGGTGCGGCCGCGGGGAGGCCGGCGGCGGCGCGGGCGCGGGGAGGCCGGGGGCGGCGCGCGCGCGGAGGCGGGGAGGCCGGCGGCGGCGCGGGCGCGCGCGCGGGCGGCGACACGGGCGCTGACATGGCGCGGGCGCTGACATGGCACGCCTGGTGGGCTCAAAAGTGGCAAAAAATGAGTCAACCCATCTTAAGAGTGGCAAATTGTTGAGTGCAACGATATGGGTGGCATTTGAATAGGTGGCGTTCATATGGGTGGCAAAAAGTTAAATTTCCCGCATCCAGTGACTTCTCTGATGGCTTGATTCTTGATGTGTTAATTTGAAAAACACATGAAGACTTTTTGCTCACCAATTGCGGAGAGCGGACGACTCAGAAGACAAGCACTTTAATTATTCTTCTCTCTCTTCTATGCCTGCTTTTAACCAGCACATGCAGCTGCCCAATTTTTATTCACCAACTCGCTGACGCAATGATCATCAATGACCAATAGTTTCAACTGACGACAGGCTTACTCGTCGAACGAAAACGGAGACCAGGCACAGACAAGCGAGGCGCACAGGAGCAGAGGAGCGCGACGTCGCTGTTTGAGCTTCGGGACGAGACGATCACGCACGCCGCTCGAGTGTAGTAGATGATAAACGAAGAAACTAGAGACGCTGACGAGACCGAAACGACGCGCAGGAAACGAGGAACGAGACGTCGTCGATGTCGGCTTCAGGATGAACAGATCAAAACACGCCGCCGCTCATCTTTCTTTTCAGATAAATAAATCTGATTTATTTTTGTTCGCTTCCAAAAACGGCTACCTCGCCGCCGCACACATCTATTGGTTTTTATACCCCAAACTCTTACCTATTCAATCTCTAATTAAAACCCTAATCCAACTTCAATTTGGTCCGGGCCTTTTTACCTCAGCTAGACTTTTGGCCCACTAATTTTCAAGGGACCCGAAACCCTTCCTAACACAGGTTTTTCACACTTCCGACTTTTCAACACATCGTGTGTCGAAGCCTCCAGGACCGCACCTCCTGTATCTTCTCCACGCATCATCCACCTTTGATCTTCATGTACTCCAGCGTAAACCCGACCACCTCGTGACATCCTCGACCGCCCGGACCTCAGATTTCCCCCTCCTAGTCCTGGTCTTCCTCGTCACCGACCATGACCGTCTCCACGCCCAACCTGCACATGCAAAGACAAAAGAACGTTTTCCCGGTACAAGTTCTCACCAACTTGACCAATATTAGTCCACGCACACACACACGCCTCGAATAAAAATACTAAGCCATGTTGTCAATTATTCATCATCATTAGACCTAGCTACACGGTCTTACAAATTACAACCTTTCACCTGGGGCATTCTAAAGTTATCGTATCCACAGAGAACAGGCTAACTTTAGGGTTCCACAATCCAATTATAATCTAACTACCCGGGGGTAATGGGGTAAGAGGAATAAACGTGATCCAACTTCAACATAGAGATAGCTAACATAGAGCAAATAGCCAAAATGTAGAATAGGCCTAATTAGGACAAGGTAACCCGCTCTTAAGGATCCAAGGTTGCAACACTAAGTTGATGGAAGAATATTGAGCTAATATCAATCACTAGGGGGCTGTTTGGTTGGCGGATGAGCTGATGCAGGCTGCATGCGCATGGCCAGGGTGAGGAGTGAAGCTCCTCAGCCGCGTTCCTCCTCAGCCTGACTCCAGTTGTTTTTTGCATCCGCTCGTGCAGGCTCTCTCCTCTTCGCAGCCAACCAAACACCATCTCCCTGCATGCGCGGGTGCGAGCCACCTGCATGCAGGTAACCAAACACCCCCTAGGTGGCACTCATCCTACAGTCCAATACCATCTTTTTTACCTTTGCACCTGTCGCACACTAGGATCAATCTAAGCACAAAAGTTCTGCGCAACTTGATATAGTTTCGCTCACTAAATCTAAACACAACGTCTAAACCTAGGGCTAAACAATCTAAACTTTTTTTTAACTAATTTCTGGCTGGGAAACAAACATAACATAAAAAAGATACACAATAAGATGATCGAATATGCAGAAATATATCAACTCATCATAGCAAAAATAAATAAGATAAAATGCAAAGGAATACTTACAACTAGAAAGATCGCTAAGACCGTGGATCTCGGCAACCTTATAGCACTAGTAGTGTGCCCGTTCTAACGCTACGGTAAAATACAAAACAAGATAAAACATTAATCCTTTACTCGTTAAATTGAATAAAACATATTATACAAAAATACGATGTTAACGATATGGATGAAAGGACGGTCAAAATGGTATGGTTTTGCTCGATGGCTTTAAAGCAGAAACATTTGTTTTCTTTCTGATCATTTTGATTCCTCTAGCCTTCTAGCCATCCCTTTTTCTAGCTGGTATAGTCAAGAGTTCTAGCTGAAAGTTGTTTCTCGCAATTTTTATTGTTGAACCATTGTCTATTTCAAAACATAAGAAGTCTATTTGCATTTCACGAATCACAAACTGAAGTATGATTTTTTCTCTCTCTATGACAATAAGAGAAATTGGAAATCACATCACGGCCTTATAGGCTTACACAATCCTCATCTAGTAGTGTGCCCGTGCTAACGCTACGATAAAATACAAAACAAGATAAAATTTGTAAAAAATAAAACGAACAATCAGATTCATTAAGATTCACGTCTCATATATTGTATAACCAAATATTTTTGTCACATAATGAATATCACATAACGACTGATCCTTTGAGGAGACGACAACATCTTTGGACTCACTCACCGACGACTTTCTCCATCCCCACATCTTTGAATTGAAAACATATCAACCAGATTGCTTAAGTGTCAGCAGCCTACGACCACATGCTAGGCTACTACGACCACCAAGACACAAGCTATGACCATCGCTAGCTTGCCACGACCACATACAACTCGCTATGACTTTATCGCTCAAAGTCTACGACCTCATCCCAAGTCGTTCCGACCGATCGAAATGATGAACCAACAAATGCACGAGGTCTACGACTTCACCACGAAGCCATACGACCGATTTCAATATGTCTACGACCACGTTCAAGCCTCTCAGGCACAACCGACCGCCTACAAGTACTTCCGGCCGAGTCCAATGCCAGTTCGACATAAGTTGACAGAAGTCACTGAGCATTGAACGGACACTATAACATGCAGTATCACCATCGAGAAACATAAAACAAACTTGTAAATTGTCAAATGACAAGCAAGACTGAAATGAGAATAAAGCAAAATTATCTCTAAACTTGAATTTACACAATCATCAGCAAATTTTCTCAACCACTACGGTCCATTCTACACCAAATAAAATCGAGAAGTGGTGCAGCTACATGAATCTACAGCTAACAAACAACTTGTTCACCTGAATGGTGACAACACCAGCACAACAAGAAGCTAAAATGCTCCTGGGGAGTGGTATAATTGAGCGGCCCTGAGTCTAAAGAGATATCACAATAGAGGTAGCATTGGTGCCACATGCTTTTGTAACCAAGCCACTGCTTATCTAATGTATAAATAGTGAGCTAGTCAAGTGGAAATGCCGATCTGGACTCACGTTAGTCAAGCGGAGACATCCAATGATGTGCTTACCTTCAGGACAGGTGTGGCCGTCAATATACGCCTGGCAATAGCTACTGAGGACAGAAAAGCAATGACCATTATTGCTGTCATCAACACTGTAGCAGCACGAAGGTGGTTAATTTCCTGGTAAAACAATGAGTGATCAGACAACAAGCAGCTGGATCTTGCGAAAAATCGAATCAATTGGAGGCACTTACCCGCCCGCTTATGTGGACATACGGATCGCTTTCACCAATAACAACCGTTAAGGGATCATTACCTATCCAGCCAGCTGAATGTATAATGTAAGCCGGTTAGGAGTAATGTCACATGCATCGGATACATGTAACATGTCAAATGGCATACCTTGGAGTTTTCTTTGTCAATATATAACTTAGGACTTGGAATAGTAAACTGTACCTTTAATGTAACAAAACATAGTTACAGATATCACAAGGGCATTGAAGAGCACCACTGTTATCCATGTCATGGCAGCAACAAAATAACGAATCATAAGCAACCAGATCACTGACAAGAAAAGAGGGAGGATTCCACCACAAACAATTAACACAGGCCAGGACTTCCAAATATCTGCAACATATCTCTGCAAACAGAAGAAAAGGGCATTAATATCCTAAAATACATAAGTTTCATATGCTATATATATTAGTTGCATCATGAATTTGTTTAAATAAAACGACATAATTATCAGTGTCATGGAGGCTAAGCCTAAATAGTTGCTACTGAGTACCGACCTCATTTGAAACAATCGTCATTGCGGGAATATTCTTTTTTAAAGGAAGAATAATATTACAATTGTAGTTTAATGCACATTCAGGATTAACTGTGGGAGTAACCGAAGCCATTTGTCACTTAATTTCAGCATAATTCAGAAAGTTTGCAAACCTTCAAGACTACAGATCTAGAATCGATGGCCTTGTGGATTGTTTTATCTATAAGAATATTTTCGTCAATGCTGACACCACCCATCTGCTGCCAATGCTTCAAAGAGACATTGGATGCCTGGGCAATAAATTGGCAGCTCCAATAGACTGGAAAGAAGTTTTTGAATTAGTCATCTGATTGTATAAATGTACTACATGAATAAGTAAAGCCATTCATTCCATGCTTACAAAAAGGTGCCATGAAATGGCTTAGAATGAAGTTTACCGACTTACCATTTACACTCGGAAATATGACAGGGTAGCATGGACCCTGCAGCTGAAGAGAACTGTTTCTCATATCTGGTGTGAGAAACTCAAAATAATCATAATCCCTGTTGATCCAATCATCAACGGAGAGGCGTATGTCCCCTTCTGGATAATCACAAACAAAGTTCAATCCATCTGGTGCTGGAGTGGGGCACTCCATCAGGCAGATGGCTTTGGCATCGGCCAGGTTAACCTTGCTGCTCTTAAGTGCACTTTGGTAGACCTGGTTCGGGTTCATCCAATATCTAACATCGAGCTCATGCAAATCCGGGTCACCATGCCTGTCGCCGCAGATGTTTCCTTTGTAGTCCAGTTCGTAGGTCAGCCTGCATGATTAAGCACAGGATGTCATTTCTGTTCAGTCAATCCACGCAGAATTTGCTAATAGTAAGACCAATCCCCGTAAGGGCTGGTTGACCAAACGCTATCTAATAGACCATAGCGCTTTTGGCCAAGTCTTCTTAATTAATCTAGTTGGAGCTAAAGAGCAACCAGAGATTTCAACATCAATCAACAATGGGTACCACAGAGAAAGCAAAATAACGGTGGACGACTTACAACACTAAGATACCACAAAATTTCATTTCTGGACCTCGAAAGTAGCTGGTTGATCAAAATTGCAGAGTAGTAGTAAAATGATAAGAAAAGAAAACATTTTCCAATTTTCCAAGTGTATAAAACATTTTTTATGTAAACTCCTCACCTTCAGTAAATTATATGCTGTTATGTAATCATCAGGTGCATAGAAAATTTATCAGGGGCCAAGTAAGAAAAGAAAACACATCAGGCTAATCAGATAGAGCAATAGGAGATTGTCAAACCTCAATGCCAGTGGAGTCCTTAAGATCGGTAGAAGCAGCCCAATCAACGACAAGCTTCCAGCGGCAATCAACAGACGCATGCAAGAGGGCCTACAAAAATTTTGCAACAGACTCAAATATTAGACAACTGTGATCAAATTTCGAAGGTAAAAACTGATATCAATGTTATAATCGAGATCACCTTCAACATGGACAGGTACGAAACAGATAAGCTAGTGTACTTCCCGACCGTAGACATCCTAGAAATCAAGTGGTAAATCGGATCATTGGACTAAACTAAGTTCTTATTATTTTTCCAAATTCCTCGTTCTCTTATCTATTATTCCACCCCAAATCATTTGCATGTAGGTGAGTAATGTACCTTTGGAAGCACCCTTTCTGTAGACACCAGCTCATATAACTTGCGTATGATTGTTTCTTCTTCTACGTGCGTAAAACGGTAGCAACAAACTATCAAAAAAATATTACCTCATGGTACACTCTCAACACAAAAGACTATACTGTCTAAGGCTCAGTTGAAGTTCATGCAATCCATGTGACATTAGTTGGTATGTTTTCATTAGGGCAGATTTTGTCTGCCCAAACACCTGCAGATCTCTTTTATGTTATATAGTGGATTGAAGTGATGATCATAACGCTAAAGAATAGTAAAGAAATTGTACCTGGACATTTCAGCTGAATGATTTGGTTCTGTTATCACCAAAAAACTTGATATTGCTTCTTGCAAATGACATCGAAACTCACATTTACATTATCACAAACCCCTCCATGCAAACTACACTGCTCATCACAAACCGCTGCAAAAAAGGAAACAGGATATTACTTTTTTGCTTGCATGAATAAGAGTAGAGCAACAATTGTGAACCATATAATGAATCTGGGGCCCAAGCTAATCAACCCATTTGCGAGTTTTCAATGCTTGATCATATCTGAGAATGCAAACATTACAGATAACACAAAGCATGTTTTTCATCCCAAAATTCATATGTATTAGTGTAATGTGTGATAACTGGCAACCAAAATCCTTCAGGACTTCGCCATGGTCGTAATACTCATAAATCCAAACAAACAGTAATAGATGTGTACATCTATAGTGGAAACTTTCAGTGGTTATTTTCACCTGTTGAGCAATCAATCCCAGTCCAGCCACTTTCACATTCACAGATCCCATTAGCTTTGCATATACCATGACCACTGCACTTGTCTGGGCAAGATCTTGTTTACCAAACCAACACTAATTAGCAAATTCGTGAGGTATAGCAGAATGGGCACTTCAACATATCAGGAAGGTGATCTTGCCAATGTTTCAAGGGATCAAGGACCACAAGTCCACTCTATATACTGTCCTCTGCACTCATGATGCTGGTTTCACAAGAACCAACATACGCCCATGTCAGCCAAGAGCATAACACTGAAATAGCAATTCAAGGGGGGAGAGTGAAGTCAATAAAGCGAGTGATACTTTTTTTATCTTTCGTTCGTTGGGGAACATATCGATACAGTCTTGTACTTGGTCAAAATAGTATAAATTCAGCTAATCATACTACTCAGAGATATCTAATCAAGCCACTTTTATTCACCATATCAACTCAAAATTATATATGGTAAAGTTTCATTTAGCAAAGCTAAGTCGTGGCAGTAACAGATATGCTGGTTGACCAAGGTGTTACAAGAAATAAATTAGAATAAAAACAATATGCTCCTGGAGAAGTGTGAAGGAACAGGCAACAAGAATACTGATGTATTCTCCCTTTTTTAACACTTAGTTATCATTCTTGTAATTATCTTAACCCATTTATTCATCTCAGCCCTGAACCCAAACTAACACAATTGGATTGCCTTACTTTGTCTGGTTAAACTTCAGCTGCCAACTCTATCTGTTTTAAAACTAAATAATTGCAATCCAAGAGTCAAAGGCATATGATGGAAGGCTATCAGCAACAAAAACCAAGAGCTTGCCTTCGGAAGGATGCTCGAACCTGCAGTCCTGGATCGCGCGGAGCAGCTCTGGCTTCAGAAGGAAGTCTCTGAACCCGGAGCTGTGGATCCCCACGTACCCCCTGCCCATACACGCAAACCCTAACATTTCAGATCAGGTCCCTCAACCACGAACCCTAGCAAGAAAGACTAACAGCGAGTAGCATCAACAGCACGCACTTCTTGATGACGTCGGCGGAGGCGTTGGCGGCGGCGCCGTCGACGGCGTTCTTGTCACATCCCAGTGAAGAATCCGACGAGGAACTGGATTATCACGGGAAAATCTGGTTGGAATCACAAGGGAAAAGGGGAAATCGCCTCAGAACAGACAATCGCCAGAACAGACATGCACTACAGCTAACTAGGGCTACAGTAATATCTGATAACATTCAATTCGATATCCTCCATTCCCTCTGGTAGCAGTGTATATATGGGTACAGACCGACGGAATTAGGTAAAGGAGATTACAACATAAAACACCTAGTTGGCTAATGTTAAACAGGATTACTTAACACTTAATAAAGGAACTTAAGCTAACATTAACTGAAGCTTGTGGACCGTTGATATCTCTAAAAGTGATAAGAAGACATCCAGACCATTGCATATACCCTGGCTTGGATTGACGAAGCGTTTTCTTCAGACATAACAGAGTTTCCTTTTCTTCAGAAGTGCTGGTTCTGACATTTCCTCCCCCTCAATATAATACTTGTCCTCAAGTATTTGATTGGAAAACCAAGACAGTACCAAATGCATCCTAACCTTGACGTTATCAAATGCATTAATGACAATATCAAGGGCCTCCCAGAATGCATGGGGAACACATACTCAGTCTCTGGACAGGCACAATTCTGAAAAGTATCAGTATGCAGGCAGAAGTTGGTAGCACAAGCAGCTACAGCAGCTACTGAAGATTTAGCCAGTCCAATATTCCAATCACGACACAAATATTGTCGGCTCCAGTTGCTTTTTGTAATGAAATCTTCATGTATTAAAATTAGAGTTCCTTTATGGCCGCAAGACACTCCCATTAAAGCAAGGTTCTTCAAGAATTCACATCCAAAAGTACCAGATCCCACAACAAAAACGTTAGCGTCTCGCCTCATCTTCTGAAACTTAGAACCAAAAACAGAAATTTGAACTTCATAGCTGCTATTCCAAGGCTTTAAGTCTTTAAGGACCAATGGGTAGGTTGGCAGAGATTCTACTGAATCAAAATAGAAGAACTGGTAATGAGAATGAAATTTTCCAGAATATGCCTTCTCATTTGTCAAAGTTGCATTGTTTGTGATGAACTGGTCCAAACCCACCATAGCAACCGTGTTACCACAAGGAATATCCTCAACAGACTCTTGTTTCTTTCCCATCCAGATTTCAGTACGCTGTAGACTCTTCACATACAGACCTTTCTTCTGGTTCAAAACACCATAGATATCACCAAATGCATTCTCAGGGGTCTTGATCTCCACCAAGTAAGCAAGCTCCAGCAGCCTTGGCTTGGCTGTGAGCTGAGAAGCATAAATGATCCTCTTTCTTTTGCGTTTGCGTCTGACATAACATATGATGTCTGTTCTATTTGAGCTTCCAATGCTTCTAGACAAGATGTCTGATACACAGAAGTCATATAGCCGATCAATATATTGATCCCTTTTCGGTGCATCTGAAACTGTGCCTGTTTTGGCCAAGAAAATGGTAGTAGCTACACAACTTGCTGAACTACCAAGAATTCCTGTGTCACCCTTGAATCCCAGGTAGTCCCAGCGATTAACTTCTTCAGCATCTTGGCATTTCTGTTGTATTTCAGAGTTCTGAATAGCAAGCAATTTATCAGTTGCCAAATTGCAACAAGCCTGACCCTTGTATGAAAGAGCAGTACTAACAGAAGAGCCAGCCATCTCTACAACTTCACGTTGTGGAACATTCTCCGCAGAGTGGTCATTGCTAGCTAGTGTCATTAATGTCAAGGAAGCTTTACCAACCTCATCTTTTCCAGGAGCATCTGCTACCTTGGACTCTTCAGCTAAAACACCAAGTAAAATATCAAAAGAATTTGATTCTGTGTAAATTGATTTTCCATCTTCTCCAGAGATTGCAGTTGTACAAATATCATCAAGTGCCATCTCAAGGGCTTGGAGTACCCTATCACCAACTTGGGTAAATCTTAGAGCTATCAAAAAGCCATATACCTTCAGCATGAGTTCTGCATCATAGTTGCTGTGTCGCAGTACATCATACAAAACCGACATCCTTTCTTGAAGCTTCTGCCTGGACTTTTCAACAAGCCAAGACCTTTGTAGTGTACTCAAAGCCTTGGTATATCTTTGCAAAGGCACAAGGGAGCATAGCCCAATTGGGAAATATGTCGGACGCTTAAGTTTCCCCACATTAGTACAAGGAAGATCACCAGAGTATTTCAACTCTATGCCCCGGCTCTTCACAAAGTAATCATAGACAGATATTTCAGATCTTCTAAGCAAACCACCCCCAATGATAGGCCCTGTTTTGTATAGTATTGAACCAGAATCTCCTAGGCCAGCAACATAACCATAAAGTCCTCTTCTCTTGTTTCTTCTCCCGTTTCTCATAAAGATTGGATTATACTCTGGAAAACCAAATTCCTTGAGGCTCCTCAGCTTATCAGGTTCATCACGTTGGACATCGCCTTTGGCACCTTGTCCTTGTATCTGAGTCTGTGATACATCTGCTAGAGAGACCTCAAATGCTTCCTTTGTAACAACATTAAAACTACGCATTTTGCCACTGATTTCAATTCCTCCCCAAATATGACCGCTAACAAAAAGCTGCCTTCCCTCTGGTTCTTTGAATAGCATCTGCTGCATAATATCTTCAACCACTGCTATTGATATGTCAGGGGAGTTAGAAAGGACATCTGAAATATCAACAGTCCCAATATCTCTTGAACATATCCACTCTCTTACTAGAGCTGCTAGCTCCTCCTTATGAACAGCATCTTGAGTATCCTTTTCTGAGATTGTACCACTATGACCTTTGTAGTTCCCATCATTAGGAGCATTAATGTAACAATCCACTTCAGAGGGTCGAACCTCAGTGTCGAAAAAGTCATCATCCTGGTCAGATTCATTATCCAAGCTCATGTTGTCATCTTCTGTCGGACCCGGATTTTTCAATCCAAATCCACTGTGATTTACTGCACTATTCCCTGGATCAGTAGATAGTGCTCACAGTTTACAGTTCTGAATATCAAAATACATATCATGCGGAAAGCATAAATAAAATAGTAAACTTACTCATGGGCCGATTAGGCCGAAATCATTAAATTGCAGCAGCGGAATGAAGCACGCAGGTGGGACCTTCAGGACATGCCCACGGGCAGCCAACTGGAGGTTCGCGACCTAGCCCTTGACATCTTCATCTTCTCGGCCAGCTTATCCAATCTTGTTGCTGAGGCGAGTTGATTTGATTCCTGAATCTGAATTTTGTCACAAAAGCGAGAGTGAGCACTCCGACCCCGTGCTCAGCAAGCCAACACACAGAATGCAAATATATAACATGCATGGCTTGACAATGGAAAGGCATAGGGCTAATTTGTTTGCTAAAGAGTGCTTTTGAATACAATTACATAAAATTTCTTATGACCTAGCAGGTTTTTAAATCACATTTTTAAACCATTAGTTGAATAATCCAAGTAATTTTGTCGGCATCACACCAACGCGGCATATGACATCGCACCATATGCTTGTTGTTGGCATCGCACCAACAACCCTTATGGCATCGCACCATAAGTTGCCTCTTGGCATCGCACCAAGGGCGGCGTATGACATCGCACCATACGCGTTGGCATCACACCAACTAACCCTATGGCATCGCACCATAGGTTGCCTCTTGGCATCTCACCAAGGGCGGCATATGACATCGCACCATATGCTTATGGTTGGCATCGCACCAACCATCCTTATGGCATCGCACCATAAGTTAACCCCCGGCATCGCACCAAGGGTTGCGTATGACATCGCACCATACGCTAAGTGTCGGCATCGCACCAACACTACATACGGCATCGCACCATATGATTTAAAACAGTTTGAGAGGTTTTCCTTGGGGCATTAGTGTCACCCCAAGTTGCTAACATTCCTAAGCATTGCCATTTAAATAGGGACTTATTTTGTGAAATCATATGCTATTTCTTACTATGGCTACAAGGTTCACATTTCCAAGTATGGCAAGGAGAATAATTAACACAGTAGCAATAACAGGGTATATCTAGCTTGCTGAAATCAACATAGCATATTTCATGAAATAATAGCATGCAAGTTGCTAATTTAAAAGGAAATAGTTTTGAAATGCTGGGTTCAATATGTTCAAAGTGTTGACTCGCCTGGCGCGGTTTACCGCGATCTTGAGTTCACACACTGCTTTCTCTTGGGCTTCTGGTCTTTATCTCCGATTCGCTCTTGATCACGCCTGATCCTTTGATTCTTCAAGATTCCCATATCTAATTACGTGCTAAATGACTGAGTACAAATAAAGGCAAATAACTCAAAGATCCAAATAAATCCAAGTAAACTCAATCTAGATTTATTATGAGTGATTAGGATGATTTGTTGTGAGGTCGGTGGTAGAATACGATAACTGGATGTTTTATTAATAATCTCTTTTATTATTTTTATATTTATCAAGGAAGTTCCATGAGTTAGGGTATTCTTATGAATTAGTGTATTTTGTCGAGTAGTAATGTTCAGGGCACATGATTTACATTTATATATACGTAATATTTGCAAATCTTTGCGACTCAGGTTAGGGTAAAGGCAAACTGGACTGATGGATGAGATCTGTACTTATTCTATAAATCTTTTAGTCAAAGGTATTATAACACTTGGATATCTTTATTACGTTTTAGAATAATCTCCGATATAGGCCTTTACTTATTAATTAGACTGAGATAAATAGCAAGGGCTCAATATTTATTCTTATATGGTAATTAAGTAAGATTTAAATCTTTATCAATCTCATTATCATATTTTATGCATCTTCATTCATAGCTAGGCTAAATTTAAGTCGAATTAGGATCCATTGGTACTGGCCTTCACTGGCTACACCTAGTCATGCTCAACATTATTACTTACTAAATTTACATTATGATTTAATCATTGGCAGCATTATCATTTTGTATACACTTTTGGCAAATGGGAGACGTATTATTTTATGTGGGCTTGATATTAACTTAGTTACTAAGGTGTAGGTTAACGAGATTATTTTTTTGACAATTAATAACCTATGGGTTTCTTTTATTAGACGTACGGAGTTATACCTTGACGTGGTATTTAATAGATGATACGCTAAGAGTTCAATCATCACTTGCAAAATTACATTGTAACACCATTTCCTTTTCGTCCTTAAACGCAGTGCCCTATTGATATTCTGTTATTAATAACTTCGGTATTCTCCGAGATCTTTAGGTGTTTACTAATAGCTACCTTTTATAATGTCTTTATTTAGCTCTTAGGGTGCAAAACAAATATTAATAATACACCTTACTTTTTATTAGGCTTAGCGTTATTCCCAAATTATATCTATTTACCTGGGCAAGGTTTATCGTATAGGGTCATATTTTTAGTATTGCTACTTTAATTAAGCCCAGCACGGACATTTATTTAATGATAGCTTGTTAAATGGTAATGCATATATTCTATTTATAATCAAGGATATCTTTGTTAGGTTCAAACCTTTAACCAAACTACTCCCTTTAATTACTAATTAGATTCACAATGAACACTAATGGCACATATAATTGTTAATCCCTAATTGAACATTAAGTAAGTCCATCTATATCCTAATAACTTTTTGCATCTTTTATTAATTATTTCGGATTTTCCTCCTTCACTGTAGTTATCGGCAAAAAGTTTAAAAATCCTAACTCTTACGCTGCGGCCAGAAGAATCGAACGCAGGCCGCACGAGCGAACGTGCACTGGGCTAGCCACTCGGGCTCGGGTGTTACCTGATCGACAAGGGCGAGGGAACGCAGTTGAGCTGGGCGTGGAGAGGGTTGAAGCAGAGGAAAACTCGGGGCAGTACGGCCAGTGTCGTCGGCGGCGAGGGGCGGCCGGGGAGGAGCGGGTGACCTTCAAAACGCATTGCTTGCGCCAAGGGGAAACTGGTGGAGGTACAGGCCGGGTCCGAGGGGCTTCGGAGTGGGCCGGCGGCGAGCGGCGGCAGCGACTTGAGGAGGGGCTTCGACGCCGGCTAGCTGGGGTGGCGGGGAGGCTTCGGCGAGGGTCGGCATAGGTTCGGGGAGGCGTGGAGGTGCTCCGCCGGCGAGTAATCGAAGGGGTATTGGCCGGGGTGGCGGCGGCGGTGGAAAGGGTGGCGGCGGCCGACGGTGAGGAAAAATGACAACGCGCGACCTCTGGCGCACCGGAGTCCGATTCACGCAGTGGGGAGGCGTAAGGGGAGCTGGGACATGCGGTGAAGTGGCCACCTTGGCCGGCGCTCCGCCGGGGATGTGCGAATGGCGAGGAGACTACGGCGGGAGTTGACAGCGCGCGGGGGAAAAAGGGAGACGGGGAGGAAATGGGGTGCCAGATGTGAGGGAGGGCGCCAGCTTCTTATGGCAATGGAAAGGGGAGGAAAACGGTGGGCGGTGCGGGGAAATCCGGGGGCGGAGCTAGCGCATGGGCGCCACGGGGCGGAGGTTTGCTGTGCGTGACAGAGGAAAGAAAAGAGGTGGCGTCAGCGCGCGGGAGAGAAGAAAGAAGGAGAGGAAGGGGAGGCGCGCTCGGTCGGCAGGGGGGAAGAGGGAGGAGAGGCCAGGGCCCGCGGGCAGAAAGAGGAAAAAGAGAGGGGAGAGAGAGGGGCTGGGCCCACATGGAAGTGAGGCAGTAAATAAAATGGGAGAGAATGAGAAGCTTTTGGATTTGTAATTTGGGACTTCTATTTTCTGAATTCGGGTTATTGAATTTATATTTACTGATTTTTGTATGACATTCGAAACTTAAGCTTCAAAATATTATTATTATTATGTCTGTTATATGTATATATATATATATATTATTTCCTATTGCTAAACTCTTTCTTGCACAATTTGTGTATACACATATATGTATATATGTAGGTGTGTTTGTATTTTGTTCATCTGCTTTTATTGCTAATTATGCCATTATTTTCAAAATGAGATTTTGTAGTTTTAACTCAGGTTTCTCTCTTCTTATACTGGATCATCTTTTCAGATTCGACCTTTAAATTTCAATTTTCTATTATTGGCATATTCCCTTTTAGGGCATTATTAATGCTTGTTTCTTTGTCTTTTATGAATTTCAATTTTCGGAACATCAACCAAATTCAGGAAAACACCATAAAACCCAAATTCAAATAGAATATATTGCAAAAACAACTTAAGAAATTCAGATTTTCAAATTTTAAATTTTTGGGATGTTACATCTTCGCAGTTCTCATTGCTATCATCACATAGATAAAGGACACTCTTGATCTTCAAAGCTAACACAAGGTGCTTGCTACTGACATTTCCCACTTCTATCTTCCAATGGTTCTTGTTCCATATTTTTATGACTTCATTGTCAGTACAACACTTACAAAAGTATAGCAGCTTCATTAAAATGGTTCGCTCCTCTGGCTTTTGGTCCAAGATCCACATAAGCGAAACCAGCGTTCTGTTCATCTTGCAAGCAGGAAATTCATATGAATCCAATGAAGAGTATTTAAAATACTCTAACGTCAGCCTTATAAAATTACAATAGAAACTTTTAGGCAAAGTCGGAGCCTTGAGATTGTGAAGGAATGCACCCTGCTTCATATGAAAATGAGCTCCATCCTCACTTGTGACTCCAGCGTTACTGAATATATCTCGATTTACGCCTCTGATAACACCCGCAGTTAGAATATGGTCAAAACCAAAAGGATTTCCACTTGCTAAGTATTGCTGACCAACTCTAAGAGCTGAGGATAGGCCCACATTAATTGGCTTCAAGAGGTCTGTAGGGGCGTCCATCTCAAAAACAGCAAGATCTTTAGCACGATCAACTGCATCTGACAGAGAAAGTCCAAACAACCAGGATGGAATTCCAAAATCCCCTTCATCAGTATCCTTTGGGCTAAACAACCAGGATGGAATTCCAAAATCCTCCAGCACAGCACAGTTAAGATCTTCTTTAATTGTAAACTCAACCCCTTCTGACTTTGATACAACCATACCATCCTCGAGCCGAGCATCATTTTTCACACATACTTCATCAGGATTCTCCCTTTCTCTCGGCTGCTCTAATGGTCGCAAGTGAACGATTCTCCAGACAGCCGTGGGATCGTACTTATCCTCTTCGTACCTCACCACCGACTTCGTCATCTTTCCCAGATCGTCACAAGGTTTAGGGATTTTACCCGGAATGGAGCCCGGAACCTTCACCAAGCGCCGCTCCAATCCGCTGCTGAGCTCCGCCAATCCAAGCCGCCGCCGCAAATCAGAGGGACCCCGGACTTGACGAAGAAGATGAGGCTCCCGAGCTGGCGCGAGCTCCACCGATCTGGATTGAAAACGACTGGGGATTTTACAGGCCGAAGACCCCAACCCAATCGCTCCCAAACACTCGTTGCCCACACTCCGATCTGGTCCGCCGCTATAGCCGGGTAAGGTGTAAGGCCGGTCCGCCGCCAGAGCCGGAAGGAACTTCGGGGGTTTACGGGGAACATACCATCCACACCAATCGCTCCAAACCATTTGTTGCCGAGGATAGCCTTGCTCTGATAAGGAAGAAGGCCGGACCACTGGTGCGCCGCCATAGCCGGATAAGGAGGAAGGCCGATACGCTGGGGCGCCGCCATAGCCGGATACGGAGGAAGGCCGGTCCGCCGTCACAGATCGCCAGCGACTAGGGATTTTACGAGAATCCAAGATCCCAACCCAATCGCTCACCACCACTTCTTGCCGAGGATGGAACTGCTCTGATACCATTTTGTCACATCCCAGTGAAGAATCTGACGAGGAACTGGATTATCACGGGAAAATCTGGTTGGAATCACAAGGGAAAAGGGGAAATCGCCTCAGAACAGACAATCGCCAGAACAGACATGCACTACAGCTAACTAGGGCTACAGTAATATCTGATAACATTCAATTCGATATCCTCCATTCCCTCTGGTAGCAGTGTATATATGGGTACAGACCGACGGAATTAGGTAAAGGAGATTACAACATAAAACACCTAGTTGGCTAATGTTAAACAGGATTACTTAACACTTAATAAAGGAACTTAAGCTAACATTAACTGAAGCTTGTGGACCGTTGATATCTCTAAAAGTGACAAGAAGACATCCAGACCATTGCATATACCCTGGTTTGGATCGACGAAGCGTTTTCTTCAGACATAACAGAGTTTCCTTTTCTTCAGAAGTGCTGGTTCTGACAGTTCTCCACCTCCTCCTCGTAGTCGATGAGATCCTCCTCGTACACCTCGTTGTCCTTGGCCTCTCCCATCCTGGCTGCGCCGGCAAACATCACAAGCGCGCGCGTGTTAAGCAACGAAGAACACGAACCCACAAGAATCCAACCACGTTTTCATCGCATCATCAACCGCAAAGAACTCACCTCTCAAGATCGCAGAGACGGAGGAGGCGGCAAGAACCGGGGGATTCGGAGCAGAGGCGGCTGCAAAGAGAGAAATCAAGAGCAGGCGGCGGATCGGGAGGGACGGGGGAGGGGAGAGTGGCGGTGCAGATTGACAACCGCGGCCACCATGGGCGCCTTCTCGATCGCCTTCTTCACCTTGAGCTTCTGCTCCTTCTCCTCCTTCTCGCACTTGCGCGCCTGCCGCTGCAGCGACTTGGAGGTGAACTTGAGGTCGAAGATCTGGTTCATCAGCTTCTCCGGGTTCCCCGTCGCCGCCGCGAGCTCGCTAGGGTTCGGTCCGATCTGAGAACCGGCTAGGGTTTCGAGAGATTGGGAGGCGGATCGGACTGGGGAATTGGAGGATGGGGGCGAGACGAGGGGAGGCGGAGGATGGGGGAGGCGGAGGGAGGGGAGGCGCGGGGGAGGATGGGGAAGGCGTGGGGGAGGATGGGGGGAAGCGGAGGGAGGATGGGGGAGGCGGAGGGAGGGGAGGCACGGGGGAGGAGGGGGGAGGCGCGGGGGAGGCGGAGGGAGGGGAGACGCGGAGGAGGAGGGGGAGGCGCGGGGGAGGCAGAGGGAGCGGAGGAGGCGCGGGGGAGGAGGGGGAGGCGGAGGGAGGGGAGGCGCGGGGGAGGCGGAGGGAGCGGAGGAGGCGCGGGGGAGGCGGAGGGAGGGGGTAGCGTAGGTCGAGCGGGGGCACAGGGGAGAACACGGAGCGGTATGTGCATGATCCAAATGATTTTGGCTTTAGGATCTTCAATGAGTAAGAGAAAAAAATTTGAGGAGAGATCCAGGTCATTCATTTGTATGAAGTTGGATTATTTGGTACACAAATCTGGGTGGACTTAGATTAGGCATGACTATGAAGGTGGTTGAGGGGGTGGATTTAGTAAAGAAAATTTTGATGTATTATAGAGTAGGGTAGATACACATCATGTATCCTGGCTCTAATTAGGGCCATTCGGCTAATCAATGCCCTCTCTAATTAGGGAGGCTAAGTAGAGCCTCCTCTAGGCCCTGATCAATTCGGCTTCGGCTTCTGGCTTATTTTTTACTATTCATAAATTTCGTCTTTTTCTGAACTTTTGGCTTTTTGTTGAGTTTTTTTGCCGATTCTTTTTTTCTTATATTTGTTTCTATTATATGTAATGGGCTAACATATTTTTTATATTTTTAAATTTTTTTAAATTTAATTATGCGAAATAAGCCTCTGTCAGCTACAGTGCTTTTTTCAGCCAGCTACAGTATTTTCATCCATAAGCCATAAACTTTTAAGCCGAACCGATCACCACCCTAATTACCTATCTAATCCTAGCCCTAAACTTTGCCCTAATCTCGCCGAAATCGTGTTGGAACTCGACGATTGGATGCCCAAAACCACGAAGAGGAGGTCCCGTTTAGAAGTCATCTCGGTACTTCGGATGCTTCCCTTGTGTCTGACATGTCAGTCCTGTCCGAGTTGAGTCAGTTTGTCATCCAAAGTCCGCGTCGGTTTCCGAAAATTGCGAAGTTGTCCAATTTTCGGCCAAGGGAATTTCCGAAAGTATTTGAGAGTTTACGGAGAGTTCCTAACGAGAAGGTTCGGAAAAGAGGAGAACGGCGCCGGGTGGCGCAAGGACTTGCGCTGATTGGGTTTCGACCCATGTGGGCTCATCACATACTTTTGGCATTTTTCAAGTGTTTTTTGCGATTTTTAACCCATTTCTACAAAAACGGGTTCCAAAGCAAACAACTTCTATTTGGGTTAGGGTTAGCGGCAATAACCCATAGTTTTGATACTTTTCTTACCAATTTATACGAGAAATTAGGATATATGATGTGACACGCACAATATAAGCGCCAACAGACACAAACCCATTGGCAATCACTTTCCCCCTTGGGAGGTTGGAGGCGACACCCTCAATCAGTGATCCTGCTGGGTGCTTGCGTCTCTACTGGACTCATGGTTTTATACGCTTTCCAGAATCCAGATAAAAAAGCATGTTCAAAGAAAGAACATCATAATCAATTTTGTTCTTTAAACTTACTGTCGATCAAAACATTTTAATCTTTGTTTTGGTCAAAGCTTATGTAGGAAAAATCGATCACATTGCGGCCCTGATCAATTCGGCTTCGGCTTCTGGCTTATTTTTTACTATTCATAAATTTCGTCTTTTTTTGAACTTTTAGCTTTTTGTTGAGCTTTTTTGCCAGTTCTTTTTTCCCCGTATTTGTTTGTATTATACGTAATGGGCTAACATATTTTTTATATTTTTAAAATTTTTTAAATTTAATTATACGAAATAAGTCTCTGTCAGATACAGTACTTTTTCCAGCCAGCTACAGTGTGCTTGGACTTGTCAGTGTTTATCGTGTAGATGGGACAATGAAGATGCCTTTGGCAAGTAGTCTTTGCTCCTTTCGATTTGTGAGGCCCAGGATTAACAAGCATATAAGACTGATGAGAAGACCGAGAATACCTTTCGAAGTCATGCACTTTTGAAGTATAGAATAATTTTTTGATGTGAGTTCACGCGACCATTTACTTATTTTTTGTTGGTGCCGGTTCGATCGAGGAAGTTGCCGCACGTGGGACACGAAAGAAAAAGCCATATTCCCAGATGGAAACACTGCCGGAGGATAGAGAGGTAATGTTTAATTACCAGCTGACGATCGAACAGTGTGGACAGTGCCAACTGCGGATACCGTGCTCGACTCGTCCCATTTCCTTCACCTTTTCACACCAGCCGGCCCTGCCTGTTGCCGTAGTCCTTAAAGATCTGCAGTCAAAGTCCACTCGTTGTATGCAGCAGGAACAAAAACTGAGAGAACTGGGCCTACATTATTCTGCACTATCTGTTGCAACTTGCAAGAAGTAGGTATACTTTCGCCTCCTCCCGACGGCGCCGAGCACTAGCCAAGTTACAACGCGGTCGCTCGCGGTCCCTGTCATTTTCTGCCAGTGGCGGAGGACGAAAAAAAAAATGAGGTAAGGCGGATCGAAAATAATACCATTTAAGTTATAATACTAATCAGATCCATCAACAATAATTCAAGTGCAAAGATATTTAATAATGCAAGACATTAAAAAGTACCTCCACTTCAACATTTCCACTTTCTACTTGGGTTTGTGGCATTTGAACCCCGATTAAAATAGCTTTTCAAATCTAAAAACATAAAAGCAAATAGACAAATAAATTGACCTATGAATTTGCAAAATGTAAATTGACAAATGGAAACTACATATTAATTATCAAATATCAATGACACTCCTAATATATGCCTCACCTCTCTGTGATTTTCCCTTTTCCTTTCTATCCATTGCTCACACTCCTAATATATGAACAAAGAGTCACAGAGAGGCAGAGAGCTGCCTGTTGGAGGCAGAGGCGCAGAGCAGATCGCCCGCCCGCCTGCGCATGGCTGCGGCAGTGCGGCCTGCGCCAGCCCGCCTCTTGCCGCGGCGCCGCCCGCCTCCCGCCTCCCGCCGCCGGCCGCCCGCCTCCTGCCTCCCGCCTCCCGCCTCCGGCCGCCGCGCCCGCCGCTCCCACAGACCCTAGTTCCATCACCGCCGCGCAGAGAGCCAGGTGAGACTAGCGTTTACGCTATTGGGCTATTGTCTATTAAATAGAGAGGTATATAGGGGTCTGCTGCATAAATCCAAGGTCTGGCCCAAGCCAGACCTCGCCCTATCGGGCCCTCCGCCCCTGTTTTCTGTTGCTTATCATGATCGGCAGCGGCGACGGCCTCAGACTCGCGACTTCTGCAACCGAGAGCACTGGGTTGCTTGATGTGGCAACCCATGAAACATGCATGCGTGTGAGGCCAACTGCATTATCATTCTACGCTCTCTCTCGAAAATTAAATTATGCAAAGATTAAAAATCTGTTTGGAACAAGGAGAATTATTTATGATTCCTGTAGGAAATGGCTAGATTCTGCAAAATTCTTGTGTTTCAAACGTGGTCTTAAACAGTATGATGTGGTGAGGATCAAGGAAAAAATTTTGAACCCTCCGAGAAATCCAAAATTTAGAAATTTCAAAATTTTGGATATTTTGTTGGTAATTTTTGGTTAAAATATTTAAAATACCATTCAAATTTAAGAAATACATATAATTTCAACGTCTTCTCCTCCTCGGTGCCGTCTCCCCTCCCGCAGCCGGGGCTGCCTCCCCCTCCTGCCGCCCGCATCGAGCCATCGGCTTTATCATTACGCTCCAATTCCTTGAAATGAACCTAATTGCCCCCGGTCGGCGACGAGCTCGATGGCTCGCTCCAGCTAGCGCTAGAGCCCCGATCAGCGCAAACCCTCGCTCGCTAGCTCGAGAGCAGCAGAAGGATGGATGGGTTTGGTGGGCCGACATTTTTTAGTACGCCGAAATGAGCTTCTTGCAGGATGGGCCGAGAAATCCGAAAACCACCAGCCCGAAAAAAAAAATCAAAACCTTCGTTTGCCTCTATGTCAGGGTCGAGTAGAAATTTGTGCTTATACACAAAAGCATATGTACGTACGTCCATAAGCTTTAGTATTATTCTAAAAAATTAGTATTCAGTAATTTAACCGCCGTGGCGTTTTTTTCATTTGTGTGCTCATGCAAAAGTTCAGTAAAGTAGTGGCGCGTGCTACTTTACTACTATGTAAGATGCGTCGCTGACTATTGCCTTTGTATTTCACCGTCCTCGCTTATATGCAGATCATCCGTCCGGATCCGGTGATCCACCTGCCAGCAGTCCGTACTTGCATTACAGTGGCGGTGCCGCCGGTGCGAGTGTTGGACCTGGCTGCAGGGGCGGATCTACAGTGGTTCATGGATATTCAGCTGAATACCTAAATTTTTTGACAAAAAATCTAGTATATGTGAGATATAATACATATATATAAAAGGTTCAAAAATCTAGTATATGTTCAGCCTCCTTCGGCCGGCCCGACGTCCGCGGTTCGGCTGGGCCTCAACTCGCGGCCTCGCGCGGTCCCGCACTCCCGCCTGGTTGTGGCCCATTCGGACGCCAGCCCATTTACGGCGCGGCCGCGTAGAAACCAGCTGCTGGCGGCTGCGCGCGACCGAGAGGCAAAACCCGACTCACCCGATCGGCCGAGCGTAACCCTACTGGCGAGGGCGAGCTGCGAGCGGGCGCGCCTCCGAAGCTCTGTAGATCCGCCTCTACCGGCCTGCCCCTGGACCCTGGTGCCGCCGGCCCCCCAAAGCTCGCCTCCACTCCGGCCCTCCGCCGCCCGCCCGTCGGCACCGCACGCGACCGCTAGGCGCCAGATCTGGGCTCTCCGGCGGTCCGGCCTCAAGCCCTCAACTCCGCCGCTCCGGCGCTCCGCTCTCCGCGGCTCCGCTGTCCACTCCGGCCCTCCCTTCCGCTCCGCTCCGGCCCTCAGCCGCCCGCGGCCCGGCACCGCGCGCGACCAGATCCTCAACTCCGCTGCCACTGGCGTCAGCTCCGGCTCCGCCGCTCCGGCGACCGCGGTGAGTAGTGGGCAGTCTGGGCGTCCGGCAGTGGCCAATGTGCAATACTGCAATGTGCAAATTGTCTGTGCCTGACTACCTGTGCCCTATGCTGTGCATTTGTGCAATACTGCAGTCTGCAATGTGCATGCTTTATGCTTGTTAAGCTGTTAGTTGTTATTTGTTAACTAATTAACTTGTAATGTCTGACTGACTGTCTGTGGTTCTGTGCAATACTGCAATGTGCATGCTTGTTAAAATGTTAGTTGTTAACTTGTAATGTCTGTGAGCTGTGGCTGAGTGGCTCTGTGCAATGTGCATGCTTGTTAAAATGTTAACTTGTAAATTGCAATGTATGTGCAATAGTGCAATATTGCATTGTGCATGCTTGTTAGTTGTTAACTTGCAAAGTTGCAATACAGCAGACTGGTTAGTGGTTATGACTGAGAATTGGAACTAGTTGGCTAAACCGCTAAATGGCTATATAACTTGTAATTTATAAATTACAATGGATGATTGGATGTGGTGTTGGTGCTGTATCCTGTATGTCAGTAATGGATTACAACGAGCAATACTTGTATGTGAGTATCCAACTGGTAATTTTAATGAATCTTGTAACACTTGTATTGTATGGTTTTGTAGATCTTTAAGCTATAAAAAATGAAGAAGTCCACAAATGAAGAAGCATCGCCGAGTTAATTTGTGAACTTTTGTAATTTTTTTATATTATTTGACATGTTATCCCTAGTACGAATAATTGTATGTTAACTATTGCTATTGTAAATCTTTATGTTTTGTACCGAATTTTTTTTACAATTTCAAATACCTATTTCAAAATTCCTGCGTCCGTCACTGCCTGACCGCGCCACCACTCGCCGATGGCCCTTGTCAACACCGACCAAGCCTACCTACGTAGTCTTCTTCTCTTTATGACTCAAACATTCGTGCATGTCAAAACAAACTCGATGGATGGAATGCCTATGTACGTAGAATTGCAAAGGTGCGACAAGCATGAAGGGATTCGTGGTTAATTGTTGGTTGGAATTTTGCGGAGAAGACGAAGAGAGAGAAGCTGGCCTGCAGAACGGGGAAGAGGAGAGATGCAGTTATGCAGGAAGGGGCGTCACAGAGGTTGAGGCCCTGTTTTTTTTTTCAATTTTTAAAAGTTACTTTTCAACTTTTCTACAGTAACTAATTTTTAAACAGAGTATTTTTTTTAAAAAAATAGGGTCTACTAGTTAATTGTAGTACACACTATATCAACTTAATTTATATCTGTAAAAACCACTCGTGAGTTTCTGTTACTCTGTAATCTCTCACACGAACAGCCCAAAAGCCACAACCCGCAACTAAAAGCCATAAGTCACAGCCAAAAAGAACAGGCCCTTATTATTTTACTTCTGCAAATCATGTGGATCCGGAAGCATTATCGTATCGGATGGATGTGACGAGAGCTGTAAAAAAAAGCTCGAGGTTTATGAATTGCTTGAGCTTGATCTATTCTAGGCTTGACTTGAGCTCCAAACAGGACAAGTTTGAGCTTGATCCCGAACTCGTGAGCTTCAACTAGCCAAGTTCGAATGCCTCATGAGCTTCAATGAGCCCACCTACACCCCTAATTCTCTCTTTTATATCTGTCTCTATTAAGATATGCATGCTATTATATTGTGAGTTATGATAATTTTTCTATTCTCACTTGTTGAATATTACTGCATATTAATTCTTACCGAGCTTATTTGAGCTGAACTTAAGCTTAAACTTTTTTTATTGTTGAAAATTGGTGCCTATTGAATTGTTGACTATTACTGGTCCTACTTAAACCTAGGCTGAGCTGAACTCGAGCTCAGGTCTAAGCTCTCCACCTCAGCTCAAGCTTGACTTATTTATTGTCCTAGATGTGACATATCCCGTTCGATTCCCATTGTACGTTTTGCCATCCACAAGATTTTCTCTAAAACAAAATGATATATAATTTATAATTATGAGTAAGTTACATAAACCCAGGTACTGTGACCTTAGTTATTTTGGTCTAAACCTTGCACCAAACTAACGATAACTCGAATAAAAGATTAGGCTCTGTTCATATTGGCTTCTAAAAGCTACTTTTCTACACGACTTCGCTTTCAAACAGAGTGCTTTTCAAAACGGGGTTTACTAGTTGATTGTAGTATACACTGTATTGACCTCATTTATATCGACTGAAATTGCATACGAGTTTCTCTCTCTCTCTCTCTATATGACTCTCTATAAACTACTACTATTTATAAGTTAAAATTAGAAGTTATCGGCAAAACCCCATACGAATGGGCCCAAAAACTCCTCACGGTGGCCACACCCACGCCATCTCTAGCTAGCCGCCGCCATCACCGCCGCCATCCAGGAGCCAAAATCACGCCGTCGGAAGCTTGACTTCCATTCGGATTATATATGGTCTTATATATTGTTTACATAGGCGGACCTGTAAAATACCAGGTATATAACAGGTATATTAAATGTATATATTGTTAGTTGTGTTAAAACTATATTTTCATGCCTGCAAATAAATTTAGCCCGCACTCTCCGTATCTCGCGCGCAGCCCATGTAATAGTCAGATCTATTTTTCTTTCCACCTCAGCCCTCCTTACGCCTAAAGAGGTAAGATGTAAATAAAATCCTAACATTTGTTCCATTTCTCATCTTGTGGCTGTCTGTGTGGGAGGCGGCTTCGGCCTTCGAGTGGCGAGCGGGTGGAGGTGCAGGCTAAAGGCGAGTGATGACCGACGGACACGAACGTGGTACCATGATGTGACAATAATCATGCGTGAGGCGGTGCATGGTGCAAAGTGAGCATGTGGCAGCACGGGCAGCAGAGAGGTGTCGCGGGCAAGCGAGTAGTGGCACAACGAACACGGAGGTAGGGAGCGGGTGACAGGAAGGGAGTAGCGCGATAGCCGGGAGGGAGCGTGGCATTGGGAAGTGAGCAACACCTCCAACTTATTGTCATCGTCCTCTCTTTAGGTCTAGGTGTGCTCCACTCCACTCTACTTATTTTCTTTCTTGATCTGTTTTGCTATATAGAAGGAACATACAATTTCCTCTTTGATGAACAGTTCTTGCTAATGCAGAAATAGCAAAAAAAGACAAGATCAACAAAATATACAACTCTCATTTATCTCTATAATTTATTGTTTAATTCATATAATTATGCTCGCCTTATGTCACCCATTTCCTCATAAAAATCATTAATTTCTGTAATTTATATATTTTTATTATATATACATATATGTATTGTTGTATCAGTGTTTCGGGGAGACGGTGCGCTACAATATCAACGTATTCGAGCAACTTAACTTCGAAATCTGAATACCCATCTTAAAAATTTTGGATCCGCCACTGATTGTTTAGGCCTTGGGGTTATGTGCTACTTTGCCATGTACGCGTGATTTTGTGCAATGTTAATGTCAAAATACCCGGGTTAAAATATGCCACCTAGCAATATACCTAAGGTTTGTTGTAACTTCTAACTTGTGCCACAATATAGACTAATGTATTTGTAGTTTGCTCCTTAATTAATAACCCCGTCCCATGTTGCACGCAAGAAAGCTGAAGGGACGACCGTAGACATGGCCCTTTCTTCAGACAATAGACAAGCAGACCGAACGTGAAACTTACAATTTCAACTTTATATGGAGGCGCTTTTTCCACAATCCTCCGCGTTATATAGGCCACTTCTTCTGCCTTATGAGTCCTGCGAAGAGAGTGAGCACCGTAGAGAGGGACCTCGCAATCTTCTCCTCATAAGTGACCAGGCGAAGCAGAAAGCGCACCAGGAATTCGCCGCGCGATGCCGCCGGTAGCTTGCCGCGTCCCGTCTGCTCGGTTGTTTACGATCCAGCTCGTTTTGCTGGCGTTTATCATCGGCGGTAGCCTGCTCGTCATGCCCGCCGCTGCCAAAACTGGGAGCAGCGGCAGCTCGGGGAGCAGCGGCAACAGTGAGTACTGTACCCCCTATAGACTTTACTGTTAATTAGCAACCTGCTTTGCTTACCGCACAATTTTCCATCTTTTAGTAATCCTACCGCTACCGTTATCTAAAATATGTTTGTATTTTTGTCGTCTCCTGAGTTTGTTTACGTCCTTTTCTTTTTTGGGCGATATAGCTGGATAATATGACAACTAGTAAAAAACAACGGGCAAAACAGATGTTTTGGCGTTGGATACGACTTGCCCCATGGGACACGGACGGCACCATAAATTTGTATTTTTACCTAACTTAAAAGTTTCTAAAAAATTTTAGATGTAGCTATATAGGGAAGGGTATGACGTATATGTATGCAAAAGTTCAGAAATAAACATAATCGTATTTATGAGATATGAAAAAGACAAACTATGTATTCAAAACTATACAGAAGGTCCTCTGAAAGTCTGAAGTAAAAACTAGCTACCCTGCCAAAAACACACTCCTAAGTAGTGTTTAATTACCAGCTGACAATCAAACAGTGTTGACAGTGCCAACTCCCGATACCGTGCTCGACTCGTCCCATTTCCTCTGTCATCATCTATTCACACCAGCCGGCCGGCGCCGACCCGTGCAAGACCCGGCCGGTTGGCGTAGTCCTTCCTGGTGTGCAGTTAAAAGTCCACTTGCTGCGTGCAGCGAGAACAAAGATTGGGCATCGTATAAGAGCAGGAGAGGAGACTACAGTTTTTCACGAAAACGAAGAAGATATGTGTTTCATTCATTCAGTAAGAAGAAAAGCAGTACAACAGTGACCTAAAGGTCGAAGATAGGATCTATTATACACAACACGACTCCATGGCTAACAAACCCCGACGACAAGAGAACGATCACCACCGACAGATAAGCCTCGCCGACGCTAAAAACGATGCACAAGTGGAAAGACGAAGAGGATAGGGTTAGATGGTCCAAGGTAACGCTTCTAAGGAGGGAGCAACACCAAAGGCGTCGCCGTCACCGATCCAGCAAGAACCAGATCTAAAGTTTTCACCTTGGACCAAGCCATGAGATGTTAAGGTTAGTGCGGTGTAGCTCCACGACGAAACCTCCAAGGAGGGAAAAAGACGCCCAAGAACGTCATCATCGTCAGACCTGCCAAAGGGGCTAGATCAAGGGCTTTCATCCAGAGCACGGCACCCCACCATAGAGGATAAACCCATCACCCGATGGTCGCCGCCGTCTTGCTCACTCCTACCGACGCCTACGCCAGCCCAAGCCATGCGCCGAGGCCGCCCGTGCGCGAAGAGAAGATTGCACACTCGTAGGGAGCGGCAGCGACTACGCGGGAGTAGGCGACGAGCAGATGCAGGTGGGTAGGGGCGAACATGGGTCTGGCTCAGATCTGGCCACCTCCATAAGTGTCAAGGCCCTGCCGACACCGACCGCCTCCGACTTGCTTGCATGCGCCGAGTCCTGCGCTTGCCTGAGCCATGCGCCATGGCCGCCTGTGCGCGAACAAGATATTGCGTGCTCGTAGGGAGCGGTGACGGCAGCGGCAGTGGCGACGGCGCGGGAGTCAGCAACGTCCAACGGCCGGAGGGGGGTCACGGATCCGACCCGAAGACGGTCAGATCAGGCTGCCTCCGTCTCCCTTCACCTTAGCTCCAACTATCAATGGCTGCCGGGCTATGCCACTCCGATCACCCCTACTATCCTAGCTAGATCTGCCCGAAAGCGGGCAGATCTGGTCTACGATGGCCACTCATGCGGTTGCGGGAGGCCCCTGCTGCTCGTCGGCAATGGTGAGGGAGGAGAGGCCGAGGCAAGGGCTTTGTAAGGGTGGCTGAATCACCCCCTGAGTCACCTGGGAGTGGCTAAGGGGGTATGTAGAAGACTACAATTAAAGTTCACTTGCTGCGTGCAGCAGGAACAAAGAAAAGATTGGGCATGGTAGCAGGAGTGGAGACTGCAGTTTGCATGCCAATATATAAGGTTTTTCTTGCTATCAATTATTTATTTTGCTAGATTTACTAGTTTAATAAATAATAATAACTAAAATAAGTTGAAACTAAAAACAACTAAAAAACCGAAAGAACGGATCTATATTATTCAGCACTATTTATGTACGTACTTTACGTTCTACTTTCTCCCTTCTACAACCTGGAACCGCAAACCGACCGACGGCGCCGAGTACTCGCCGAGTTGCAACCGCGGTTGCTCGCGGTCCGTGTCATTTTGCTGCTCCTTATCATGATCGGCGGCGGCGGCGGCCTCATCCTCCTCGCGACTGCTGCAACCGGGAGCACTAGGTTGCTTGATGTGGCAACCCACGAAACATGCATGCGAGGACAACTGCATTATCATTCTACTCTCCCTCTCTCTCGAAAATTAAATTATGCAAAGATTAAAGCTCTGTTTGGAACAGGGAGATTTTTTATGATTCCTGTAGGAAATGACTAGTTTCTGCAAAATTTCTGTGCTTTAAATGTGGCCTTAAGCAGTATGGTCGGTGGTGGGGATAGAAGGTGGTTTCAAATCAAAACCTTCGTTTGCCTCTACGTCAGAAGTTTGTGCTTATACACATGCATATGTACGTACGTCCATAAGCTTTAGTATTATTCTAAAAAAACTTTAGTACCCAGTAATTTAACCGCCGTGGCGTTGTGTGTGCTCACGCAAAATTTCATCTATGTAGTCACGCGTGGTACTGTTAACTTTACTACTATGTAAGTTGCGTCGTTGACTATTGCTGCCTTTGTTTTTCCCCGCCCTCGCTTATATGCAGATCATCCGTCCGGATCCGGTGATCCACCTGCCAGAAGTCCGTACTTGGGTTACCGTGGCGCTGCCGCCGGTATGGCCTATACCGGCCAGGGTTGCAGGTCAAAATACAGTTGCGGACACTGACAGTAATCATGAGACGTTGAGCGATCGGCTGGGAAGCATGGTACACGCGCGTGGGATTCGGAGGCAATTTCATCATGCCTCGGCGTACGGAGATCAAGGAGAGAGGCTCAACCATATATGCCCTTTTATGTAAGATATGAAGATCTAGCTAGTTAACATGTATGAAATCGTACGTACCATATCGACCAATTTACAGTATAAGGCAAGAGATGGTTCTTGTCTCCACTTCAGGTGTATATTTTTTTAGACCAAAGATAGTGTTTTCATATATTTTTTCGGCGACAGTATTTTCAAACTGGGGATACCAGTTTTACAATGAGACTTTGATGATTGCTAAACTAGATGAGAGGGGAAAAAACTGAACAATAACACACAGAAGAGCAACACGCCTCCAGCAGATTTTCAGGCGCAGCGTGCTACAGAAACCAGATATAGATATGGAACAAATTCCCCTAAAGAAGCCAGCTAGTGTTCCAAGTAGTACTGCCTTGTACATATTAATTTAACTCTCAGTTAGTAGTTTGTAAAGATTAATTTACAAATGCATATAAAAAAGATCAATGTACAAATATATACTATTAATTTCAAGTAAAATTATAGAAGGAAAGTTCAAAACCAATGATATCTGGCCTTATCAATGAGCAAACAAGTGATCATTCGGGTAAAGTTTATTTGTATGCAATAGAATTGCAGAGCAGCCAAAACCATGAAAAAGGCACGGTCAACTATTGAGAATGCTTCACTTGATCCAAACCTCGTGCTAGGGTGCATCACAATTAGCTACTAAGCCTCATAGAGATCAAGATACTTAACTATCGATCCCACTTAACAGTATAGCAAATAGCATGACAAAAGAAAAAACAAGCCTTATTAGCAATCTGATCCTAACTCAATTCCTCCAACCGGTAAACACTAGGAAGGCTCGTAATCATCATCCCAAACCATTCCCTTGTCAAATCAGCTTGAAGGGACATGGATTCCCAATTCCCTTCCATTTCACTCATCGGAATCTAATACTTAATTAGCTCATGAAAACCATTAGTTCCGATGATTTGATTGTGATTAACCATCAAAAACTGGAACTATGGCTTAGATGCTTACATGGGATCCTCGTAACCATCACCCTCCTCTCCTGTGACCTCAACGGTGACTGCGATCCCTTTATCCAGCTCTCGGAGTAGTCTCCAGTTGAAATAGGGTCTAACAAAGAAAAATAATAGCAAGAGTAGGTGCTAACGTACTCAGCAAACATTATAATAGCAAAATGCACTGTATGCCTCTTCTCTTGTTCGTTATTACAATTTCTACTAATCTGATTGTGGAAAATAATCTTATCAAATTAAGTGGCATATTTTAATTTATGAAAACTTTACTTTTCACTTGGGAAAAGAAAGATCCTTAGTGATCCTTGTAGTCTCCAATTCAAGAAACAAGCATGAATTCATGTTTTTTTATTGTGCACTGTGCAGGGTTGTGCCACTATATCTATAGCTACTCTGAATCATTATAAACTAGGTATCCCATATTCAGATTATTCAGATTGCAGATTCTTCAGATCGCGACTTATCAGAAAATCCTGATCAAATTAAAATCGATTCTCAGATAAGCGTATCCAAACAGGGCCGAAGTCATATCGGTACTTCAGATGCTTCCCTATATGTATGACATGTGGGTCCTGTCCGAGTTAAGTTAGTTTGTCGTCCAAAGTCCGTGCCGGTTTCCAAAAATTGAGAAGAGTCATCTTCTTCACGCAAGTTGTCCAATTTTCGGCTGAGGGAAATTTCCAAAAGTATTTGAGAACTTTCCGAGAGTTCCAAACGAGAAGGTTCGGGAAGGAAGTGAACGGCGCCGAGTGGCACAAGGACTTGAGCTGAGTGGGTTTCGGCCCACGTGGGCTCATCACAGACTGGCATTCTCCAAGTGTTTTTTTTCTTTCAGTTTTCAACCCTTTTCTGCAAAGCAGGTTCCAAAGCAAACAACTTTTATTTGTGTTAGGGTTTGTGGCCATTAACCGTAATTTCGGCACTTTTCTTACCAAATTACACACAAAAATTAGGATATATGACACGCACAATATGAACGCCAGCAGACATGAACCCATTGACCATCACTTCCCCCTTCAGAGGTTGGAGGCGACATCCTCAATTCCGAGCCTAGAAAAATCCTAACAAAGGCAATGAACCCTAACAATGGCGTGGCCAGCCAACCAGTCTATTTAAGGGGCCAAGTGTTGTCTTATATGCATGTCACTATTACGCCAATTGACCGGTCTTAGTGCCAACAAGCTTGCACTAAGCATAAAGCATGTTGTACTAACCAGTCAGATGTCCCTAAAAAAAAACTAGTCAGATGAAGGCTGAAGGCACGGGCAGGGGTATGCGGCTCTGCGTTCCCCTTGGTCTCGTTGTCTCCTTGCATTTGAGATAGTGTGTTTGAGAGGTAGCAATTGTTGTTGCTTGTCTATTTTCAAGATGGGCAAGTTTACCTAGCAATTTGTTGTTACAAGTGTTTACAACTTTGGGCATCAATGTATATACAAGTATTTAGAATGGCCAGAGCCCTGCTCTTTTGGGCTTACGTTTGTAGTTTCTAACTTTTACCTTTTTAATTTCTGTTTTTTTTTTCTATTTTTTGGTTTTTTTTCTTTTCTTTTTTGCCGTATACTTTTACATCGTCCGAGGACAGAGAACCAGCTTTTTTCTATTTTTAAATTTAATTACGGTAAAAAAATTATAGCAGTTACAGTTAAAAACTTTAAATAGTACCAACTAATTAAGCCTAAATGAGTGTGATTAAGAGATGAAGCATAGAAGCATGCCTCTGAGTTTGGCGACTTCGACAGCTAGCTAACTCGAAATGGTTGTATGAGCTCTAGGACAGTAGACGCGTGCTTGACGGTTACATTGTTGTGTAATACAAAAGGCACAAGTCGGTAGCACTAGTACGAAACAGTACAACCGACGAGTGAAACAGATTGTCTCTAGTCATCTACTTGATATGACTGAGCTAGCCCCATGGGGCACGTATGAGCAGGTCAATAGTCGCTAAGACTCGGAATGGAAAAAACAGAATGCGCTCGCTCTTCTTTTTCCCTTTTTTGGGCGCTACAGCCGCACAGTATGACAACTAGTACGAAACAGTACACAACAATGTGCAAAACAGAATGCTGACTTGCCCCATGGGACACAATGTACAACCGTCTGTATTTATGGGTCAGTGATAATCGAAGGTCATCACAGACGGTTTTTAGTTAAAAACCGTCTGTGATACTGATCATCACAGACGGTTTTTGAGTAAAAACCGTCTGTGATAGCTATAATCACAGACAGTTTTTAACTAAAAACCGTCTGTGATAACTATAATCACAGACGGTTTTTAACTAAAAACCGTCTGTGCTATTCTCTTCTACCCCTAAATCTATTTCTGTTTATTGGCTAGCCTCAGGAAATGCTAGCCATGCTCTCTGAAACAAGCAGATCAACATGTACATGTATACATCCTCACATCTCAATTCATTTCATAAACATAAAACATCCATTTCGCAAATCAATTAATTGAAATGAGAACAAGCAAATACAGTATGAAACACAGTACACATTTTAAGATTAGAGTCTACCATTACAAGAATAGACAGACAAACAACAAACAATAAAGAGGAGGAGAATAACAAACAGGTTGCTCATCTAGCTAACACAACAAGAACAGAGAAAAGCAAAGATCCTCTATGCCTAGGCCTTCTCGCCCCTGATGCAGCGCGCGAGCTGGATGTCTTTGACGCCCACCATCGTCGGTGTTGATTGAGCGCTGCCTTGGCATGAGCTAGTTGCTTCTGCGGTGTCTTGCCTCCCGTTGACGTGTGCGTCGTCTGCAAGGAGGAGGACAGCAAGGAGGAGAAGAACAACAAGAGGAGGAGAACAAGGGCAGCAAGGAGGATGAAACTAACAAGGAGGAGGAAACTAGCAAGGAGGCTGGGTTTTGGTAATATTTATAGGGGAGGGAGAGGGAGGGAGAGGCGGGAGTTCGAAATTTTGGGCGCGGGAAAAGAGAGGCGGAGCTACGATCCGTGGGGTGAGGAGGATTGACGGGCCCGGTGGTCAGATTATCACAGACGGTTCTATTGGCTAGAACCGTCTGTGATGAATGAATATCACAGACGGTTCTATATATAGAACCGTCTGTGAATTAGAGCACATAATTTTATATACCGATACAATATAAATAACTAGTATGAAAAGAAAAAAAGCAAATTTTTATATAGCTTATATATACTCATTTAAAAGGTTTCGACGAGATCTACAACTTTGCAGTTGAAGCAAAATCCAAATTCCGAAAGGAAGACCAAGAAAATGGGCAAAAACAGACACCAAAAACTTGCGACGTATGTTTAGGTTCAAAGATGGCCGATTTTCGGGGTCTTGGAGGGCGACTGGCGCAAGCGGGTCATTATTTTTGGATCGGGCTCGTCGTTAGCTTTCCAACGAGTACAAGAACGTCGAAAACGAACACCGTATGCAAAAGTTATGCCCGTTTTACTGAAGGTGTGTCAAAACTGAATCCTACTCGGACTCAGGCGGGAAATTATGAAATTTTGGGAAATTGCAAGGCGGGAAACATATCACAGACGGTTTTTAATAAAAAACCGTCTGTGATATTCCAGTATCACAGACGGTTTTATAATAAAATCCGTCTGTGATAATCCGGAATATCACAGACGGTTTTTTATCCAGTATCACAGACGGTTTTATAATAAAATCCGTCTGTGATAATCCGGAATATCACAGACGGATTTTATTATAAAACCGTCTGTGATATTCCAGTATCACAGACGGTTCAGAGGTAAGAACCGTCTGTGATACTCCTTTTTCCCGCCACAAATACCACAGACGGCCTTCAAATTAAAACCGTCTGTAATAGTGTACATCACAGACGGTTTCACAAAACCGTCTGTGATTTGGCGTCTACTATCAGCCTTTCTGTAGTAGTGACAGCTGATTTATAACTACTAAAAAAGAAATTGCTATAAATTCTCACGAAAAAACATCTAACCCTTGATTAGGTGTATCGTAATTAAAGTTGAACTATAGCCGTAGTTGGGTATTATTATTATTTAAAAAAAGAAACATGCTAGAAATTCTAACAAAAGCAAAATATCTGGCTCTTAATCTGGTGGACTCTAATTATGATTTTAATTATAGCCATTATATCATTAGATGTTATTATCAGACCTCTTAAACTTTAAAAATAAGATAAGATTGAATTCCTAATCTTTTATACGGCTATGAAGTTTGAAAGAAAGAAAACAACGTCCAGCTTCCAACGATTTTATGGCCTATTGGTTAACTGAAAATAATAATATAATGTATAGCCTGATGATTGCTTGGCTACGTGAGTTTTTTTCCAGAAGGCCACATGCATGTGTGGCATGGACAAGCTAGCCCTATGCATAGCAAGATCTCACGGCATGCACGTTGCTTGGGCTTTGATCGATGGTCCTGCATGCACGGTAGAACCGTTTGTCTTTGCGATATTCGTGCTCTGAGATGATGTACATCAACGTCCTGTCCATACATGGAACCAGATGAAGAAAGTCATCGCTCTGTCTGGCTCAGAGCTTCGTCAGCGTCTTGTACACTGTACAGCGACTCCTTGACGAGCATAGATAGAGACCAGTGAAGAAGGTCGAGGAGGACAAAGCGCACATATGGGTGTGTTTGGCGCGGTTGCAACTTATGTTTTTTAGTTGAAATTTTTGAATTTTAGCTGTTTACGACAGAGATTACGGAGAGAGATACTCACTTACGATTTTGGTTAATACAAATGTTAGACTTTTAACGTATACTACAATTAACTTGTAGACACTGTCTTGAAAAAAATATCCCGTTTGAAAGTTAGGTACTATAGCAAAAGCCAAAAAATCGCTAGTTTCGGTCGAAAAGAACAGGCCCATAATCTTTTGCCTCCATCCGGACTCCAGAGGTTGGGGCGCATATGGTGGAGCAGCCGCGCTTATGTCTTTTCGAAATAGCTTATGTGTATAAATCAAAGAAACACTAAATCTAAGAAATACTTAATGAGAAATGCCTATATATACATCTATTAAATTATATACTAAAACCACTTAACCCTTTTCAAAAGATTTAGTAGGGGCAGAGAGAGTAAAAATTACAATAACTACACTCTAGATTCCCTTAATAAATAAATATATTGAAAAAGATACTCTAAGATTATAGACAAATACAGCGAAGGAGAGAGAGAGGGAGAGGGAGTAGTTCCAAACCGTCATGGACTACCTATGACTCTAAAGTGTTAGGGGTCTATTCGCCGTATTATGGTAGTCCGGACTGGCAGATGGGTAGGGATTCGGGAGAAGTATATGGATGTCTTTTTGTTGGACAGATGGTATGAAGTGTCCGATCTTCACGATGTATGATCAAAGATAATTTTAGATTTATGTAACCTGATGAACCGATGGCGCCAACCATTGTTTCAATGCAACAACTTACGACAAAAGAATTCACCCAACCACACGTTTCAATCCTTATCTACTCAGCCAGGCAAATGTAGACGTGTTCTTTTTGCAAAAAAATGAGAAAATTATAAGAAGAACGGTTGAGCTGGCCCCGCGTGCTTTCCTTGGTCACGCACAACACAAAACCAGCATGTCTCTCTCTTTCCTTATCTTGTTTCCTTCCATGCACGGCTGCATGTATGCACCAGAAAACCTTTCCCTCCTTTCTTCTCAATGCTGCCAAACTAAGACAGTTAATCGGAGAGTTGGCGTTACATGCCGAAATGTTCGTCTTGGATTCCTCGCAGTACTGGACAATTTATCCGTCTCAACAGATCCACGCGGTAAGGAAATTAGGCTCACCGTACGAGGACCGCGCGATGCCGCCGGTCAGCGCCTCTGCGGCATTCGGCTCACTTGCTCAGACAGAGGTTACGAAAGCAGAAGCAGAAGCTTACGCATGACTACGGTAGTCTGGACAAGGCAGATGGGAAGGAATTCGGGGGAAGTCTACGGATGTCTTTTCCTTGGACAGCTAAGTCACTGTCAGAGATTATTACAACCTGTACTCCACCGCAGTTTCTCCATGAAGCCTAGCCACCATTGAGAGAGATGCCTATCGGAGACTTGGCGTTACATGTTGAATTGTCTTGGTCGGTAAGGAATAGGCTCACCGTATCAGGACCGTGCGATGCCGCTGGTCTACTCTTAATTTTTATGGTCAGCGCCTCTGCGACATTCGCAACCGCGAAGACTGGAAGCACCAGCGGCACGGCCGCGCGCGTAATAGTGCACCTAGCTACACGCCTTTGTTTTTACCAGAATAATTAGGGCTTACCGAGACTTTGGACTATCAACACGTATCCTCCGAGAAATAGTTTACGAACGTTTGTTACCGGGAGCGCGAGCGCCGGCTGCACGTACGGTTAGCTAGCTTGCAACAAACGTGAGTGCCTGTATTTGGGCTTTTGCAACGTAGTCGTGTTATAGAAATTAAGCGTAATAAAATGTAGTGCGTTCTTGTTGTGGCTATGAAGGTCAAGCTTATTTAATTTTGGTGTGGTAACGTATGGCATTAAAGCAAACGTCACCCGAAGAGATTCGGAGGATTTCTCGAGAGTTTTACAATCTAATACGATGTTCTAAAGGCCATATGCTAGAACCTAGTGGGAGATGTGGCCCTTTCAATTTTTTGTTTGGTTAATATCCTACTGGCCAGATGTAAGAGCAATATATAAAAAAATAGATTGGGAATTGCGGCATATACAAAATAGACAAAATGACATTATTTCTCAATCCTAATGACATTATTTCTCAATCCTGACGTAAAAAATTTACTCTGTGAAGAATTTCGGTTTGTCACCCACGAATGGCCTATTCTCTCATTTTGCCATCGATTTTTTCCTCTTTCATTTTTGCCGCTTTTACATTAAGACCTTTTTATTTGTTTTTGCTATTGTCGTCAAATCAAGAGGCATTGACCGGCTCAGAGATGTCAGATATTTTCATAAAGCCAAAAATGCCCTCAACTCCTTCGCCGACCAAGGCGTATTGTAATTATGCGTGTTTTCTCCGCTGCTCATCCGCTGCCCCCTTCAAACTCACCACAACTTGCTAATTTCCTGCATCTGGAGATCGAGCTATGAAGGATACGCGAAGGTCGGGCCGTCAGTGTCTTGATTCCAATACGGTAGCATATACCAGCACACGCTGTTGGTCCCTTCTAGCTCGTAAAATGGCGGCATATGAGGTCTGTGGACATTCGTCTATGACTCATTGAAAAAGCTTCAGAAGATGACGTGGGTCTAGGTCTTGCCTGTCCAAAACACCATAGGTCTAGGTCTTTTGTTTCCGCATGCGTAGTTTGTGTACTATGCTGCTTCTTAGGAAATGCTTAAAACTGGATTACCTCAAAGATGCTGCCAACTGGATATTGTAATGGTTTAATCAAAACCTTGCTAAAGGTATCTGAAAACGCTGTGCAAAAAAGTTGCAATACAAAAAATTGTAATATATCAAATATACATAACTACTAAAATATCATATGATCAGGATTAAATAATCCATTAAATACGACTTTAATACTCAATTAAGGCTCTAAATATCTATGTGGTCGTAAGCATTCAATGGCAATTGCTCGAGTTCTTGGTCGGAGATCCACTGTACATTTTACTCGATCAAGATCTCAACAACTAGTGTAAGGGTCCGCCCTGAGGCAATGGGTCGTGTACTCCCTTTCAGGTGCTAAGTAGGTTTCTCGCCATCTCCAACGTGCGGAGCACACTGCTAATCAGGAACAATGCTACTAAACATTTGCCGTTTTCTGGCTCGGCTGCTTCTTACTATTTTACGGGTTTTTGTCAGTGGCAGCCTCGGTGGTGCTCGAGGTCATTCATGCGCCACTAGTATTCTAGTAAGCACGTAGGTAAGTACGTAGTTTTCTGTCTAGTATTCGTACCGCTGTTACATGTATACGTTTTTTCTCTGTTTCCTTTGTCCTTTTTGGTTCATGGCCTGATATTTCCACCATCATCGCAGATGACCCGGGCGGCGGCTGCCCAGAATTGCCCAATCCGAGCTGTCCGCCCTGTAGACACAAGGGATAAGAAGCGCATTCTATTTGTAGGCAATGAAACGTACGTGCGAAGATTCTCCAAATCGTTCGATCTGAGAACGTATGTGCGTTTGAGCACGCTAAAGATCATGGGAAGGCGCGGTTCGTTGCGTGGGAAGTTTGAACGAGCTGGATGTTTTTTTCCACGATCCATTGCGTAGGAAGCTTAATTTGTACGTAAAGAAATAAAATATTTATCATTCTACAGGAGCTATTTACTTTCTACAAGTGTAACCCCTTTAAATCAATGATAATTGTGGCAAATTAGGAAGGCGATCAAGCAAGCTTGCATGTTTGAAAAGTTCCTCCGATCTTACCTGCTCGGCAGTTGTTTTAGGAGTTGAGAGGTAAAGGATCCTATAATAGTCCTGCTCACACACAGGTGGAAAGCCAATGGGTGTGCCATGGCAATCTAACCCAAGCAATCGAGCAACAAATTATACTCTGGTATCTTTGTTATGCACATTAGCCCCATCAGATTTAATACTGCGAGATACATTATGAGCATGTTACAATAGCAAGAACGATGTAGATGATTTTCACATAGAGAACCAAAATACCAATAGCAAAACAACCATAACAAGAGAGAAGATTTGTCAATGTTGACTATAAAATCCTCAAGTACAACCTCGAGAGAGTAAAGGGATTGTAATCTCTTATGACCCTCTCTAACCTTTTGGCAATCAGCTTCTAATTCTCTTGTGCACCCCTAATTGTTTCTAACTTGCTTTTGATGAGTTTCTCTTGGCTTGGCTTTTTATGTTGCTATGGTCACACCTCATGGCTTTTTGGTCCCTCATGTCCTCGTCCAAATGGAAGTAGGAATCTTTTTGCGAGTAGTATTAGGATAGGGATCATTCCGTCACACCTCTTCAAATCCTAAAAGAAGTTGAATCCAAGTAAGGTATGAGTCACCTTTCACAACACAATAGGCTATCTCATCCAAATTAAGGTAAAAGAAATCAGGGTGAACGATGTTCTCAAAAAATTAGGGTCAAAGATAGAATTAGAGGCTAGATTATTCTTTAGTACTAGATTTTTTGTATAGTGTAAGGATTCTAAGGTAAAAAAGACTCGAGATGCTTGTAAATACGTATCAAAAGCAAGGTAGAACGATGCTTGGAAATAGAGATTCACCAGTCAGCCCCCAATCCCTATTTCCACCATCCGCTTCCCCCGTGCGGCCGTGAGGTCCCCAGCCCCGCCTCCATCCACAGATCTGCTAACCATAAATACGTATGGATCCTTACTTTAGGTTTTTCGTATACATTGTAATTACGTATGGGTCCTTGCTATCCGTTTTTCGTATATAGACCCTTGCAACACAGCGTAGCGCACTCTTTTGCTTTGATTCACGTTGTAACTAGCGCATCGTGATGCCGTGTTTTCACAGCTAGTTACTCTTCCTAATTTTTAAGCCTCTTACGATTGCCTAAGTCCATGAGGAGGATCCTCAGGCCCGTATAAGGCCCAGCGCAAGTGGACCGATCGCGCTAGGCCCCCAAAATTTTTGGGCCCCGATCCGACTCCTCACGACCTCACGTGTAGAGCGACGAAGTTGGAAGTCGAATCGACAGTCGACACTTCGACTTCGCTGGTCGAGCGATCCGCATCCGCCATTGTCTCAGGAGCCAAGCCATCACTCATCAGCAGCCATTTACTCATTTAGCAATAGCAAATAGCAATTCCATTCAGCAGGTTGCAGACTTGCAGTGCAGTGCTGCACGCAGACGCAGGAGCCAGGAGGCAGGACGGAGGACGTCTGCATAACTGCATTCTTGCAGTTGTAGGTAGCCAGGTATGTGGACATTCAATAGGAAATTTGTTTTGCACTTGCACTAAACCTAATTAGTATTTAATCTTTAGTTTTATTGTGTTTGTGATTTATGAACAGGCCAACCGGGAGGTCTATTTACTTCTAATGTCTTCTAGTTCTAGAATTAGAAAATATGAGTCTGGTCATGAAAAGCGCAAGAAGAAACAAAGACTTGAACGGTTCGCTCAGACTCAGAAGGGTGCTCTTGATAAATTTGTTGTGAAAGAATGTCAAACTTCTATAGAAAATCAAAATCTTCAGGCAGACATCGATGACAATCATGGTGATAACACAAACAATGTTGAGGTTCACACTTTGGAGATTGATGAAGTTAGGGGCAACGACAATGCTGATGGTGTTGATGCCACCATTGATGGATCAGCTAGCATTGAAAGTGATAATGATCCGAGGGTTCCTTTTGAGCCTAATATATTCGATCCAAGATATTGGAATGGACTTGATCAAGAAAAGATTGATATTTTGGTCCAAAAGGGTCCTAAAAGAGACTTGTCTATTCAGAAAGGTCCTAAAGATAGATTATCCAAAAGGTTTTCTGCAGCATTGTACACTAGAGTTTTATCAAATGGAGAAAAGTGTGATAGAGAATGGTTGGTATATTCCAAAGAGCTTGATAGAGTATTCTGTTTTTGTTGCAAATTGTTAAGAAAGGGCCATTTAAAAAGTCAGCTAGCAAATGAGGGTTTTAGTGATTGGTCACATGTTAACATTAGACTTAAAGATCATGAGACTAGTGCAGACCATATCACAAATATGGCAGCTTGGTATGACATGCGTCTTAGGTTTGATAAAAATCAAACTATTGATAAAGTTGCTCAGAGAGAACTAGAGAAAGAAAAGGACCATTGGAGGAAGGTTTTGTTCAGAATCATTTTGATTGTAAAATTCCTTGCAAAACATAACTTGGCATTTCGTGGCACTAATAGCAAGTTGTACCAAGATAGCAATGGGAATTTCTTAGGTATGGTTGAAATGATGGCGGAATTTGATCCGGTTATTCAAGAGCATGTTCAGCGCATAACAAATGATGAGGCTCACGTACATTACCTTGGTCATGGCATCCAGAATGAGTTAATCAATTTGCTTGCTGCTGCTATCAGGTATGAGATAATTAGAAAAATTAAGGAATCAAAGTATTTCTCAGTTATACTTGATTGTACCCCTGATATAAGCCACCAAGAACAAATGTCTTTGATCATTAGATATGTTGATACTTCTTCAGATTCTTTCTGCATTGAGGAATCATTCTTAGGTTTTTTGGATATAAATGATACAACAGGACAATGATTGTTTGATGTTTTGCAAAAAGAATTGAAAGATCTTGACCTTGATATAGATAATGTGAGGGGACAAGGATATGATAATGGATCAAATATTAAAGGGAAAAATCAAGGGGTACAAAAGAAACTTTTGGATATCAATCCTAGGGCTTTTTATTCTGCTTGTGGTTGTCATAGTCTTAATTTAACACTATGTGATATGTCAAAGAGTTGTGGTAAAGCAAAAGATTTTTTTGGAGTCATTCAGCGTATCTATAAAATATTTGCTAAATCCACTAAGAGATGGCAAATTTTGAAAGATAACATATCAGGGTTGACTCTTAAGCCATTGTCATCTACTCGTTGGGAGAGTCGTGTTGATAGTGTTAAGGCTATAAGGTTCCAGATGCAAGAAATAAGAGAAGCTTTACTTGAAGTATCAGATACTGATAATGATCCAACAATAAGTAGTGAAGCCAAATCCTTGGCAACCAATGAGCTTGGTGACTTTGAATTTATAGTATCAATAATTATCTGGTATGAAGTATTATCTGCTATTAATTTGGTCAGTAAACAATTACAAGCAAAGGATATGCTTATTGATATTGCTATTGAGAAAGTGCAAGGGCTGATTTCCTTCTTCGGTAAGTATAGAGAAACTGGTTTTCCAAATGCATTGGAATCTGCAAAAGAAATTGCACGTGAGATGGGTATTGAGCCAACATTTCGTACCAAGCGTAAAATCAAAAGGAAAAGACAATTTGATGAGACCCCTGATGATGCATCTATTGCTTCACAGTCTGCGGAGGAGTCAATTAGAGTCAATTATTTCTTACCTATTGTTGATCAAGCCATTGGTTCACTAACTAGGAGGTTTGAACAATACCAAGGGTATGAAAAAACTTTTGGCTTTCTGTTTACTTCACAAAAATTGTGCTCCTTAGATGACAAGAGTTTGTTGTCTTCTTGTGAACATCTTGAGGCGGCACTTAAGAGTGGTGAACATTCTGATATTGTTGGCAAAGAATTACATGTGGAGTTAAAGTTCCTTCAAGATTTCATCCCTAAGGAAGACATGGGCCCTCTTGATATTCTGAAGTTTGTGAAACGGATGGGCTGTTTTCCTAATGCCCTTATTGCGTACAGAATTTTGTTAACTATTCCTGTGACAGTTGCATCTGCAGAACGAAGCTTTTCAAAATTGAAGTTGTTGAAGTCCTATATGCGTAGTACTATGACACAAGAAAGACTCAATGGATTGGCAACAATTGCACTTGAAAATGATGTTTTGGAGAAGATTAAATATGAAGACATACTTGAAGATTTTATTTCGAAGAATACCAGAAGAATGATGCTTTTTACTAGAAGCTAAGAAGATTTCGGTAAGATTCACCCATTACTCCTTTAGCATGAATTTCTATTGTAGTTCTTAATATTGCAAAAAAAAACAAGTCTGTTATAATGTAAAATTCAAATACACTTTGGTATCTGTATTTGTCTGAAATAGGCCCCATTTTGTATTTTGCACTAGGGCCTAAAATTCTCAGATACGGGCCTGAGGATCCTTTGTACCTGTTAGTGAAGCTGCGCATAAAGATGATTGCTACGGCAATTCGCGCTGCGCCGTCTGTAGTACTAGTAACAGAGGTGGCCATGGGGGGCTAATTGTGTGCTTTACTAAGGAATGCTCAAAATATAACAGATGTCCATATGATACTGCTGGAAATTCGACATGATAACAGTGTGGACGCATGGCAATTGGATATCCCCCTAGGAGATCTAGGGCTGCTCATGTCTTGTCATCAGATCTACTGTTGGTTTCCAAAGACTGATCGATCACAACGACGATATTACAGAGGGCGCCCTTGCCCTCCTTGGTAAAATGTAACGTGTATCATAGCTTTTAAAATAGTCCACTATAGCTGTAATAGGGTTTTTTATCTTTCACTAGTAGTACAAAAGGCTACCTCAGACTGGCAAAACTCGACAGTTGGTAAATTGATGAGAAAGTCTCATTAGTTCCTTCCTAAATTTTGATCATAGATCCGCCACTAATATACTTGTGCCACAATATAAACTAATGTTTTTGTAGTTTACTCCTTAATTAATAACCCCGTCCCATGGCGCACGCAAGAAAGCTAAAGGGAAGACCGTAGACATGGCCCTTTCTTCAGACAATAGACAAGCAGACCGAACGGGAAACATACAATTTCAACTTTATATGGAGGCGCTTTTTCCACAATCCTCCGCGTTATATAGGCCACTTCTTCTGCCTTCTGAGTCCTGCGAAGAGAGTGAGCACCGTAGAGAGGGACCTCCCAATCTTCTCCTCATAAGTAACCAGGCGAAGCAGAAAGCGCACCAGGAATTCGCCGCGCGATGCTGCCGGTAGCTTGCCGCGTCCCGTCTGCTCGGTTGTTTACGATCCAGCTCGTTTTGCTGGCGTTTATCATCGGCGGTAGCCTGCTCGTCATGCCCGCGGCTGCCAAAACTGGGAGCAGCGGCAGCTCGGGGAGCAGCGGCAACAGTGAGTACTGTACCCCTTATAGACTTTACTGTTAATTTGCAACCTGCTGTGCTTACCGCACAATTTTCCATCTTTTAGTAATCCTACCGCTACCGTTATCTAAAATATGTTTGTATTTTTGTCGTCCCCTGAGTTTGTTTACGTCTTTTTCTCTTTTTTTTCCTTTTTTGGGCGATATAGCCGGATAATATGACAACTAGTAAAAAACAACGGGCAAAACAAATATTCTTGGCGTTGGATACGATCATACGACTTGCCCTATGGGACACGGACGGCACCAAATTTACTTGGTATAATATTTGTAACGGAATCTAACTACAGCAGGCTATAAACAAAAATAGAATAGTCCATGGAATTATGGCGGCGTCTCCGGTAAATTTGTATTTTTACCTAACTTAAAAGTTTCTAAAAAATTTTAGATGTAGCTATATAGGGAAGGAAAAGTTTATAAAAAATTTTAGATGTAGCTATATAGGGAAGGGTATGATGTATATGTATGCAAAAGTTAAGAAATGAACTTAATCGTATTTATGAGATATGAAAAAGACAAACTATGTATTCAAAACTATACAGAAGGTCCTCTGAAGTAATTAAGAACTAGCTACCCTGCCAAAAAAACACTCCTAAGTAATGTTTAATTACCAGCTGACAATCGAACAGTGTTGACAGTGCCAACTACCGATACCATGCTCGACTTGTCCCATTTTCTCTGTCATCTATCCCATTTCCTCTCTGTCATCATCTATTCACACCAGCCGGCCGGCGCCGACCCGTGCAAGACCCGGCCGGTTGGCGTAGTCCTTCCCGGCGTGCAGTTACAAGTCCACTTGCTGCGTGCAGCAAGAACAAAGATTGGGCATCGTATAGGAGCAGGAGAGGAGACTATAGTTTTTCTCAAAAATGAAGGAGATATATGTTTCATTCATTAATAAGAAAAGCAGTAGAACGATGACCTAAAGACCAAAGATAGGATCTGTAATACACAACACTACTCCGTGGCTAACAAACACCCGATGTCAAGAGGACGATCACCACTGAAGGATAAGCCCTGCCGACACTAAAAACGACACACAAGCGGAAAGACGAAGAGAATAGGGTTAGATGGTCTAAGGTAACGCTTCCAAGGAGGGAGCAACACCGAAGGCGTCACTGTCACCGATCCAGCAAAAACTAGATCTAAAGTTTTCACCCTGGACGAAGCCACCAGACTTTAAGGTGAGTGCGGTGTAGCTCCACGACGAAGCCTCTAAGGAGGGAAAAAGATGCCCAAGGACGTCATCATCGTTGGATCTGCCAAAGGGGCCAGATCAAGGGTTTTCACCTAGAGCACGACACCCCACCACAGAGGATAAACCCATCACCCGCCAGTCGCGCGCCTGCTACTTGTCCTAATGGGCCGGCCCGCTGGGAGGAGTTCTGGCCCACGCAAGTGTGGAGTTCAAAGGGCTGGGCCACTTTGGAGCTGTACTAGGTCAAATAGGTGGGCTGAATACATGGGGAAAAAAGAAAAAATGTGCACGTGGGACCCACTCGACTAGGTGGCAGTTGGGCCCACATGCCACCTTGGATAACAATATTAAAAAAACAATAAAATAATTTATGACACACCATCCTTGTCATAGATTTATGACGATTGCAAATTGGTGTTTATGACACGACAAATATTGTCACGATATGGAATTTGACTACCTTTAAAACGTTTTTTGTGACGTGCATTTAGTTATGTCACTAAGTTGAAATGCCTCCAAAACAAACGTCATAAACTGATCGATTTAGTGACCTTTTGATCAGATGTCATGCCATAAACGTCATAAAATGACACATCTCTTGTAGTGATGAGCAGGAGAGGAGACTACAGTTTTTCACGAAAACGAAGAAGATATGTGTTTCATTCATTAAGAAGAAAAGTAGTATAACGGTGATTTAAAGGCCGAAGATAGGATCTGTTACACACAACACGACTCTATGGCTAACAAACCTCGATGACAAGAGGACGATCACCACCAAAGGATAAGCCCCGCCGACGCTAAAAACGACGCACAAGCGGAAAGACGAAGAGGATAGGGTTAGATGGTCCAAGGTAACGCTTCCAAGGAGGGAGCAACATCGAAGGCGTCACCGTCACTGATCCGGCAAGAACCAGATCTAAAGTTTTTACCCCAGACGAAGCCACGAGACCTTAAGGTGAGTGCGGTGTAGCTCCACGACGAAGCCTCCAAAGAGGGAAAAAGACGCCCAAGGACGTCATCATCGTCGGATCTACCAAGGGGGCCAGATCAAGGACTTTCTTCCAGAGCATGGCACCCCACCACAGAGGATAAACCTGTCACCCGCCGGTCGCCATCGTCTTGCTTGCTCCTGCCAACGCCTGCGCCCGCCCAAGCCATGCGTTGAGGCCGCCCGCGCACGAAGAGAAGATTGCACGCTCGTAGGGAGTGGCAGCGGCTGCGTGGGAGTAGGCGACGAGCAGATGCAGGTGGGTAGGGGGTGAACACGGGTCCGGCTCAGATCTGGCCGCCTCCATAAGCATCAAAGGCCCCGCCAACACCGGCCGCCTCCGGCTTGCTCGCATGCGTCGAGTCCTGTGCTCGCCTAAGCCATGCGTCGTGGCCGCCCACGTGTGAAGAAGATATTGTGTGCTCACAGGGAGCAGTAACGGCGACGGCGCGGGTCAGCGACGTCCAGCGGCAGGAGGGGGATCACGGATCCGAACCGGAGACGGTCAGATCAGGCCGCCTCCGTCTCCCTTCGCCTTAGCTCCAACTATCGACGGCCGCCAAGCTATGCCACTCCAATCACCCCTACTATCCCTGCCAGATCCGCCCAAAAGCAGGTAGATCTGGTCTACGACGGCCACTCATGCGGCTGCGGGAGGCCCCACCGCCGCCGTCGCCGCTAGCCGGCGATGGCGAGGGAGGAGAGGCCGAGGCGAGGGCTTTGTGAGGGTGGCTAAATCACCCCTGAGTCACCTGGGAGCGGCTTAGGGGGTATGTAGAAGACTACAATTAAAGTCCACTTGCTGCGTGCACCAGGAACAAAGATTGGGCACGGTAGCAGGAGAGGAGACTGCAGTTTGCATGCCAATATATGGGGTTTTTTCTATCAATTATTTATTTTGCTAGATTTACTAGTTTAATAAATAATAATAACTAAAATAAGTTGAAACTAAAAATAACTAAAAAACACACATATATTATTCAGCACTATCTGTGTACGTACTACTTTCTCCCTTCTACAACCTGGAACCGCAAACCGACCGACGGCGCCGAGCACTCGCCGAGTTGCAACCGCGGTTGCTCACGGTCCGTGTCATTTTGCTGCTCCTTATCATGACCGCCGCCGACGGCGGCCTCATCCTCCTCGCGACTGCTGCAACCGGGAGCACTAGGTTGCTTGATGTGGCAACCCATGAAACATGCATGCGAGGACAACTGCATTATTATTCTACTCTCTCTCTCTCTCTCTCTCGAAAATTAAATTATGCAAAGATTAAAGCTCTGTTTGGAATAGGGAGATTTTTTATGATTCCTGTAGGAAATGACTAGTGTTAAAATTAATCTTGACTTAGAGTCTTAGTCGCAGTTGAGTTAGTCTACGTGTGTAATTTAAGTTGAAGTGGTGTCCAACTTGAAATCCTAATACGTGTGTTATTAGCATATATATTGGTAGGCTTGTAACTAGTTTAGATGTGTAATTTATGCAAGAAATAAAGTAAAGAAATCGAAGGCTAAATTTTGTTACAACTAGTTTCTGCAAAATTTCTGTGTTTTAAATGTGGCCCTCAAGCAGTATGGTCGGTAGCGGGGATACATGTGAGGTCACCTGAGTCACTGATAATAGGACCGGGTGGCAAATCTGTTGCCACTCGAGTCATAAGGGTGGCAAATAGTTAAATTTTCCGGGGATAGAAAGTGGTTTCAAATCAAAACCTTCGTTTGCCTCTACGTTAGGGGTCGAGTAGAAGTTTGTGCTTATACACATGCATATGTACGTACGTCCATAAGCTTTAGTATTATTGTAAAAAAACTTTAGGAATAGTAATTTAGCCGCCGTGGCGTTGTGTGTGCTCACGCAAAAGTTCATCTATGTAGTGACGCGTGGTACTGTTAACTTTTCTACTATGTAAGTTGCTGCCTTTGTATTTCACCGCCCTCGCTGATATGCAGATCATCCGTCCGGATCCGGTAATCCACCTGCCAGCAGTCCGTACTTGCATTACAGTGCCACCCATGCGCCCTATACCAGCCGGAGATGCTTCGATTGCAGAGCCGGACGGTAATCGTGAGACGCTGAGCGATCGGCTGGGATGCATGGTACGCGCGTGGGATCGGAGGCAATTTCACCATGCCTCGGCGTACGGAGATCAAGGAGAGAGGCTCAACCATATATGCTCTTTTATGTAAGATATGAAGATCTAGCTAATTAACATGTTTGAAATCGTACTTACCATATCGACCAATTTACAGTATAAGACAAGAGATGGTTCTTGTCTCCACTTCAGGGGTATTTTTTTAGACCAAAGACAGTATTTTCATAGATTTTTTTCGGCGACAGTATTTTCAAACTGGGGATACCAGTTTTACAATGAAACTTTGATCATAGCTAAACTAGATAAGAGGGGGAAAAACTGAACAATAACACACAGAAGAGCAACACGCCTCCAGCAGATTTTCAGGCGCAGCGTGCTACAGAAACCAGATATAGATATGGAACAAATTCCCCTACAGAAGCCAGCTAGTTTTCCAAGTAGTACTGCCTTGTACAGATTAATTTAACTCTCAGTTAGTAGTTTGTAAAGATTAATTTACAAATGCATATAAAAAAGATCAATGTACAAATATGTACTATTAATTTCAAGTAAAATTATAGAAGGAAAGTTCAAAACCAATGATATCTGGCCTTGTCAATGAGCAAACAAGTGATCATTCGGGTAAAGTTTATTTGTATGCAATAGAATTGCAGAGCAGCTAAAACCATGAAAAAGGTACGGTCAACTATTGAGAATACTTCACATGATCCAAACCTCGTGCTACGGTGCTAGGGTGCATCACAATTAGCTACTAAGCCTCATAGAGATCAAGATACTTAATTATCGACCCACTTAATAGTATAGCAAATAGCATGACAAAAGAAAAAACAAGCCCTATTAGCAATCTGATCCTAAAAACAAGCCCTATTAGCAATCTGGTCCTAACTCAATTCCTCCAACCGGCAAACACTAGAAAGGCTCTAAATCATCATCCCAAACCATTCCCTTGTCAAATCAGCTTGAAGGGACATGGATTCCCAATTCCCTTCCATTTCACTCATCGGAATCTAATACTTAATTACATGGGATCTTCGTAACCATCACCCTCCTCTCTGTGACCTCAACGATGACTGCGATCCCTTTATCCAGCTCTCAGAGTAGTCTCCAGTTGAAATAGGGTCTAACAAAGAAAAATAATAGCAAGAGTGGGCCCTAACGTACTCAGCAAGCATTATAATAGCAAAATGCATTGTATGCCTCTTCTCTTGTTCGTTATTACAATTTCTACTAATCTGATTTTGACAAATAATCTTATCAAATTAAGTGGCATATTTTAATTTATAAAAACTTTACTTTTCACTTGGGAAAAGAAAGATCCTTAGTGATCCCCGTAATCTCCAATTCAAGAAACAAGCATGAATTCATGTTTTTTTATTGTGCACTGTGTAGGGTTGTGCCACTATACCTATAGCTACTCTAAACATTATAAACTAGGTATCCCACACTTTCTTTGGTATGGGGTTAAGTTCAAAGTACAGAATATTTCCTAAGTTACGTTACTCAAATCTCCAACCCATCTATTATCCGCCGATGTACCGGGTCGCTTACCCAGGCTCCATTGGCTTCCAATAGCGTTTGGTTGGGGCCAGCTCCTGACACCCAACACTCCACCTGCACTCATATATGCGCCTGGGACTTACATACTTCTAAATTGGCGTTACTGGTCTTGAGCTCCATCCATCTCTACTCACGTATGAATAACGTGACAGGGTAGTATTTTCTGCCCGTCTGAGATGAAAAAATGGTTGGCACTTTAAATATAGTTCCCAATCCGAGCGAGAGTTTTATAGGTCCTTATGCTCTATCCAATATGTAAAGGGGTTTCTCTCTCTCTTTTCCTTTTTAGGGTCCCCTTTACCCTCCTATTGCATACTTTTGTAGTCCAACTACTCCTCTCAGCCGGACTACTCTTTCTCATGCCTCTTTTCTTTTTTTTCCCCCTCTTTTCTTTTCTCTTTCCATCTTCTTATTTGATTTAGTTTTACAAACAAAATTTTCATGCAAGTATACAATAATCATACAGAATGTAATTTGTACATTTAATATAACTATATTTGTGATCAAAGATAAACTTGCTAGAGTAGTAGTAAGTGCTAGAGTCAACTGCAACCTGGTCTGCTGCCTCAGCCTAAACCGACTAAACTTCTGCATTTACAGGTAGACACACTATTTTTAAGAAAATATTTACTTAGGACATTCTTAGATTTCTAGAAAAATTCCTTTTTTCCCATTTTGGTGGATTTCTAATCTACCGTACGGTTTTAGAGTCTATTTGGTTTCCTCTCTCTGCCATTATTTAAATGGCCAAACTGGTCCATGCCTTTGGCTCAGCCCAATTGGCTCTTGGCCTGGTTCGACCCAATGCACTTGGCCTGGTCAGCCGGCACATAAGTGTTGCACCTCCTCGGCCCAAAGCACTCAGTCCAACTCGGTCGACAAAATGCATCGCCTCCTCAGTTCCTCACACCCTCGGCCTAGCCGCACACTGCATAAATGCCTCGCTTCCTCTGTCCTTCATGCTCTTAGCTGACTCCCTGGCTCTCTACCGCCACTCTTCTCCCTCCACTCCTCCTCCTTGAACGCTGGTGCTCAGCTCTCTCTCCCTTGTTCCTCGTGGTCTAGCACTCCTCTTCGTCAGATGTACTCAGTGCACCTCCTTCCCTCAGCTTAGATTGGCCGATTTGGCTCCCCTCGGGTCGCCACTCATCGAATCTATGGTCCCGTGGGCTCTCCTTGCCAAATTTGGTGACTACTCTCTGGATTTACCGGCTACTCGTTAGATTTGGGTGCTACTTCACTGGATCTGGTGGGTACTCGCCAGATCTAGTGGCTACATTGCCGGATCAAGTGGCTACCTCTTCGGATCTACAATTCCATGGGCTCTCCTTGCCGGACCTATGGGCTACTCATTGGATCTATGGGCTACTCGCTGGCTCGACTGGCCCAGTGCAATAGCCAAGCTCTTCAGCTACTCTGACCTATCGACTTCCTCAGCTACTCGGTCTACTCGGCTACTCCGGCTACCCAGCTTTCTCGGCTACTTTGACTACTCGGTCTCTTCGGCTACTCCAAGTACTCAGCGGCTCCCTTAACCTCCTTTCACCCTCATGGAGGATGCTGCCAGCTGGGGTAGGCTCTATGGTGGGCTCGATTCTTGGCTGGTGGTCATGGCTGAGGTGGTCTTACAAATCAGCTTCCTCTCCTCGTCGGTTCTACTTTCTCCCCTACCACTTTCTATGTTCATGCATTTTGATCTAGTTTTTACTTTTGTTATGCTTGCACCATTTTTACTACACCCAGTTCTTGGGAGGTTCTAGTAGCTATGCTGTCGAGACTTGGTCATGGGGGTCTTGTGCCCAAGAGCGAACTCCCTTGCCCGAGGGCATTCATGGCTCTCTGGGACATGTCGTCGGTCGCTATGGTAGCTACCAGTTGGGCTGGGTGGCCTCGTCCTCCTCTTGGCTGCCTGGCTCAACCGACAGAGCTGAGGTGGAGTGCGTGCCGAGTGTTTGTGTGCTTTTCAGTGATGGAACCAAAAATGGAAAAGATGGGAAAACAATGGGGGAGGGAAAAGTGGACCTACTTATGCCAGGTTGGAAATGGAAAGTTCATTGGTGGTGGTAGCGGTGTGGTCCTCACGCGGCTGTAGATGTGGACGAGTTCTCCTTGTCGTTGTTGGTCGTCGCCTTGTGGTCCACTCGGCCAATCTCCTGGTCCCAGTGGTCCACGCTTTCCTTCATCTGCCACTACTTTCTATCTCCCCTTCTTTGACTCTCCTCTCTCCTCACTCGGTGGGCTGCTGGCTTTTGGGGAGGGTGTCTCTCCAGCCTTCGCCCGAGAGAGCAATGCTAGGTTTCTTGGCTTGCTTTGGGGCTCTGTGTTCTGGGTGTGCTCTCGGTTGGCTTTGCTTGTGAGAGAGCTGGAGTGCTCTCGGTGGTGTTGTTTCTCTCAGTTGTGGAATGTTGTGGGCTGGCTGGTTGTGATGCTCTCTGGTTTTGGAAATGCAACGGTAGTGTGGGAGGAGGCTTAAGAATGGGAAGCTTCAACTGTCTCCTCTCTCTTCGGCACTGCTCATGTCTCTTTTGCCCTTGCGCTATCCACAAATGAATCTTGGGCTACTGTGGCTTTATGGACCAAAGGTTCGAACCGTGGGTTGTGCACTGTTTTGGGATTTTATGTGGAGAAGGTAAGCCAATAAAAATGCAGGTGTTGGATTTCTACAAGGCGGATGATGAAGCCCACTTATGGTGAGAGGCATCAACCAACCCAGGATGATCTAGGAACCTTGATGAATGCCACTCTAAACTAGAGTCAGAGGGTACTGACAACAATCCTTTTCCCCCTTTCTTTTTATTCTTCCTTGGATCGTTCTTTTTCTCGTTCTCTGATTGCAAAAATAAAACAGGGGTGCGGCTGGGGTGAGGCCGGCTTAGGGTGCTAGACGTCGGCGATACACGAGAATAGGGCATGGCAAAGGAGTACAATGCTATACTTACTTTAGTCTCTATTCTAATGCAAATTTATTCATGAAAGTAGTTTTTCATATTTGTATAATTCTTGTAATTAAAGAGGGTTGTAATAATGTCGTTATTTCATTTATTGGGGCCAAGTGCCAAGGTTGCAATCCATTCTTATAATCAAATGTGTTGTAATAATTTTTATTATTTCTTTATTACTGCTAATTATATTGTTTAGGTTGCAATCCATTCTTATAATCAAAAGTGTTGTAATAATGTCTAGTAGCTTTGCTCAGGCATTGTTGATGCAAGCTATGTTCAATCAATGGTAACCGCAAGCGCACTAGTCAATTACAACCTTTCACCCAGAGTATTCCAAGGTTATCATATCCAGAGAGAACGGACCAACTTTAGGGTTCCACAATCCAATTATCATATAACTACATAGGGGCAATGGATAAGAGGAATAAACATGATCCAACTTCAACACAGGGATAGCTAACAAAGAGCAAATAGCCAAAATCTAGAATAGGCCTAGCTAGGATAAGGTATTGAGCACTTAAGGATCCAAGGTTGCAACACTAAATTGATGGAAGAATGTTAAGCTAATATCAATCGCTAAGGTGGCTCTCACCCTACAGTCCAATACTGTCTTTTTCACCTTCGCACCTATCACACACTACGGTTAATCTAAGCATGAAAAGTCCTGCACAACTTGATAGAGTTCCGCTCGCTAGATCTAAACACCACACTAAACCTAGGGCTAAACAATCGATAATTTTTTTTGAACTAATTTCCACCTAGGAAACAAGCATAACATAAAAAAGAGACACAATGAGATGATCAAATACGCTATATATATATATATATATATATATATATATATATATATATATATATATATATATATATATATATATATATATATATATATATATATATATATATATATATATATATATATATATATATATATATATATATATATATATATATATCAACTCATCGTAGCAAGAATATATAAGATGAAGTGCAGAGGTGTGCTTACAACTAGAAAGATTGATAAGACAACGAATCTCAGCAACCATCTAGCGTCGACGCTCTGGATTTCGACTCTAATTAGGGCCATCCGGCTAATCAAAGCCCTCTCTAATTAGGGAGGCTAAGTAGAGCCTCTTCTAATTACCTATCTAATCCTAGCCCTAACCTTTACCCTAATCTCACCAAAATCGTGGTGGAACTTGAAGATTGGATGCCAAAAACCAAGAGGAGGGGGTCCCATTTAGAGGGCCCTCAGAGGGGATGCACCGGGTGGCACAGGGACTTTGAAGTCATATCAGTACTTCGGATGCTTCCCTATATGTATGACATGTGGATCCTGTCCGAGTTAAGTTAGTTTGTCGTCCAAAGTCCGTGCCGGTTTCCAAAAATTGAGAAGAGTCATCTTCTTCACGCAAGTTGTCCAATTTTCGGCTGAGGGAAATTTCCAAAAGTATTTGAGAACTTTCCGAGAGTTCCAAACGAGAAGGTTCGGGAAGAAGAGAACGGCGTCGAGTGGCACACGGAATTGAGCTGAGTGGGCTTCGGCCCACATGGGCTCATCACAGACTGGCATTCTCCAAGTGTTTTTTTTTCAGTTTTCAACCCTTTTCTGCAAAGCAGGTTCCAAAGCAAACAACTTTTATTTGGGTTAGGGTTTGCGGCCATTAACCGTAATTTCGGCACTTTTCTTACCAAATTACACAAAAAAATTAGGATATATGACACACACAATATGAACGCCAACAGACACGAACCCATTGACCATCACTTTCCCCCTTCAGAGGTTGGAGGCGACATCCTCAATTCCGAGCCTAGAAAAATCCTAACAATGGCAGTGTACCCTAACAATGGCGTGGCCACGCCGCTGTGGCTTGAGTTTGTGTGTGCTCAATCACAATCAGTGATCATGCTGGGTCCTTTCCGATGCAAACAGGGCCTAGTGACTACTGACTAGCGAGTGTTGCCCACCCCCTCCACCCCCGTGCCGGAGGATTGCTTTGTCTCTTGTTTCCCGATGGGTTGCGTCGTGCGCTTGAACTAGAAGAGAGTGGCATGATGGTGAAGGTGATAAATGTGTAGAGCTGATCATCTACCAAGATGTACAAACTAACTACCCTAAGTAATAAACAAAGTTTTCTTTTTTACTTGAAAAGATGGAAAAGAGAAACAATTGACAGCCAAGTGACTAAGGTTCAAAAGATAGCGAAAAAGGAGGCCACGCAACGTACGATCAGAATCTTGTAGTGGAGTGCTTGTTGGCTACCAAATTCCAACCGTGGTGAACATCTTCGAACGGCTCTAGGGAGCATTGCTTGATGGGTCCAGAATGTATTGCCCTATTACATCAACTAGCCTCATAGGCGCGGCGTGTCGGCGCGGCGACACGCCGCGCCAGCCACCGTGTGTACCGAAGTAAAAGAGGCGATAATTCGTGAGGAGTTTTTAAAAAAAATCGAGGGCACATACGTATTTTCGAGAAAGCTAAAGGGTTTTTTCGAAAAAAAACGAGGACTTGTAAGGACCTGTACGTAAGTAAATAAGGGCCTATACGTAATTTCGGGAATCTGCGGGGCGCAATCAAAAATTTTTTTGGGGGAAAAAACTTGCAGGGACCTTTTCGCGAGGAAAAAGGACCTATACGTAATTTCCGAAAAACCGGAGGAAAACTCCTCCCCTGGCCGTACGGGAAACCCCCCGCCACGCGCCGGCCGGACGCGCGGGCGGGGGTGACGTGGACACGCCCGGGGGCCGTGAATCCCCCCGGGTTTAGTATTGGTATTATTCCTCTACAGCAGCTGGGGTTAAATTAAGGCTACAAACGCCATGAAGAGGCCAACTATTCGATGCTTGAACTAATTCAACTAGATAATAACTCGTTCTCTGGTATAATTCCTGCAAGTTTAGGAAACCTCAAGAGCTTGGCCATATTGCGCATTGACTACAATAAATTAGAGGCAAACCAGGCTGCTGACTGGGGCTTCTTGAATGCTTTGACAAACTGCAGCCATCTGCAAGTCCTGCAATTAGTTTCAACAGGCTTAGGGTGTGTTTGGTTGAGCTGTGGCTTCTGAAAAAGCTGTTGTGAGCTGTGGGCTGTGGAAAAGCTGCTGTAGGTTGTGGGCTGTGGAAAAGCTGTAAGCTGTTTGGTTCAAACAAGTATAAAACTTACCTCCTATCTCTATTTTCCTTGAAACAACTGTGAAACAGCTCTCTATTTTCACCATTTCAAAAAGCAGAAAGCCAAAAGCAGAGTCCAAGGTGCTTTCAAAACTGTACTACCCAAAAGTAGCTGTTTCTGAAAAAGCAGTTTCTGGTTTCCACCCCTTTGGTTGGCTTTTGGCTTTTTGGAAGCAAAAGCAGCTCCCAAAAGCTCAACCAAAGGCACCCTTAGAGGTGCATTACCAAACTCACTTTCTAATCTTTCTACTAGTTTAGAACACCTTGCTATTATCTACAATGAGATAGGAGGAAATATACCTAAGGAATAGGGAGACTTGCCAATTTGATGGCACTTTAAATGGGTCCTAACCTCCTCGCTGGTGCCATACCTACTTCACTTAGTACATTATCAAAATTGAATGTGATATCACTAGTTGAAAATAGACTGTCAGGAGATCTCCCATTGACTCTTGGAAATCTTAATTGAGTGAACTCTAACTGGTAATGTGCTTACTGGGAAAATACCTTCAACCCTTGGAAAATGCCCTTTAGGTGTATTAGGCCTTGAAAACAACAAACTTACCGGTAAAATACCAAAGGAGGTTTTCTTATGAAGCACATTAAGGGCTTTAAGTTTCAAGAACAACATGTTAGTAGGGCCAATACCTTCAGAGCTTGGTCTCTTGAGAAATTTACAAGTTCTTGATTTCTCAGGTAACGAGCTAACCAGTGAAATTTCCATCTCTGTTGGAGGATGTCAGAGCATGCAATCTCTTTATGTTAGTCAGAATTTCCTTCGTGGTTCAATTCCCTCTGTAACGAACAGGTTGAGAGGTCTTCAAGATCTAGACCTTTCATGCAACAACTTCTCCGGGACCATTCCAGAGTTTCTTGGCAGCATTCATGATCTCACATATCTGAACCTCTCCTTCAACAACTTGATAGGTGAAGTTCCAGATGCTGGAGTATTTCGTGATGCAACTGCATTCTCAATCGTTGGAAACAATGGCCTGTGTGGAGTTGTTCCAAAGCTAAGATTGCCGCCATGTCCAAACCAACAAGCAAGGAAGGAGCATAAATTCTCAAAGCTAGCAGTAGTCATGTCAGTGACCGTAAGATTTTTGGCTCTTATCTTCATCATATCTTTGCTCACCATTTGATATCAGAAACATAGATCCAACAGAGGACAATCAGATTCCACAGCTGCCAGGAATCAACTACCAAGAGTTTCTTATACAGAGCTATCTAGAGCAACAAATGGGTTCTGCAAATCTTATTGGTGAGGGAAGATTTGCTTCAGTGTATTTAGGAAATATGAGCTTCGATCAATATAGTGTTGTTGCAGTCAAGACACTCAAGCTCCAGGAGATGGGAGCGTCTCACAGTTTTCTTGCAGAAAGTAACGCCTTAAGATATCTCCGGCATTGGAATCTTGTGAAGATCTTAACAGCCTGATCAACTATTGATCCTAGAGGCCATGATTTTAAAGCTCTTATCTTTGGGTTTCTACCGAATGGCAGCCTTGACAAATGGTTGCATATTAACATAGATGAGCGTGGTTATCAAGGAGCCCTAAACCTTTGCCAAAGGCTAAGCATTGCCATTGGTGTGGGATCTGCAGTGGAGTACCTTCATGACTACAAGCCAATGCCAACAGTTCATTGTGATCTTAAGCCGAGCCACATTCTTCTAGACAGTGACATGGTGGCTCATGTGGGTGATTTTGAACTAGAGACGTTCATAAATCAAGAAGACAACAATTCTTCTTGAGTATCATCCAGCTTGACCGCATTTAGAGGGACCGTTGGACATGCCGCTCCAGGTGCATATTTATCACCTGCCAAATTTATACTTCTTATATTCTCGAAATTTATACTTGTTATATTGTGCCCTTGTGAAAAACGAGTCATTTGTGATCATTTGCATATGATCTGCTCTGGCATTAACCCATTAAGTTATGCTTGTGCTGCAATCACTTTTTCAATACGGAATTGGCAATGAAGTTACTACTCACGGAGATATTTATAGTTATGGGATGTTTGTACTAGAAATGTTTCCTGGAAGAAGTCGTACAGAAGAGAATTTTGCAGAGGATTTCAACCTTCACATTTTTGTGGAGGCAGAACTGCTTGATCATGTTGGGGACATTGTCAACCCGAATCTCATGCCAACAAGGGAGGACACAAAGAGGGATCAAAACTCACTCCTGCACAAGGTAGCAACGCTTCCATGCCTAACCTCCATTCTGAGGGTCGGTATCCTCTGTTCAAAAGAACTACCTCCAGAACGGTTGCAAATACGAGATGCAGTGAGAGAACTTTACAAAGTCAAAGAAAAATTCTATCCATCAAGAACCAATGCAGGGAGAAGGGAAAGTCGAATGCCAGAAATAGCACAGGGGCAAGCAGAGTAAATGTAGCCATTGACAGAATCACATGATATCAAGCTCATCATCGTGTAGCAAAATCATTTTATAAATAAACGGGCTAAGGGTGAAGTTGCCCAGGTCTTATCTCTTAATATTTTTCTAGCTTACACAGAGCAAACTTCACTTCATATGTGTAATATGCAATGCGTATAAATATTATCTTGTTGATAACACATAAAATTTTCATTTCCCCTGATAATACCATATTTATCTCAAGTTCAACGATGCTAAGAAAAGTGCTCAATAATCTATGTAAGTACATCTACATGGTATATGGCAACCCAAAATAGATTTAACTAACAGTACCAATATAAAGAGCTACGCAATGGTACCTGACGATGCTTACTACACGGATTCTTTTCCTTGGGTTGTTGGGTGTGGGGTGGATGTCATCAATCATGGATACCAATCCAAATACTTTGCGGTCTTCATCACAGCGACCACAGACTCCGCAAGTGGGCAGCGCGCTTGTGACGACGCCACAGTTCGTCAAGAACCTGCCTTGTATTAGCATCCTAACCATATCCTAGTGGTAAACGCAGCAAACTCCGGGCTCCGGGTGCTGCAACAGTCCCGCAATGGGTGTTTGGCATTTCGTCGAACACCTCGCGTGCGCCCCCAAAAGTGCCATAGTTTACCGTGCCACGGGTGAGCCCAGCAACCAAGTAGCTATCCTTCGCGAGGTTGGTACTGCCTGTCGATATGGTGGACGCCTGGACGGTGCAGTGCTGGCGGTGGCGTTGAGCTTGCGCGGAACCTAAGGAGACAGGGGAAGCTCCTTGCTACTGGTATAAATGTTCACCGAGTCTGGAGAGCCGGTGGCGTCTGAGATCGCGCGGATGGCGTCCAATGGTTCCAATGGTTGAGAGCATCTCCAACAATCCCCCTAAAAACCCACCCCAAAAGACACCTTTTAGGGGCAGCTCAAAAAATTTATTAACCTATTTTAGTCCCCTCCTCCAACAGCTCCCCTAAATATATCCTAATAGTATTTTGAATCTGGCCCAACATTAACAACCGGTCCATTTACTTTGCTCGATACCTATTTTTATTAGTGATCAAGTCGGTTCATCCAACCGAATAGAACAGGGAGATTGAACCAATCCCGTGCGTGTGCGTACGCGGACGACGGCCGCCGTGTAAATATCAAACGGTGATTAGAAATCAGGACCGACTAGAAAATGAAGAAAACACATGCAGTACGTGACGTGAGACTAGATAATTGAGATGAGAATTCTTACTTTGTACATGTCTTTGAGTTTTTGATTTCCAGCGCGCGTGACGGCGGGAGCGAGGATAGGGGACCCCTGAAAGTTCCCGGTTTCTACCTAGGTTTTGGGAGAGTTTTGGGGGGAATAGAAATAGGGGGGTGTTTAGGGGAGTTGTTGGAGAAGACTTTTTACACAATTTCCTAATAATTTGATTTAGGGGGAGATTTAGGGGGATTGTTGGAGATGCTCTAAGTAGTGGAGGCCAACGATGGCAGCTCAACTAGATGGTCGATTTAGATCCTGAGGCATGCCGTAGCATGGCGACAGGCCTGTTATATTTGGCTTGGACTTATGAACGTGGGTTATAATTTTAGGTTATTTATGAGAGGGAGTATAAAGTAACAAAAATTTATGTGCGATTTTGATCGATATAAATGAGTTCTAGTGTACTACAAATAATTTATAGCTTCCGTTTTAAAAAGGTATTACGTTTGAAATCTAATTACTGTAGAAAAACTAACAATTTATAGATTTCGTTTTAAAAAGATATTATGTTGAAATCTAATTACTGTAGAAAAACTAATAATTTATAGATTCCATTTTAAAAAATATTATGTTTGAAATCTAATTACAGTAGAAAAACTAAAAAATAATTTTTAAAAGCCGAAAATAGAGACCTAAGAATGAATAATAGTGTTGCGTAGAGACATACGAGAGGAACCACGATCAGCTAAGAACAACTCCATCTCATTAGTCATTTCTCCCTCTCTATTTCCTAGGATGAAGAGGCTAGCTATTATTTTCAGCTCTCTATTTGAGTTAGCATTCCAATGGCCTAGCTATTTGAGAAGCGAGTGAGGAGGCGCTCGCCAAATCTAGCTAGCGGCCGGGAGAAAATAGCGACTCGATAAAAATGAAGAGGAGGATAAAGAACCGGTTGGAATCCATTTCTTGAGTCATATTAGGTAAATATACAATGAAGAGCAGGATAAATAACCAGTTGGAGTTGCTGTAACAATTCAACTACACACGACAATAGCCATTACCATTGGATTAGGATGCGGATGACTATGGATGAAGCTTTTAGGTAATAGAAAAGGGACCCCCTACTTATTATTTTCACGCGTCGATACAAAACTTTCCGCAAGGCTTTTAGGTTTTGCTATTTCTAAGCTGGTGACTTTTTGTTAACTCTTAAGTGATTTTTTTAGCCTTTAAATGAGCTTTGAGATATGTACATGTCTGATTCTATATTGATCCAATGGTTCAAAAAAGTGTTTTAAAGCATATAAATATATAACTTAAGAAAATAGACCCCTAATACAATAAGGCCCTTTCAGTTTAACTGAAAAAATAAATTGATTCCCATGCATCACAAATCCTTTCCTCCCTTCTCTCTCCTATCCAGTCAACTGTCCAAGTGTCAAGCACCGCATCTTCATGCATGGCGACCAAGAATAGCTAGAGACTCTGAACACCGGCGAGGCACAAGCCTGCAAGCACCCCAGCTCTCTCCATACAGAATTGGAATACGCGCGTGTGGCTCACCTCTCTCCTCGCTACACCACTCACCTAATTATACCACCCTCGCCACGCCCCCGTTATATAATCATCTCCATTCCTCGTCTCTACGACCGAGCAATGGAGCTCACCGTCCTACCTTCGTATACCTAAAAAGTTCATCACGCAAAAGATAAAAAGGTAGGAGGAGGAGCTAACAGTGGTGTAGGAGTTCTAGCTAGAATTAAGCTTAACCATGGAGGGGTTCCAATGGAGCAAGCCCGGCTCCTTCGTCCTGTACGCCGTCTTCTTCCTGTTGGCGGCGGCCGCGTCGGTGGCCAGCACCCCCGACTTAGACGAGCACTGGCAGCAGCGCAAGCTCATGGCCGACGCCGCCGCGGAGGCCACCTACAAGCACGACCCCATCGAGGTCGTCAACAGCCTCAACCGCGCCGTCCACAGGCACGTCCATGCCATGATCGATATGATGCACGATGTTGTCAGTCACACGTACGTAACGCATGCATGTGATGTGTTGTACTAATCAAGGTGAAGTGTATGTGCGTGTGCAGATCGACTAAGAAGGAGAGCGCGAGGAGGGAGATGCTGGAGAAGAAGAACAAGTTCGGGGGGGCGTGCATAGCGACGAACCCCATCGACCGGTGCTGGCGGTGCCGCAAGGACTGGGCAACGGACCGGAAGCGGCTGGCGCGGTGCGCGCAGGGGTTCGGGCGGAACACCACCGGCGGAATGGCCGGCAAGATCTACGTCGTCACGGACGGCACCGATGACGACGTGGTCAACCCCCGGCCCGGCACGCTCCGGTGGGGCGTCATCCAGAAGGAGCCGCTCTGGATCATCTTTGCCAAGACCATGATCATCAAGCTCAAGGAGGAGCTCCTCATCGGCAGCGACAAGACCATCGACGGCCGCGGCGCGCAGGTGCGCATCGCCAACGGCGCGCAGCTCACCGTGCAGAACGTCAACAACGTCATCATCCACAACATCCACATCAACGACATCGTCCAAAGCAACGGCGGCATGATCCGGGACTCGCCGGAGCACTTCGGCTTCCGCACCCAGTCCGACGGCGACGGCGTCACCGTCTTCGGCTCCACCAACGTCTGGCTCGACCACCTCTCCCTCTCCAACTGCCAGGACGGCCTCATCGACGTCATCGCCAAGTCCAACGGCGTCACCATCTCCAACTGCCACCTCACCAACCACAACGACGTCATGCTCTTCGGCTCCAGCGACTCCTTCCCCGACGACCAGATCATGCAGATCACCGTGGCCTTCAACCACTTCGGACGAGGGCTCGTGCAGAGAATGCCAAGGTCATCTTCATCTGCATGCATGTCTCATTCTAATTGATCTCCATGCATGTACAACATCAATTGATCAGTACACTAACGCGTATATACATTGCGTTTGTGTAGATGCCGATGGGGATTCTTTCACGTCGTCAACAACGACTACACGCACTGGCTCATGTACGCCATCGGCGGCAGCAAGAACCCGACGATCATCAGCCAGGGCAACCGCTACATCGCGCCGCCCAACCTCGCGGCAAAGCAGATAACGAAGCAGCTGGGCGCGTATGAGTCGGAGTGGAAGAACTGGGTGTGGCACTCGCAGGACGACCTGTTCATGGAGGGCGCCTTCTTCACCCCGTCGGGCGGCGACATCCAGAGGAAGTTCAACAAGAAGGACCTGATCAAGCCCAAGCCCGGGTCATACGTTACGAGGCTCACGCGCTTCGCCGGCGCCATCCCGTGCAGGCCCGGCAGGCCGTGCTAGAGCGGCGGCGCGGTGGCCGGCCGGAGCTCATTCCTTCCAAATCTTTCACAGTTGCACCTATACACGCGTTCGCTATGTGAGAAGCCGGTGAACCTGAGCATTGCTAGGCGTTGCAAAGAGGGACTACGGAAAGAGAGAACATGTTTGTGTGTAGGTCTCGTTGCTTGGATACATGGGGAGTCCTTTGTCTCGAGAGAACGTGCACATATGCAAGAGGACCGAGTTAATTTGCTATCGATTATTTCAAAGTATATTTGTGAAATTAATTTTTTAATTAATGTTTGCTATCTTTCAGGAAAAAAAATTTGTAGTGTTTCCTTCTTCAAATGTGTATGTAAGTTGTTTAAAAAATTATCTTTCATCTTGTGTTTTTTGCCCTTTTGTAAATGAAATGAATGCTGTTGGTATACAAACTTCTCCTGGCACCCCTTTCCCTGCAACTCACGTCTAAAAGTTCATAAATTGACTGTCCTACCACATCAACAATCCGCATGACTATGGCGCATCTATGTGCTCTTTAGTCTTAGCACTTATAGTTTTCTTTTCTTTTATAGAATAATCTTAGAAATGTTTGGTCTTCTATTCATAATATTTACTACTAAATTATGCCACGTGGCTCAAGAAATTCAAAAAATACAAATAAAAAATAAAGTTATCATATGGATTTTTAATAATTTACCAGACGAAAGTCATATAAATTACCATTCATTAGACCCTACGTTATCACTGATAACTTAACAAATCACCAACATAAGTTTAAAATTACCATTAATTTATGAATTAGAGAAAAGTTTAGGAATTACCATCATTTGAACCCTAAATTATCATTATAGTTTTAAGAAGTTATCACCCTAAGTTCCAAATTACCACCATTTTGACAAATTCGAATATTTTAAAACTTAATATTAGTTGCACTAAAGTTATCATCAGCTGCACCCTATATTATCATACGCATAGTTAATAAATCACTGCCCTATTTTTTTGAATTTACCTTCATTTTATGGTATTATCACTTTTAACCCAAAAATAAAAGTCGAACCTTCAAAACTTACTGTCAATTGATCATAAGTTATCAGCTGTAGTTTTAACAAGCTACCACCCTAAGTTCAAAAATTATCATTATTTTTAATTTAAAAGAAATTTAAAAATTACCATCTGTTATACCCTAAGTTACCATCTACATTTTAAATAAATTATCAGCCTAAAAACCATTTCTCCACATTGAGTCATGATAGATTGTTTTCAAAGAAGCGAAAAATGCAATTCACTTCTCTATATTCATACTTTTTATCATTAGTTGCACCTTAAGTTATTATTTGTAGTTCAAAAAATCATTAGCCTAAGTTCAATTTATGGGCTTTTTATCTTAAAAAAACCATCATTTGCACTTGAAGTTAGCATTTGCTTTGAAAAAATTACCACCCAATATTCTATAAGTTTTCATCTACTATCATTGGTGACTAATGCATATGTTGTGTGGTTGAAAAAGAGGATTGTACCTAATTGCATGAGAGGTGAGGCTACAAATTTAGACCCACCCAAAAAAACCATCATTTGCACTTGAACTTAGCATTTGCTTTGAAAAATATTACCACCCAATATTCTATAAGTTTTCATCTACTATCATTGGTGACTAATGCATATATTGTGTGGTTGAAAAAGAGGATTGTACCTAATTGCATGAGAGGTGAGGCTACAAATTTAGACCCACCCAACAAATACTACAAGTGTTGTATAAAAAAATATGTGGACCTTTGAAATCGCAGGTCTGATACCACTTGTTATAAAACGCAGACAGAAATAAACGATCATAAGAATGGGGAGATATGGATTTAACGTGAAAAAACCTTATGAAAAAACTATGGATGCACGAAGGTGGAATTCACTATATGAGGAGAGATTACATGTATGGCGAACTTTGGCATGCCTCAACCATGTGACTATAGCAGTACATATATAGGCTAGGGAACAAGAGATGAAACCGAGATTAGGTCGACGTATGTGTCCACTTGAACACATATACAAATTCATATCATACTTTAAGGGCCCATTCATTTCGCCTTTTTTATCGGCTTCTAGCTTTCAGCTATTAGTTGAAATTGCATTATACCGGTTGTTAGTTATTTCTGGGTAACTCAATTAAACAAGAATAAAGAATCATAAAACACTATTATATCTCCACGAACAATGCAAAGTAAAAAGAGGAAAAAAGAAAAGGCCAAAAAGAAGAAAAAAAACCAAAATTAAGAAGCCAACGTATTTCATTCCGGCTTCTGGAAGTAAAAGCCATAAGTTGAAGCCAGAATGAATGGATCTAACACTATCTTTTGAAATTCTAACAAAAGCTAGTTGCTGCTTCAAATTAATTAGTGAATGATCTACGAAAGCAAAATAGTAACATCAGTTTCTAGTCTCTAGCCAGAATCAACTACGTAGGGGGTGTGAGCAAGCTGGTTGCTATCAATTAGCATTAGCTATATCTTTTTGATGGCGGGTCCCCACCACGTGTGCATGCCACACAAACATAAAATGGTCTCCTGGTCACAACTCCTCTTGCCCCATCAGCCTAGCGATCGGATGCAGCTAAACCCATCAAACAGTTGCTAGCTTGGTGCACGATAAAATAAAAGCGTGCATAGTCGTGCGATAGCCTTTTCCTTTTCTTGTTGCACTCAGCAGTCACGAGTGCAATATGACAAATCCAGAACCCCTAATAGCAGGCGGGATGCCCCGCCAGGCGCGAGGCCACGTCGCCCCGCCCGCGCCCTCCGGCCGGCGCGTGGCGGGGGATTCCGGTACGGCCGGGGGAGGGAAATCCCTCCTCTTTTTCGGAAATTACGTACAGGTCCATTTTTCTCGCAAAGAGGTCCTTTTTTCTCGCGAAGAGGTCCCTGACGGTTTTTTTTACGGCGGATTTTTCTGAAAAACCCCCTCCAGTTTGCAGGATGGCGCCCCGCGATTTTCTAAATTGCGTACGGGTCCTCATTTCATTACATACGGGTCCTCAATTTTTACGGAAAAACCCTTTACCTTTTTTCGAAAATACGCATGTGCCCTCGATTTTTTTTTAAAACTCCTCACAAATTATCGCCTCTTTTACTTCGGTGCACACGGTGGCTGGCGCGGCGTGTCGCCGCGCCTATGCTGCTAGTAATCCCTATATTACACCCAGGAGGATTCACCTCCGGGAAGGCCTTCCATACCAGTAATTTTATGAATAGGCCCTTTAGATTTTGCAAATTCGTGTGCAGGTCCTTGGTTTTTATAGCAAGGCCCCCGCCAAGTCATATTTTTGCTACGGAAATCCCCTCTGATTTTTCAAATTGCGTACAGGCCATGGAGGCCCTCCATATTGCTGGATCCCTACGATTCTCCCATTATTACATCCGTGTCCTTGTTTTTTGTGAAGAAGTCCTCTGGTTTTCTCAAAATTACATTTCAACCCTTTATCTTTCCAAAAAAAATCCTATGGATTGTCGTTTCTTTTGCTTCGGTCTACATGCTAGCTAGCGCGGTGTAGCGACGCACTTCCGCTACTAGTACATCATTGAAATGCCATGTAGCACAATAGCTATAACTCACTTTCACTTAAAGCAAGTTACATTATAGTGTGGTATTTTGTTTTCTTCTCGCGAAATAGAGGCGCTGGACTTCTAGAGAATCCATGACTCCCACCACCCCTGATGAGATAGATAATAGAGGTGTTGAAGGTGGCCTCTCCCCCCTCTTGGTGATGGAATGCCACAATCCCCTTTTCCAAATAAGGTTTTATTCAATTTTGCGATGCCTTCCAGTAGAATCCTGTGATGGGCCACATGTACCGTGTTCTGTTTGATGAGATGAATAGATCAGTGATATCGTAATGTAATACAGTGGTGAGAAGAATAGATGAATGATATGTGGGATGCAAGAGTTATGGGTACCCATGTAGGTGAGAGGAGAGGAGACACATTTCATCCTACATGTAGTTTTAACAACAAATAGGACCACACTCCCTCCTCCCTTTAGGTGCTGTTCCAACTCATGTCGGCTTCTAGAAGTCAGAAGCCAAATTGAATGTTTAGGATTTTGCAGCGGCTTTTCATTGGTACCGTAGCAGCTTTCAATTAAGGGGATAAGGCCGACACACTGACAGGTTTCGTTTGACACTCGCTTTCTCACCACCTTTCCCCTCTCGTCGCTATCACTCTCTCCCCTATTCCCCTCCGTTCTTGATGCATCTATGCCCACTGGCATCCATGACTGTGTATCCTCGCTGCCCTCCACCCGTCATCCATGAGCCCTCCTCTCTGGATCCATGAGGGATTTTGTCCCCTCATCGTCTCTCGAGCCGTCTCCCCCACCTCTCCAGATTCGTTGCTACAGCTACCATCATCGACACCCCCGACTCCTGCTGACCCGCTCACTTTCTGCATTGTTTTCCACCTCGGACGCCTCTAGTCGCACTGGATCCAGCGGCGTTGTCCTTGCCACCATCTTCTTTGGGTCAGTCAATCCTTTCACTTCAATTCCAACTAGACTTCTGAGGTACATACAGTGGTTGCCGACTACTGTTGTTTTCATGTTCGTCTCCTTTCGGATTATGGGTGTCGTTTGGTTCTTGTTTTCGATTTCTTAAAGCATGAACATGTGATAGCTTCATTTGCTCATTTCTGCATGTTTCGCCCAATATGTCTACAGGCATGGTGTGTTCATTTTGTGTTCGCATTTGCTTGTTACGCATCGGCGTTAGGTGCAAATGGACAAGGCCATGGCTAGTTGGGGCATGGAGTTTACCCATATTTTCTTAGAGATTTGCATTGAGGAGGTTTATGTGCACAACCACCCATTTAGTTGTCTCAAGAGGAAGGGTTACAACAACATTTGCCGAAATTTGCTAAACGCACTGGCTAGACATACCTTTGAAAGCAAATGAAGAACAAGTAGGATAGCCTCAAACGGGAATATGCAGCATGGAAGATCTTGAAGAAGCATGTGTTCAGACTTAGTGTCAATCCGGAGGTAGGCTCTATCGTCGTCAACAACCAGTGGTAGGCACAGGCAGCCACAATGAGTGTGTAACACACATCGGTGTGTTGTTACATTCATTTCCTTCGTACAACGGCCATCATTCACTTCCCATTTGCCTTGTTTTTTGGTATTTGTAGGGGAAGACCGGCATACTCAAGTTCAAGGACGCTTCCCTTCATAATGAGGACATGATGGACGTTGTGTTCAGTACCATGACCTGCATGAACAAGCACACATTCACGCCCAGTGTTAACACACTGGAGTCCGACAACATGGGGGACATTCACCCCACCTTGCACGGTGGCAGCTCTTGACCGTCTAAGGCATCAAGAGGCAAGTGTCCATGGTTGTCGATGCCTCCTTCCACCAACAACATGAAGGCCAAGACCATTGACAGGGACACTAACCCAAAGCACCTCATCGACCTCTACAAGAAGATGCACACCACTAGTAATCGTGCTTTGGGTGTGTGAGCCACTTTCCCTATACATGATCCAACTAAGGAAGAAATGGCATGCCTGATGAACCTGGTCGAGGATGTAGGAGTTGGCGAGGACACCTACGAGCACTACTACGCTAGCCAATTCTTCATGAAGAAAGAGTGCTGTGACATCTTCCTCACCACAAAGATGGATGAGGGACGCCTTCGCTGGATTAGGAGGACTTGGGACTGAATGAAGAACCAGCCTTGAGCAATGTCAATTGTGTTTCAACCATTGTGTCATGTTGCGCATTTGAGTTTTGGATGTTAATTTGAGTTGTTTTCTTTGCACTGCATAAATTATATTTGGCTCTTATGGCATGTACTATGTAATGTTATGCACTGTGATTGTTTAAGATTGTTTTTTATTTATGGACTGCATGAGGATGATGAATCAATATATGTGTGTTTGGCTAAGTCATACAATTTGAGAATTGAAAATCAACCGATTACTTGTTTCGTGCAGTGATTATGAACTCGAGAGGCGATGGTGCTGGAGATGACAATGGCGTCAAAGTTTCTAGTGGTTCCGTCGCGTTGCTCGCATATGCTGGATTCGCATGCCTCGATGATGACACGTCGTCCTCAGCTAGGCCTTCACCTAGAATTTCTGTCATGACGAGAATTCAATGGATCGAACAACAACTCACCAGCTATCAGCGATGCTATGATATGTTTAGAATGCAGGGTCAATGTTCGATAGGTTACATGGCACTCATGTCGAGTTTTGCTCCAAAGAAGCACTGGTATTATTCTTGTAGACATGTGGAGCTCCACAATCTAACAAGCAGGTTGTTAACCACTTCGAGCACTCAGAAGGAACTATAAGTAGAAAGTTCTCACACGCCCTCAAATGTGTTTGCAAGTTGGCTACTGCGAACATTACACCAGCTGATCAAACATTACAGAGTGTGCATCCTCAGCTGATGCAATGTAGATTCTATCCACACTTCTGTAACTACATCGGGGCACTCGATGGGACCCATGTGCATATACAGTTCAATTTGTGGAGCGCATTAGGCATTTCAACATGCATAGGTACATTAGTCAGAATGTGCTCATAGTGTGTGACTTCGATGCGAGGTTCACTTTTGTGTGTGCTGAATGGCCTAGATCTGTGCACGACACACGTGTATTGTAGGAAACACTAATGAAATATGAAGATAGGTTTCTGCATCCATCTCCAGGTACAGTGGTTGTATGTACAATCTTTCATGTAGTGGTGTACTTATGTACCAACACAACTAACGTTTTTCATATGGTTCTTACAGGCAAGTAATACCTCATACATTGGGGTTTATATACACAGACAGGGGTACCTAGCTCTATACCAGAACCAGAGGTACCATATGGTAGAGTTCCAAAATACCAGTCACCCCGCTAGGATGCTAGAGCCTAGAGGTCTTCAACTTCTACCACTCATTCTTGCATAACATCGTCGAGCACACATTTGGTATGTGCAAGATGAAGTGGCGTATACTGGACAATATTTCTAGCCACGATGTCCAAAGCAAAAGACAATAATTGTCACAACAACGACATTGCATACTTCATTTTGGACAGTGTTTTGTCTAACATAGATTTTGCTAATGTAAGAGGTCAAGATATAGGTAATGCAGATCATGGAGAAGTTGTTGTACCACAAGGTGCATATGGTGCAGACTTTGCCCACATAGACATGGTATGTGATCATATTGCATCGTCTTTGGTGGCTTGACGTAGGTAGCATTCTAGCAATTTCAATTATTGCTCTGTACACTACAAATGTCCACGTGTCACCTGTAATATTTGTAATCCAATTTGTATGTCAATTTTGAACCAGTATAATTCAATGGTTTCGCTTAGTACCACTTGCTAAAGTGCCAAATACACACTTCTCAATTACTCAGCAAAAAGCCAAAGGCCAAATTAAACACCATTAGTTTTAGCCGCGACTTCTTGCAGTCGCTATAGTATTATTTCAGCTGAAAACTATAAGCCGCAACTAAATTGAACAAAGCCTTATTCCACCCCTCACTGCACTCTCACACTCCTGCACATGTCCCCATCACAAAAATAAAGAGGGGGAGGGAATGAGAACATTTTGAACTTGAAAATAAAAACAAAATGATAATGACCGGTGGGTCCATTTGGAAGTGGATCCCACTTGTAGGTGAAGAAATAGTCTGATGCACTTTATCTAGTCTATCTCTCTCTTCTCACACTAGTGCATAGCTCAAATGTTCCCCACCATCTCTCTTCCATTATTTCTCTTCTCTCCCACCACACACACACTCTCACCTTACTCTCCCCTGTTCCTCTTCTCTCTCTCTTCCACTGGAGGGTACTTATTGGCAGCACAGACAAGGGGCGGTGGTGTGGTGACAAGGATATGTTGCCACCGCCGTTGGGGAGGACGATCTCTACCAGATCCATGCACCTTCACTAGGGAGGGTGAGGTAGCGGCTACGTATACAGAGCTTCGCTCTAGTAGCCATGGCGTCCATAGGTGCTTTGTGGCCATGACACCGGTGGAGGCGGAGTCATCATGTGATCATCCTTCTAGCCCTCTAGCTTCATATCTAGGTCCCGCCATGGCCAGTGTGGTCCAAGGTGCTCGTGTGGCGATCTGGACACTGACGCGCCCAAGTAGCACAATTGTAGGGGTGCGTGCCGTGGTGGCCACTGTGTGGAGTTGCTGCAACAAGTCTACATGTTGGATCATGTTCTTCTTACATTTGTGTAGTTTGGATCATTTTTTGAATTTTTTTTGTCGATCTGTTCAGGGCAAAGCCTTCAATCCAATTTCTATTTTTCAATTACAAATGAGATGTTTTGATATGCGGGATCGATGAAGAGTATAGTCCATTCTTTGCTACTCAGGATGTTTATTTTCGCCATTTTTCTTGTTATTATGTACTTATGTTCCTATATTCTTTGTCCTTGAGTGATGATCATGGCTAATATGGTCAATGTCAGTGTTAGAAAGGAATAAGAATAATTAGAAACAAGAGAAAAGGTGCAAATTATCTCGTGTGATGGTCATGACCCATATGTTCAGTGTCAGTGTTGACTTAAAATGTTCTTGTTGTTCTTGTGATATCCCTAGTAACGGTGCATGAAATTTTTTGTTGAATCAGAACATATTGGTTTTAGATATCCTACTTTTTTGTTGCAATTTTTTCTATATACTGCATGCCTCTATTTGAAATTTTTTCCTCAAGTTTTGTCCTATTTTTCTAGTGGACTGATGTTCATCCAATTTTTACAAATTCTTAGGTGTTGAGATGGTTCCAGATTTACGGGACAAGAACAAAATTTTTTAGGGGGGGGGGGGGGGGGGATGTCCCAAGTAATGTTGCCCCCAACTATTTTCTTGGACAAAAAGAATTGGACTTTCAGAGGACACTAAGAAAATTAGCAACTTTTTTCTTAATTAGGAACACATTTAGGCATTCGACACAGTTGGAGGGAGTGAGAACATTTAAAATGGGGCGACAATATGTGGAAAGCACCATCTTCATTTGGTTAATATTATCATAATATTGCAAAATGACATAATTATCTCATCTTAAGAAATAGTTCATTCTCCAACAATCCAATTGTCAACTTTAGAACTTTTAATAGCTTGATGTATTGAAACTTGAAAGCGGATAATTTAGTCCCCTAGCAACCCCCACTGTCAAAAAATGATATAGGATGATTTTTGGATGGAAAAACTAAAAAAATACACATCCCACTTCCTTTACTGTACGGTGCGAACAATTAGGCGGGGTGAATGGCTGATGGGGTAGGGCATGTACTTTTAAGAGCGAAAGTATTTTTCTCAATTTGTATTTCATTTGGCTACTTAATATGGGGGCTGTTTTGTTTGCTTTCAACAGTAGACAATTCTTGTCTTACAAAAAATTGGTAGCTTTGGACGAATTTGAACATTTACCGAATTTAGCAAGCATTTGGTTTGCTATCAAACTTTTCATTTTCTTGTCAATCTTTGCCTACAACATTAGTTGCCAATTTGGTGATAAAGCTTGGCAGGACAAATTTATCTTTAAATCAAATGATTTTATATATTTTAGGAGCATTTTTAGGGCTTGAGTAAACATATTATGTTTTTTGTATTTTTAATAGAAATACACATGTTTAGAATCCAGTACACAGCTACAGTCGAGCCGAATTTGGGAACGGACACATGAAAATCATCCTTAAGGCAGGTTCCATATTGCTTATTGCTTATGCTTATGTGCTGTAGCTAAAGTAAAATTTTCAAAAACATTGCGTTTTTTTGAGGCGGGTCTAAAAGAGTGTACTGAGTTCAGCTATACCGATCAAAATCATATACGACTATTTTGTTATACGTACTGCCTCTTACGAATATACTAAAATTTAAAAACTATAGTTATAAGCTATAAGTCACAGCCAAAAAAATCCACCCAAATTCCAGTACACAGCTACAGTCGGGTCAAATTTGGGAACGGACACATGCAAATCATGCACGGACCTGTAACAGAAGATCCTCGTCGGCTCGTTCCAGGCGGAGCTGCTAAGCGTCTGTCTCCTTCCCCACCTCAGATCGAAGTCCTCGACTGAACCCTAACACCCCCCTCTCCCCTCCGCTCTCCGGCCACCAACCATGGATCGAGCCCCGCCCTTCCCCCTCCTCACCCTCCTCCTCCTCCTCTCGCTCGTTCCTGCCGCCACCGCGGCCGCCTTCGCCGGCCTGGACGCCTTCCTGGCGGCGGCGGCCGCCCGCGACCCCTCCGCCGCCAACGACACCTTCGGCTCCCTCCCCGCCAGCGTCCGCCGCCTGCTCTCCGCCTCTTCCCCTCTGCTCCCCTCCCGCCTCCTCTCCCTCTCCGCCGCCGTCCCCGTCACCGTCCGCCTCGCCGGCGCCTCCTTCCCAGCCTCCTCCGTGCGCGTCCTCCCCTCCCTCGTATCCTCCGCCGTCTCCTCCTCCCGCTTCCTCTCCAGCCGCCGCCCCCACCGCCTTGCGCTCTCCCATAGCATCCACCTCGACGTCGCCGGCCCCGCCGCGTCGTCCCACCTCGCGTCTCGGGCCGTGGCCGCCGTCCGTGCTCACCTCGACGCCTCCCCCGCGCCCTTCCACTCCAACGCCCTTTCCTCCGTGCCCTACTCACTTGTTGACGACCTTGTCGCCGAAGACTACCGCGTGCTGGCAGGCTCCGGCTCCGCCGCTGCTGTCTACATCTACTTGCTCGACCTCGGGCTGCAGCCCCGCTCCTACGCCTACACCGCGGCCTCCTCCTCTGCCGATGCTCAATCGCCTGGGTTCTCCCGCTGCCTCGGCCCTGTCTGGGCTGGAAAGGAGCGCTACATTTGGATCGACCTGGGTGCAGGCCCGGTGGACTACGGGCCAGCCCTCTCCGGCGACGGCGTGCTCTCCCGTGGTGAGTTTCACCCTCTCGCTGCCCTCCGCGGTCGGCCCAAGTCGGAGAAAGCACTCCTCGCCGATCTCGCCTCACTGGTTCTCAGTGCTTACAAGTCTTTGCTAGTGCCTTCGCTCAGAATTCCAGTGCATTATGAGAGCACGTTGCTTATTCGTTTTGTTCACATCCATGGGGACGAGAAAGATCCAGCTGGGCTTGACTGGGGTTCAGTTGAACAGTCGATCCGTGATGGGGGTCTGCAGTATGATGGGCAGAGCTTGAAGTTTGATTTGCACAGAGTCAAGTACTCCGAATGCCCAATTTGCTCATTTGCAATTGCCCGGTCAACACACTCGTTTACATCCAGGTTCTTGTTTGATAATTACACGCTGATAGTGAGTGAGTACTTGGACTCCAAGCGGATGAGGCAGGTGCTCTCTGACTCATCGGAGGAGATGCACCGTGTGGCTGGGGTTCATGATAATCATGAGTATGACAAGGTTATGCCAGTGTTTGTGTTCGATTTGGATTACGATAAGCTTCTGCTGCTAGATAGGTACCACCAGGCTGTGGCTTTCAGTGATATGGTGGTTGCTGTGAGGACAAGGAGTTCACAGACAGTCAGTGACTACAGCTGTAATGGTCGAAATGTGATTACAATGACTAGGAATCTTGAGCGCCCGATCATTGGCTCAGTTCTGCAGAGCATGTGGGGTGTGTCACCAACGCACCTGTCATGGAGCCCTGAACACAATGCCACAGTCGTTGATTACACTTGGAGCACCGGGCATACACCATTTGGGCCATTCTCAGAGACCAAATCGCTGTCTTTTGTGCAGAAGGATGCAGCCCGTAGGAATGTTCTTCTTACCACCCTGAACTACACAATCACTAGTACAATTGATATTTGGGAGTCGATGGCTGTCCATGGTGGGGAGAATATACTCCTTAGAAAGAAAAGACATGTTGAATTCATTCAAAGGTGGAATCTGCTCACTTATAAGTTGGAGAAGGTGGTCTCAGCCATGTCCCACCTGGATTATGAGAAGGCAATGTACTTTTTGAGATCTTCAGACCATGATTTGTATGCCATTCACACGTTGGTGTATCAGGCTTCTCAGGAGCTGGAGGCTTCACTGATTTGCTTCAAAGATCCACCATTCCCGTGGTTATCAGTTTCCATGTCTGGTATTTTTGTTTTTGGGTTCTTTTACGTGTACTCGAAGAAGGATAAACTGTTTAGGAGCAAAAGGAAACAGTTTTGACAGCACTACAGTTCGTGGAACTGTATACTGTTTGAATGTTTCAGCCTGATGATACTATACAGATGACAGTGCTCAGGAAGTTGCATCCTTGCATATTACATGGAGCTTGTAACTAGATACCAGGTGCATCTTGTTTCAACCAGATGAATTTACTTGTACGAGATATACTGGGTTTTTTTAGGGAAGCAATGCTTCCACAATTTCTTGTAAGTTTCATGTGCCTGAATTGTCCTTGATACATTATGTTGAAGTAGATTTGCATACATATATGTTTTGTATTGTTGACTTGACTAGTCTGTTTCCCATCGTATTTGCTTAAACCTTGGTGTATACTACGTTCACGCCTAGTTTGAAAAAGGGAAAATTGATTATTTACCACTGCAAAGAACAGCCTTCTAGGATTTGCTACTCTTAACATTGTAATCTATAATTTGCCACTCCAAAGATTGGTTGTTTGATAATTTTACATTTTGGCCATTTAATTACATTTTCACCACTTTTCTCCCTTTTCCACCATGCGAAATGTCCTTATTGCCCAATGCGAAAACACAGAGCTAGCCATCGCCACAGGATTGGCCTGCATGCATCACGGATGACAAGCCGGCCCAGGAAATGATGGCCCTGAGACACCTCTTGATCCCTCACAGATCATCTCATTTTGCCTCGCACCTAGGCTAAATCTGAAGGAAAAATTCCATTACCATGCAGTGTGATAGGAGTTCCATGAGGTAATTTCTTGTTCCTGAATTTATCCGATCCAATCACTCCCTCCGGTTCTTCCTTCGCCCCAATCGGTCATGGCAAGACACAGCTGCTAGCTTCTGCTGATCCTTGTGGGCCTTGAGCTCCTAGTGATTATTGATTCTTGAATCTGCACTGAGAATCTCATATTCTTGGATGAACATCCTTGCGGTTGCAGCTGATTTCCTGGTCGATTTAGCCAGGTTGCAGTGGTAAATCTCTTGCCTGCCCTGTGTGTTGTTTCCGTGGATGGTGGCGGAGAGGAAGATGCAGCCTTTGCCCCTGCCGGAGCACAGGAGGGTGCAATGTTTAGGAGAGAGGCAATAAGGACATTTCGCATGGGGGAAAGGGAGAAAAGTGGTGAAAATGAAATTAAATGGTCAAAATGTCAAATTATCAAGCAACCGATCTTTGGAGTGGCAAATTATAGATCACAATGTTAACAGTGGCAAATCCTAGAAGGTTGTTCTTTGTTGTGGCAAATAATCAATTTTCTCTTTGAAAAATGGGAATTTCTACAGGAATAGTAGATGCTACAGCCTACATCATATCTTTTAATTGCTGTCTACGTTCTTTGTTCTAGTCATGCTTTCACTTCAACATACTTGATTTACTGATCATGCGATCTCTCAAATTATAAGAGGAGTATCATAAGATATTTAGTGTAGCTATTGCCTTTTAAGGATTTGTATTACATAGGGAGGGAACCCTTCAATCCTTTGTTAATCTGATGTCCATAAGAAGCTTAAGCTGTAGCTCCACAGTTGTAGAATTTGTTTGAAGTTGTGATCACTGATCGATATGTAGAGCTCTTTCAGTCCAGTTCTGCTCCTGTTGTTTTGCCTTTTTTGTAACCCTCCATTCCGTGCTACTATTTGAGTACATCATAGTCTCGGTTTTAAAATGTATGCAGGTTCATACCATTAACACACATCATATGCATTTCATTCATTGAGAATGATTGCAATTGTAGCAAATATAAAGCAAATGCAAATCAGGCACATGAGAAATTCCGTGGCTGCATTCAATTCGTTGTTTCATTAGGTTAGGAGATGGCTGAATTTTCCTTTACTCCTATAACAAGTCCATCACTATAGGAAACAGCTGCTCCGGCGACTCACAATCATGTGGGGTTCATATCTTTCTTGAGGTATTTTTTCCTAGGAGATTACACTTCAGCCAAGTGTTCTGCTGGCTGTGTCAATGCAAAATGCATTCAGGGGTTGGTGGCATCTCACTATGCCAGTCTGAAACCCAAAGTGTCAAATTTCTTAGCTTTAAATGCAGTCTGAAACCTAAGGTAGACTGGGTTCAAAGCCTAGGTCAAGCAAGGGTACAAAACCAAAGTGCATGATGTTAAAGCAATTGGAGCATGCGTTCAAAATCAGGAAACTGTTGATTTACTGAAGCAGGATCCTGGAGGGCGGAGACTACACGCCCGCTTTCTGATGACGGAAGGAACCGGCTCGCCGGAACTATGACTTGTCTAGGAATTGTCAACTGTCGGCCGTCTATAAAATGGGCAAGAAGACGAAGGGAGCTTACACATCAATTTCTCAAGCTCCAAAGAATCCCGAGCTCTACCTCCACAGCATCAGCCATGGTCCATTCGCGTGCCCAGTGTCCCAACTCCAAATCCATCCTAATGTGCTCCTTACCGCTAGTCAACACCGATCACAACGAAAACGACCGGAAAGCTCTGCTCTGCTTGAAGTCTCATCTCTACGATCCATCTGGCGTTTCAGCCTCATGGAGCAACGGATCTCTCCAATTCTGAAGTTGGCACGGGGTCAAGTCATATTGCACTAGACCTTGCGTCAGAATGCCTCACCGGCTCCATACCATCCTGTCTTAGAAGGCTGCAACTGTCTGCAATGACATCCATGGCAGCATACCTTCCGAGATCGGCCTTCTGCAACGACTCAGCTACCTCAGCCTCAGCAGGAACTTGCTAGCGGCGGCATCCTGCCCACGCTTAGGGATGGCAATTTCCCCTATGGGGTGGGGCCCAGCATAAGGAGGATAGGGGGGCCGAGGTGGACACGTGGTGGTGGCGGCCAACGATGTAGACGGTGTAGGCGGCGGCCGGCGGGTTGGGGAAGAAGAAGCAACACCACCTGCACTGGCCACTGGGTGGGGGCTAAATGAGCCACTGAGTTTGGGCCCGACAGTTTTGGTTGAGGGACTTGATGTTGTATAGGGCTTTGGGCTACATCGGGCCGAATGTATCACTACTAGACCATCCAATTACGGAAGAATTGCAGACTCGCCGTATGCACTTGAGCTCTAACAAATAGCTCGAGCTTGGCTGGTTAAATGGGAGCCTTGGCGCAAGTTCGAACTCGGCTTGTTATGAGTTTGAGCCGAGCTTGAATTGAATTTGGTCTTGTACCAAGCTTGAGCAGGTTGTAAATCTCGAGCTTTTTAATATGGCCTAGGCGAGGGTGACGATTGCCTCCGGTGCAGTCGCTTGTAAGGGTATTTATGCTTTGCGTTTAGATAGCAGAGATCCCACGGAGCTACCTGCCCGGCTGCCCCGGCGACTTGAGCGGGTGTCACAGTCGTCGTAGGTGGGTTTTCTGGGAGATTAGTCTTCGGTCAAAGTGCTCCCGGGGTCAACGCAACGCGTGCAGTAGAGGTTGGCGGTGTCCCACTTCAAATAGTCTTTTGAGTCCTGAAGCAGCATGTACATGATTCAGACCATATCAAGGCCCTGCTAAAAAGTTTTTTTTAATGACTTATGGCTGAAAAGCACTGTAACTGGTTGAAAATATACTGTAGCTGACAGAGACTTATTTGGCATAATTAAATTTAAAAAATTTAAAAATACAAAAAAAGATGTTAGCTCATCACGTATAATGCAAACAATTACGAGAAAAAAGAACCGGCAAAAAAGCTAAAAAGCCAAAAATATAGAAAAAGACAAAATTTATAGTATAAAATAAGCCAGAAACTCAAGCAGAAACGTGCGGGGCTTAAGTATCCGTATGCTAACCGACTCGAGGCCTAGCAAGTAGTAGTACATCTTCTATTTCCAAACAAAACGGTCCAGTCTAATTCCATGCATCTTACACCTCATTTGTACTACTTTCGAATCGACTAAATTGCAGGATGCTTTCCTGACAGCAACTTGCTACTCTCAAATTTTCTGTCAAATTCCTATGTTCCAAAAGCATCCTAAAAAAATCAGCGAACAGGCAGCGGATGATTTGAATCCACGCAGGCGACGTTGAACTCCAAGAGCTCCGGTCTCAATAGCTGCAGCAATGACCTCTTTGGGTGTCTTAGGGTGTGTTTGGTTGGTGGAATGGGGAGGAATGGGATGGGATGATTCCAGTTTTTTGGGATGGGATAGAACGGGATGGTTCTGTTAGGATGTTTGGTTAGTGGGATGGAATGGTTCTGTTTTTTGTTTGGTTAGTGGGATGGAGAAGAATGGAACCGTTCCGTTTCTTGTTTGGTTGGTGGGGGGAGGCGTGGGCGGGAGGTCGCGGCGGCCGGACGGCGTGGGCGGCGGCGCAGAAGGTCGGCGTGGGCGGCCGGACGGCGCGGGAGGCCGGCGGCGGGAGGACGGCGCAGGAGGACGGCGCGGGCGGGAGGACGGCGGCGGGAGGACGCCGCAGGAGGTCGGCGCGGGCGGCGACGGAGGCCGTCGCAGGCGGCGGCGCAGAAGGTCGGCGCGGGCGGCCGGACGGCGCGGGAGGCCGGCGGCGGGAGGACGGCGCGGGAGGCCGGCGGCGGGAGGACGGCGCGGGCGGGAGGACGGCGTCGGCGCGGGAGGCCGGCGGGAGGTCGCGCGGCGGCGACGGAGGCCGTCGTGGGCGGCGGCGCAGAAGGTCGGCGCGGGCGGCCGGACGGCGCGGGAGGCCGGCGGCGGGAGGACGGCGCGGGAGGCCGGCGGCGGGAGGACGGCGCGGGCGGGAGGACGGCGTCGGCGCGGGAGGCCGGCGGGAGGTCGCGCGGCGGCGACGGAGGCCGTCGTGGGCGGCGGCGCAGAAGGTCGGCGCGGGCGGCCGGACGGCGTGGGAGGCCGGCGACGGGAGGACGGCGCAGGAGGACGGCACGGGAGGCCGGCGGCGGGAGGACGGCGCGGGCGGGAGGACGGCGTCGGCGCGGGAGGCCGGCGGCGGGAGGACGGCGCAGGAGGACGGCGCCGGCGGGAGGCGCGGGCGCGAGGTCGCGGCGGCCGGGAGGTCGGGCGGAGGGAGGCACGGCCGGGAGGTCGGGCGGCGGCAACGAGGGCGCCCGGGAGGTCGGGCGGCGGCAACGAGGGCGCCCGGGATGGATTCGTCCGGGAAATTTTTGGGGATGAGTTGATTCCGAATTTTGAAGGAATATTCCTTTAGGAGGAATGGTTTGCTTCCACTTCATGCCATTCCATCCCATGATCCAAACAGCTGGATGACCTCAAAATTGGAACATGATGGTTCCATCCCATGGCCATTCCACCAACCAAACACACCCTTAGCTACAGTCCAAGTGCACGTTCAATCTGCTGATATATATAAGCCTCTCTATTTTTTGATTGCTTTTACATACGTGCAAGTGTAATAATATATAATATATCAGACAAATCTGTTAACATTTATTAATTTAAAAAGGCATCAATTTGGAAAGGAAGTTATTGATTGAGCATGTTAAATCAATCATGGATGTAAAAGTCTCAATCAATCTGTTGATATGGGGAACTAGCTAGAGACAAAGTCACATCCCATATCACACTTGTGTCATTCGCTTCATGCCCTTTGAAGCGCAAGTGTGATATGGGATATGACTTTGTCTCTAGTTCATTTAAATTATGCAAGACTACATATGTGAGTGTTACCATGAATATATATATATATATA